>JANAVB010039817.1:1924639-2257448 GCA_029216955.1 Iris pallida | reverse complement strand
CACAGGTTCTATTATACTCCATTCTATTACATCCACTGTTTTATTGGTTTGTGAAGCATCTCATAGCTTTCTATTAGCAAAATTTATGGTAAGACATAATATAGCTTTGGCACTCACTAAAATGAGTTGTAAGATCTTGACTGATGGAGTAATTCCAGTCAGCAATGTCTGTAATGATTGACTTATAAGCATAGCAGGTAAAGAATTTAATGAATTGCTACTCGTAATGTCACTTCCGAATTTTGATGCAGTCCTTGGAATGGATTGGTTGAGTGAGCACTATACAGTTATTGATTGTCACATAGGTTATGTAGTATTTAGTGTCCAGAAAAATTGAAGTTTGAAGTGGTCAGAGGAGCAAAAGAAGCAGATAGAAGAATAAACTATGGAGCTATAGTAGAATAACAGGAATTACCTTATCCCATCATTACATAATTTCTGGATATCTTTTCGGATGAACTACCAGGATTACCTCCAGACAAAAATATTGAATTTACTATTGACTTGGTACCAGGAGCAGCTCCAATATCACATAATATATAGGATTAACCCCAAAGAATTAAAGGAATTGAAGGAGCGGATTAAATACTTAGAGGACAAAGGATATATCAGACCGGGTGCTTCGCCATAGGGAGCACCAGTGTTGTTTGTACCTAAGAATGAGGGAATGGTAAGGATATGCATCGACTATCGAGCTCTGAACAACATCACCATAAAGAACAAATACCCCTTACCAAGGGTAGATAATCTCTTTGATCAGTTAAGTGGTACAATGATGTTTTCCAAGATTGTTCTAACATTCGATTACCACAAAGTAAAGGTTAGAAAAGAAGACATTACGAATACGACTTTTCAAACAATATATGGCCACTACGAGTTCCGGTGAAGCCATTGGACATACAATGGCCCGCAGTCTTTATGAACCTAAAAAACAAAGTCTTCTACTAGTACTTAGATAAATTTGTCGTAGTCTTCATCGATGACATCTTGATATATTCGAAGACTACAGAGGAGCGCAGGAAACACTTGAGAATAGTTCTGAAAACAATAAGGTGAAATTGTATAGAAAAACTCTGTAAGTGTGAGTTTTTCCTAGATATGGTAAATTTTTTAAGGCATGTGGTATTTGGGGATGGAATAACTTTAGTTCCGAAGAAGATTGCGATGTTAGAATCATGGAAAACTCCATATTCCTCTATAAATGTTTGAATTTTCCGTGGATTGACTGGGTACTACCAAAAATTTGTGAATGATTTTGCCAGAATTACAGAGCCAATGACTATACTCACTCGAAAGAATAAGGAGTTTTGTCATGCCCCGAATCGACATACCGTTCATCCCCGGTGTTATTAGGCCGAATCGATCGTCCTCGCTAAGGCATGATGTCGTACGAGTCTGGAATTGTACTCGTACAAGTCAAGAACGTTACGTTGATTATTGTAGGACCGTTAAGAACCTCTAGAGGGGGGTGAATAGAGTGAGTGCGAGTGCAGCAAAAAAAATCACCAATTTAAAATTTAAAAGCAGATAACTATAACAGTGAATAAAGAGACAGTAAATAAATGTAGCAAGAGATAGAAAGATCAAACTCAGTGACACAGCGATGTATACTGGTATCCCTCTGAGAGGACTAATTCAGTCTCGAGTACTCTTGCTCGATGTTAATCCACTAAGGCACAAGCTAATTGGGAGCTTACAGTCTCTTACAACACCGTGCTTGGTGACAAGTGCACGACCGACTTCACAGTACCGTGCTTGGCGACGAGCGCACGACCGGCTCCGAAAACAGAGATAGTTTTCTGAACTTTGAACGACCACTTTACAACTCTTGAGAACCAAAAAACTCTAGATCAAATAGATATTACTGGCTTTTGGCTAAAAGATGTGTAGGTGAAATATAAAAGCTTTAGATCAAATAAAAACACTTATTGAAGAGAGAAGTGGAGATGAATTGATTGAGTGATTTGAAATGAGAAATTCTCTTCTATTTATAGGTGTTTTCGAGGACCGAACTCGGACAGAGTTTGGAAAGAGTTCTGATGCAAAGATTTCGCAAACTAACGTTGCATGCAGATTTGGAGGCAACAAATATTTGAATTCAAACTGACCGAACTCGGCCAGTGTTCGGACCGAACTCGGCCTGAGTTCTGTCTCAGTACAAATATAAAATATTTATCAAATTCTGTTAAACAAAAGTGAATGATATCTTTGATAAGTGAACTTTGGATGGGTAGGCTGTATAGGAGGGTGGAATATGATTAACCTAAGCTAGTAGTATCCAGTCGATCTTACGATTTATATCCTAGACTCAATAAAGACAAAATACATTATAAATTGTAAAATGACTCGGACTGATTCCAATGAGAATGAGCTTCAGAATAATGATTTGCATGCTTGCTGATGTAGTGTACGCTTTTTGATATTGATTTCACTAGACCTGAAATGATTAGCAGCAGTTCGTATATTTTGTGCATTGACTTAAGTTATTGTCGATTATCAAAATCGGGTGTGACCATGGAATGGGCCAACAATCTTCCCCCATTTTGATAATTGACAAACTTGAGTCTATACCAAAATATATCTAAATAAAACAAAATAAAGTAACCTGTAAAAGAATAAATGTGGGATGTTTATTGATTTTTGTTGGTATTGCTCTTTCTCCCCCTTTGTCAATGTCAAAAATGGTTTTGGCTCCCCCGTAATGTGTGAAGCCAACAATGTTCATCAAAAGACAAAGTAATGCTAGAGAAATAACCACAAATAACAAGATAGCCACAAATAACAAGTGCATAGCAAAATGAACTATAAATAAATATGGAAATCATACATAATGAAAGATCAACCACCACAAACTGCTAATAAATGTCTAACTATAAGTTTAGAAAAAAAGAACTACAGAAGATCATCACTAGTAAACTGCATCCAAAGAATCGCTAACTAAAGTCCTCATCACATCGGCGTGTCGTCACCTCTAGGAGCATCCGGTGGAAAGTATGCAGCAGTAGGATCAAAATAAGAAAGTCACCTCATCATTGAACCTAGGTCCAGGGAAGCTGGGGTGAAGCATGTGACTGGATGTGTGGATCATGAAAAGACTTCAGTGAATGTCAACAATACTGTTCTGCAACACCTGAGCCTGGGTGATATGGAGGAACTCAGAATTAAGATAACCTTGATGTCGTTGCGCTGAGAGGGCAACGAAATCATCAAAGCGCTGATAGAAAATGGGGTCAAAACCCTGAGCAGGGGCTAGAGTAGCAGCAGCAGGATGAGACTCAGGGTCATCATCGTGAACAGGTTCAACACCAGGAGGCAAAGGAGGAGTAGGATACAACCTAGACCTACTGAGTTCAATGGCAGTGGCAGAGTAAGGACAGGTTTGAAGATCAATTTCAAACCTGCTGAAAATGGAAGCCAAGTGCATAAGGTAGACAAGGTTGCATCCCGCACTTTTGCAGTTAAGCATCCATGCCATGACAGTCTTTGGAACAGAAAAGGGGATATCAAAATGAATATGGTACATAGCTGATAACTCCATAAAGGCAATCTCGTCAGAAGATCCCTTCTTTGGAAGAAGAACAGAGAATATAAACCTATGAAGTTCTTAGAAGTTTTGATTTAAATGTTTGGAATACACCCTACGAGGAACAGGTTTAGGGTGACATAATAATTCTTTTAAGGAATAAAGGGTGACTCCTTCAGGGAATTGGACATGGTGAATATCCACTAATGCCTCACCTACATCAGGAACATGAAAATATTCACTAATGTCTGTGGCATTGAACTCTAGTTCCTGCCCAGCTACACAAGAATAAAAGTTGCCATTATTTTTTACTTGCAAATTGCAGTAAAACATACGAACAACATTGTCATAAATATTTTCAACAACTTCGAAAAAATTATGAAAACCAAGACGGTTGAAAGTTGGGGCATACTTAGAAAAGATAGTAAAATTAACACGTGTCCCAGCACAAATTTTACGACCCAAAGAAGAATTGAACCAAAGATCAAAACCTTCCCTATCGGAAAGAGTCCGGAGTCGTAGTCATCAGTTCCAGTAGGACGGGCTGGACTGAAGACGTTGGTCGAAACATAATCCGAGGAAGATGATCCTGCTTGAGAGGTATCGATCTTTCTCTTCTGATGTTTGGGTCCATGGATAAAGAAGGAAGGAAGTTGAATACCTTGAGGTAGAGGATGAAGAGGACGATCACAAGACTCCAAAAGCTTGAAGAGAAGGAGGAGGAGGAGCTCTCTTGAGATTTGGAGGGGTTTTCTCGGTTAAGTTGTGGAGAAAAATGTAGGGAAGAGGATGATTAATAGGCTAGGGCCGGCTGTTCAGTTCTGGAAATCCGCACAGCGCTGACCGAACTCGGTCAGAGTTTAGCCCGAGTTTGGCTACTTGTATTCCCAATGTCATAAATGCAGTATGAGTTCAAAATTTGAATCTATAACTGTTATACTTTTTTATTTAATAATTTCTATTACTTTGGGTTAGCTATAGGGGCCGGATCCCAGCTAGCGGTAGTCCGAAGACTAGTACACCGTGTCGCTTCTGGCTATTTACGCATGTATGACAGAAGGACCCTTTCGGCTTGTACCCCAAATAATTTCCATTAATAAATTATAAAGTTTCGAGTTATAAACAAATTTAATAAACATACAACATTATGAATCTTAAAATTCAAGTATGTCGAGCTCTCGTCGCATAATGTTAAAGCGGTCTTCAGCCAGTAGTTTTGTAAAAATGTCTGCTAATTGATGATCTGTGTCAATAAATTCTAAGCAGATGTCCCCGTGTTGCTGGTGATCACGTAAAAAGTGATGACGAATTTCAATGTACTTTGTGCGTGAGTGACATACATGATTCTTAGTCAAGTTAATAGTGCTAGTGTTATCATAGTAAATACGAATCTTAGTGTAGTACAGATTGTAGTCTTCTAAGGTTTGTTTCATCCACAAAATTTGAGCACAGCAACGTTCTGCGGCGATATACTCAGCCTCAGTAGTTGATAATGCTACAGAATTTTGTTTCTTGCTAAACCATGGGACTAAGGCCTTTCCTAAAAAATTATACGTACCACTGGTACTTTTACGGTCTACTTTACATCCTACAAAATCTGCATCCGAGTAACCTATCAGGTCAAAGAATTTGGTTTTAGGATACCACAAGCCGACTGTTGAAGTTCTCTTAAGGTATCAGAAGATACGTTTAACGGCACATATGTGTGATTCCTTAGGATTTGCCTGGTATCTTGCACAAATGCAAACACTGAACATAATATTAGGGCGATTAGCAGTTAAATATAATAAGCTACCAATCATACCTCGATACTTACGCTGATCGACAGGTTTGCCACTTTTATCAGTGTCAAGCTTTGTAGATGTAGCCATTGGAGTTCCGATTGGCTTTATATTTTTGAAGTCATACTTTTTCAGTATGTCCTTCGTATATTTGGCTTGATTGATGAATATTCCCTTTGAGTGTTGTTTGATCTGGAGTCCTAGAAAGAAGTTCAACTCTTCCATCATACTCATCTCAAATTCACTCTGCATACACTTAGCAAACTCTTGACAAAGTTTTTCATTAGTAGATCCGATATGATGTTATTAACATATATTTACAGAAGAAGAATATCATCATCTAAAGTATTGATAAACAAAGTTGTATCAACTCTTCTTTTTGAAAAATTATTTTCAAGTAAGAAGGCACTTCCACGTTCATACCAAGCACGAGGTGCCTTTTTGAGTCCATAGAGTATTTTTTTAAGTTTGAAGACGTGATCAGGTTTTTGAAAATCTTCAAAACCAGGGGGTTGTTTCACAAACACTTCTTCTTTCAGAAATCCGTTTAAAAATATACTTTTCACGTCCATTTGAAATAATTTAAATCATTAAAACATGCAAATGCATAAAACATGCGGATAGCTTCTAGTCTAGCAACAGGAGCATATGTCTCGTCATAATCAATACCTTCTTCTTGATTTCAACCTTGTGCCACTAGACGTGCTTTGTTGCGTAGAACTTGTCCATCTTCACTTATTTATTTTGGAACACCCATTTGGTACCATTTATCGATTGACCAATAGGTTTAGGAACGAGTTCCCAAACTTAGTTTCTCTCAAATTGATTAAGTTCCTCTTGCATGGCATTAATCCAAAAATCATCATTAAAAGCATCTTCTACATTCTTAGGTTCTATTTGTGAAATAAAAGCAACATTTGCTACTATTTCAGAATCTCTAAGAGAAGAGCGTGTACTTACACCTTTTGATATGTCACCTATAATAAGTGTCTCTGGATGATCTAGTAAGAACTTCAATGATTCAGATCTATGAGTCAGATCTTCCACAGGACTCTTATCAGTTCTTGCTTGTACATTTTCATCATCACTGTCGCTAGATCTGTGACTATATATTGAGCTCATCAAAAGTAACGTTAATGGATTCTTCAACAATCATTGATCTTTTATTGAAAATTCTATATCCCTTACTCTTAGCATGTAACGCCCCAGTCCCAAAATACGTAGGACTAGGAACGTAGACATGCCAGCTGTATACATACGAAGTACACTCCAATATATGGAAACCTCGTATGAATACATAAGATGTAAAATACAGTAGAACCATAACTAATCTCATCCACAACAAAATAAATGAATAAAAGATATCATATAATGATAATGAATTGTCTTGATACAATATATTAGGCGGAGACAAATCCACTACCAACAAGTAAAGGAAAAATACATGAAAAAAGAAATAAATTTGGCGAGCGAAGCGAAGACGATCTAAGTGCAATCATCCTCGAAGAAATAATGACGATCATGGCCACGGATAGAACACCTGCGAAAGACAAGAGCACACACCTGGCGAGATAACCAGGTCCTCAGAGGGACGTAACAAGACACATAATATTATGCCAATAAACTGAATATAGTTAGCTCAACAGAAAATTGTATTTGTCTAAACAAATAAAGGTCCTTAACCATTCTATGTGTAAATGTATTTTGAAGACAACGTTCCACACAAGAGCTCCCGAGACTAGAAACATGGCGCGTTAGCGTTTCAACCAAGGCACTAGTGGTATCTAGAGAAAAGTAAATGCACGGCCCATTAGCACTCGAGTGAGAGCTAAGGGGCATCCAGAGGAAAATAAATGCACGACCACTAGCTCTTGGGTGAGTCACTAACGGCAGCTAGAGGAAAATAAATGCACGGCATATTTGTGTTTCAACCGAGGCACTAGTGGCATCTAGAAAAAAGTAAATAAGTGCACGGCGCACTAGCTCTCGGCTGAGTCACAAATGGCAGCTAGAGAAAAGTAAATGTGTGAAAGTTCCTGCGCCGAATAACTGTCTTTCCCTCCCCATGCACTACTCGTGCTGAATCTACACCACGATATTGCTAATAATCGCTAAGTCTTCTAGGCAATTATATTAGCAGTTATATCCTAAGACTCGTCCCGTACGTACCGATGTACGGTCGGTACGCAAGTTCGAATCTATATGAGACACGTGACATCGTGGCACACAGGTGTCGGCCAATGAATACGGTACAAACAAAGGTGGTCCCTTAACTCTAGGCCAAATGCAACTAAAATATAATAATTTGCAAGAACAATTTATATTTGCTAGAAATAAGTAAAAAACATGCATGATATTGAGCAATTTAAATAAACAGTAAGACAAGGTGTCTTGCCTGGTGTTGCGCCCGGTGTGGTACGATGATCATGTTGGCATGGAGTTCAACTTCGGTGTTATAACTACGCAAGACGTACAGAATTTGGCGAGAGAATGGGAGAAAGGAGCTTACTCATGGAATGAGGATGATCAAAGAAAATTTGATAAAAAATATATATATGATTTTTAGAAAACCATTTATAATCCTTAAAACTATATTTTAATATCCTGAAATATTTATAAGTAATAAAAATTATTTTAGGTCAAAAACTATAATTACTCAGTTAAAATATTTTATATAATACTTGAAAATATTTATGACTTCCAGAACCTATTAGACGTAGGTCCCAAGCCCATTGCCACATTTTTGTTACAAAGTAGTTTTTAGAAAAATACATACAAGTATTTATTATATGTATTTATAAAAATAAATTACCTTATAATACAAAAAAAATTATACATAATATAGAACTAGGATAAAATATTACTTAATTAATACTGTATAATACAAATATAATAATGTATAACACTTTTTAATACAAAAATATGATACTGTATAATATTTTATAAAATATAATACTGTATAATACTTTATATAGGTAAACACCATAGGCAAAAGCAGAAGATAAAATAAATAAATAAATAAATAAATATGGTTAAGTAACTAAATAGAGAGCTGTTACAGCTGCTCCTCTTTTAAATCAAAAAAAGTAATTATCAATAATAATAATATAATAATAGTAATAGTAATAATCGTAGTAAAGTTAGTAATTGAAGAAATCAACAAAAGAACCCAAATAAAATATTCAAATGATACACTAATGTTAACTAAAGAAAAGAGAAAATAACTAAATAAATAAATAAATAAACAAACAAACAAAAGCTCTGTTCCCACGCTTAGAAAGAGAACCAAAAAAAGAAAGAAAGTAAAAATCAGAAAAAGGGGAGGAAGTGAGGAGCGGAGAGGGAGGTTGTGAGCAGAGGGATCGAAGTGGAGGTAGCCAGGGAGCAGATTCGGTCGGAGGAGGAAAGGAAAGAGGGGAGTTCGGGTCGACGGAGCTCCGGCCGGCGGCGCTGCATGCGGGCGGCGCGCTCGCGCTCGGACGGGGTTGAGAAGAGTGCGGAAGGAGAGGGAAAGGGCGATCGGGCGGGTTCCGGCTCGGTGGCGCCGAGCGCAGAGAGGGGGAGACGGAGAAGAAGAAGTCGGGGCTCACCGTGGGGCTTTGCCTCTCATGTACCGGAGGAGATCGCCGGCAGCACATGAGGCGGCACAAAGGAGAGGACGGAGGGCTCGCACAAGGCAGCGGGAGCCGACGCTGCTGCAATTGGGTGGTACGGCCACGCGGTGTCGCATGCCCTGGGTTACGCAAAGAGGAGGAGCTTCGGCGAGCTCCAGATCTGGCGTTCGCCGGCTGTGCACTCTAGAGACACTAGACTGAAGTCGGACTGGAGGAGATTGGTGGACCTTAGGCTGGAGTTGCCAGAGAGCGTGCGTACGCGGGGCACAAAAGCCTGACTCAATGGTGTGGCTGCGCCTGCACGGCGTTCGCGGATGCTCTGTAGCAAAATTTCGTGGCACGACGGCTTAAGAGGTTAGGTTAAGGATTTTACTACATATTTGTGTCGTGTCTAATTCGGACACGAGAATGTATTCTGTTGTAATAAACGTGATGAGAAAAGAGACACAGACAAGAATACGGACACGGACGCCCGGGGTCAGACCCGAAGCTGGACACATTAGTTATGGTGGTAGAGGTGATGGCGAGGCGGTGACGATGGGTTATATGTTGTGTTGGTGACCGTTCAGGTATGGCAGGGTCGACCGGGTAGCTATGATGAGACTCGGGGGTTGCGAGCGCGATGCTGATGGTGACTGTGGTGGTGGTTGTGGTTCTCGGTGGTGAAGACACGGCGATGGCGTCCGGTACAGATCTTGGTGGTAATGGTGTTGGCCGAGGGTTTGTCGGAACAGGAATAGGATCAGTTGCACTGGGTTTCGACGGCTGCGGGGTGGTCCTGGTGGTCGGGGTGTCAGGACTAGGGATAGGATTTGTCGTGTCGGAACTGTCGACACGGGGAAGAGGATTCATTGTATATGTAAAAAAATGGAATAAGATAGTCACCCGGGGTCGGACCCAAGGCCGTCACGGCTGACACGGAGGAAAATGGCTACAGACACGATGCACGTTTTTGTGGAGAATTTGTGGATGTGAGGAATTTATGGAGGAGTACCTGCCTATTTATAGGATGTGGGAATTCCCTGTTGGATAATGATTAGAATTAATTTAAACCCAAGTAGATAATTCAATTATTAAATTAAATCTAAATTCAATTTAAATTCTAATTTTAAATCTAGATAATCTAGACTCAAATTAAATATAAATTCTACCTTTAAACTATTTAAATTAAATCCATAAAATCAAATCGAAATTTAAAATGGCCACAATAACTTCCAAATATATTTTTCAAAATACCAATAATAATAATTTCGAAAATAATAAATATTTTTAAATATCTTTTTGAATAATAAAATATTAATATTAATATATCTCAAAAATTATATTTTTATTTAAAAATAAACTAATAAAATATTTAGGAAATATATACGTATGCACAAAGAATATTATTTATTATTAATAACTATTATAAACGAAAGATTTTTTATAAATAAATAAAATAATGGACTTGGAAATGTTGGTATGATAGCTAAAATAATTATTACACGTATTATTTTGAAACTATAAAATAATAAATAAAAATATTTTTTTCTAAAAATATGTACGCTCGCACATATTCGCACTCGTCGAGCAAATTCGATAATAACGAAATTTCGTGCGCGACGTACACTGCAACTACGCAACGTACAAATGCAAAAAGAAATAATCAGTACCAAATTTATAAAAAAAATATAGTAAAAATTTAGGGGTTTTACATAGCAGCATATACGAGAAGTATCCCTTCATCTGCTTTAGAGTCAAACTTTTCCAAGTTGTCCTTAGTGTTCAGGATAAAACAATAACATCCAAAAACTTTAAATAAGAAATGTTTGGAATCCTTCCGAACCAAAGTTCATAAGGTTTTTTCTTCGAGATGGGTCGAATTAATACCCTATTTAAAACATGATAGGCTGTACTAACAGCTTCTGCCCAAAAATATTTAAGAAGATTATGCTAATTCAGCATGACTCTAGCCATCTCGCTTAGAGTACTGTTCTTCCGCTCTACAACATCATTCTGTTAAGGAGTTCTATGATAGAAATATTTGTGGTAATATCCACTATCATCACAAAACTTTTTGAAATCAGTATTTATGAATTCTCCACTATGATCACTTCGGATACGAGTAATCATGAAGCCTTTTTCGTTTTGTACCTTTTTACAAAATAACTGAAATTCAAAAATAGCATCACTTTTATTTGATAAAAAGTAAACCCAAGTAAAACGAGAGAAATCATCAATAATAACAAATGCGTAGAGCTTACCGCCAAGACTAGCGACTCTACTAAGACCAAATAAATCCATATGTATCAACTACAAAGGTCTAGAAGTACTTACATCGTTGATGGATTTAAATGTAGACCTATGTGCTTTGTTCTTTTCACAGTCAGCACATACCATATCTCTCTTGAACGGTATCTCAGGGAGTCCTTTTACCAGCTTCTTAGTGCTCAGTCGTGAGATAGTGTCCATATTAGAATGTCCTAGTCTCATATGCCATAGCCAGCTTTCATCTAGGTTAGCGACTAGGCATATTCCTGCATTATTAGTACTCTCCAGAAAGAAAACATAAATATTGTCATATCTAATCCCTTCATATACCGGATTACCACATGACATATCATATATGGTACATTTGTCTTTTACAAAGTTGATACCATAACCATTATCAGCCAAGTGACTTATGCTTAATAGGTTATGTTTCAATTTTGCAACTAGATAAATATCTTTTATTACAAGATAAGGAGATATACCAATAGTGTCATTTCCATTGATATCACCTCTCAGGTTGTTTCCGAAGGAGACGTATCCTTCTTTCTTCATCGATAGCGTGGCGAACAAAGATGCATCACCAGTCATATGCCGCGAACATCCACTATCGAGGATCCATTTGCTTTTAGCATGAGAGGGTTGAGGGTCCACCTACAAAACAAGTAGATGAATCCTTTGGTACCCATTTACTGAAGGGTCCATATTGATTAGTCTTAGATCTCCAAAATAATGTACAATTGTTAACAAGCTTTTTTGCTAAACAATACTGTGATATGTGTCCGTGAGTACCACAGTATGTGCAAGTAACTTTTGAAAACGTGTTAGCAGAATTTGTGCTGACATGCATATATGGTTTCTTTGAAAACCTATAAGTGAATGCATGGTGATATTCGTATTTCTTGCGTGCTTTCTGTGTTTTAGTCCTCTTTGGTGTATGCTTATCATTAGGACTAAACTTAGGCTGTGTCACAGATATTGTCTGTTTGCCTAACTTGATTTCTAACTTTTTAGAAACCGTATGAGACTCTTCATATTTAGCAGTCATATCTATGAGTCTTTGTTCTGTGACTAAGTGCTTCTTCTTCTCTATGACATATAACTCTTGTATGTTGACATAGTCTCTTTCTTTCTTTTCAATTTTGAGGATAGCCTTATGATAGTCTACTTTAAGCTTGGCTATCTCTTCCGTATTACCGGTAGTAGATGTCTTTTTAATATCTTCAATGAGACTGGACAGTCTAGCTACTTCGGTTGTGCATGCCTTAACCTCTTTTCGAGATTGCTTATACTTGTCAAGCACATTTCTGTGTTCTTCAAGTAGTTCGCTGAAGGCATTTCTAATTCATCGAAAGTAAAATCGTCATACAAAGAATTTGAGGATACCTTATCAAAAGCCATAAGACAGACGTTGGCATTTCTGCAGGGTCTGTCTTCTTCCTCTGTATTACTGGCATCGCTTTCATGCCAGATACTTGTATTTGTATACTTTCGACTAGTTGTTGCTTTTCTGTAAAACCCCTAAATTTCTACTATATTTTTAGTACTGATTTTTTTTGTATTTATACGTCGCATAGTCGTATTGTACGTCGTACGAAAAATTTACGTTTTTCGTATTACTCGTCAAGTGCGAATATGTGCGAGGTACATATTTTTAGAAAGATAATTTTTGATTTTATTATCGGTAATGGTTTCAAAATAATATATAATAATTATTTTTATTAAAGGCAAAGCCTATTATTTATTTATTTAAAATGCTAACTTATTGAATAGTAGTAATTTAGAAAACAAGAAAATTATTTCATGTATATTTTCAAAATTTATTTTTATTACTTATAATATTTTATTTAGTAAGAAGGTATTTTAAAGATTTAATTATTTATGTTTACTACCGAAATTATTTTATCTAAATTATTAAAAATGTAGTTTAAATTTATTTTTATACTTAAATATTTATTATGATTTTGATATTAATTAATTATTATTATTTATAAAAGGTATTTTGGAATTTAATGGTGATAATTTAAAGGGTAATTTTGAAAACAATGTTTTATTCAAATATTTATTTCATATGAGGTACATGAATTTAAATTCATAGATATAATTCCATTTCGATGTTATTGATATTAATATTTTATTATTCAAAAAGATATTTAAAAATATTTGTTATTTTCGAAATTATTATTATTAGTATTTTAAAAAATATATATGGAAGTTATTATGGCCATTTAAATTATGATTAAATCTTTGGATTTATTTAAATATATTAACTTAATACATATAATTGAGATTTGATTTATTTAAATTGATTTTAAACTATAGGGATATAATTTAATTAGATTTAAATGGAATTTATATTTGGATTTGAATTTGGATTTGAATAAAGTAGAGAATTATCTAACGGGGTTTTTAAACTACTCCTAATCCTATCCAAATGGGAATTCCCACATCCTATAAATAGGCAGGTACTCCTCCATAAATTCCACACATCCACAAAATTCTACAACCCAAAAATTCGTGCATTGTGTCCGTGTTCCCTTCCAGTCCCCTATCTTATTCCATATATTACAATTACATAGAGTTTCTGTGTCGACAACCCCGACACGATTCAGTAAATTTCTAATCCTAGCCCTAACCAAACTCGACTCTGCTCGTGTCCTCCTCCCTGCCTCCGCCGATCCCTCGGCCACCCGGTTTGTCCCGACTACCACAAACAACCGCCGACCACCCTACTGCCATCACCAAACCCGTGTCCGACCTCGACACAGCCCCTCATCCATGTCTCAGAAACCACCAGTACCCCACCGCCAGTACGACCAGACCCTCGACCACCACCACCAGTGTCCACCATGGCCGGAGCCCCGAACCCTTCGCCATCGCTACCACCTCGACCGGCGACTTCCCAACATCAGAAAACCCAAGAAGAAGAAGAAGAACAAAACCCTAGGACCTCACCTGAGCCCGCGTGCCGCTCCGCCCTGGCCTCCTCCGCCGGCGAGCTCCGCCGCGTCCAGCCTAGCACAGCCGCTCCTCTTTCGACCTCACGCCGGAGTAGAGAACCCTTCGACGAACCGCACGAACCCTGACCGCAACTCGCCCTGAGCGCGCTGCCACCGCATCCCGACCCAACCGCGCCCCGGCGCCGACGACTCCCCCGTTCCCCCTTCGTTCACCTCCTCCGAAACCCCCACCGGCGCCATCCACCGCCTCGACGCCTGGCAGATTCCTCCGCCGTCGCGAAAACCCACCGCCTTGAGATCTCCGCCGCCCGCTCCTCTCTTCCTCGATCTCCTCCTCCTCCGCGCATCTCCGGTCGTCCGCCCTTTCTCTTCTTCCCCGTTCTTCTTTTGTTTTTATTAATTTTTTTGTTGTGTTGTTCTCTCCCTACGAGAACAGAGTAAAGTTTTACAGTTTTTGTTATTTTATTATTTTTATTTTATTTTATTAATTTCATTTATTAATTTTTGTCTGTTGATGTTTTATATTTTAATTAATGTAATTATTCTTATCACTATTATTATTATTGTTTTATTATTATTATTATTATTCTTCTTATTATTATCATTATCATTATTATTATTATTATTATTATTATTATTATTATTTATCATTATTCTTATTATTAATATTATTATTATTTTTGTCTTATTTAAAGACTTTTGATGTTTTTAGTATTAATGGTATGATTTAATATATAGGGTATTGTAACATTTTGTCATAATTAATATTAGTAGTAAATTTTGGTAATTTTTATTAATATATAGATTTCAAACTTAAAAAATAATGTTTTGACAAAAACTTAAGGTCTTAGACAGGTGACTTCTATTTTTTAAAAGTATTTATCCAAAAATATATTTTGGCTAGTTAATAATTTTAAGTATTGTAAATATTTTCTAAAAAGAAATCGGATATATATATATATTTATCTAATTTCCTTTGCTTATCCTCCAATCCATGACTAACCCCCTTTATCCTATTTCTTTACCAATTCTGTACAACATCCTGTCAATCCCAACTAATTCGACCCTTCTGGACCCAATGGAACCGTCCGTGCCACCATCAGAGGCTCCTATGCGTAGTTGTAACACCAAGGTCATATTTTGTGCCACCTTTATTGTACCACACCAGGCAGCTCACCAGGCGACCCCCAGGCAAGTATACCTTGCTAATTAACTGTCAAATTATTTATTTTCTGCATTATTTATTTTATTTCATATTGTTAGTTTTCCTTTGTTATAAACTGCACGTCCAAGCCATACTTGGGTGCAAGCGACTTTATTAGTCGTTTTATTTTTACTATATGCATGTTAACATAGTTGAAGTGGACTACCCTCCTATTGCGGGATATTTTTATATCTCCGCTGGCCATGACACTTACACTACATGGTTTAAGGTATTTTATTAGGGGCACGACTTATTGACTAGCTATCTTTATTGTCGTGTGACGGTAAATATTCGTAACTGCTATGATTAGGGTTTTAGAGACTCAAACAGTTACAAAGCTGGAAGAGCCGTGGACATGACTTGAACAGTATGAGAAATATTGGGGAGGACAGTCGCTAGTGCGTATGGGAAGCCAAACAGGTAAACCACAGTCTCCGGATGGAACTGTGGCGATATATTTGCAGATACCCTCTGACGTTTTGGACGTTACGGTCGGATACAGATGACTGGATGCCAGTTACGTACACATAGCCTACAAATTCCACCCATGCGCATGAAAGTTGTCCTCTAAATTGCACATTAGGCGGTTAGAATTTCCTTGCATATTTGTGTCTAGGATAGTCATTTATATGTTATTTTATTCTGACAGTTCATATTAGCTTGTTCTTCCTGTATCTTGCTACGTCCGTCTGAGGACCTGGTTTTTCTCCAGGTGTGTGTTCATGTTTTCTGCAGGTATTCTAGCCAAGGCCGTGGTCTTCTCCATTCCTTCGAAGACGGTTGCGCTTGGTTCGTCTTGCCATTTTTATCGTTCGGTTTCTTGTACATTTCTTTTATTGAGATAGTTGGTAGTGGACTTTGTCTCCGCCCAACGATTGTATCATAAATATTCGAGTTGATATTTATATTATTATTCTTTTCATTGTGGATGAGATTTAGTTTGTCTTGGATTACTACATTTTACAGCTTATGTATTCATACGAGATCTACGTACTTCGTATGAATACAGCTGGCGTCTACGTTCCTAGTCCTACGTATTTTGGGACTGGGGCATTACATATTTTTGTGGTGGCCCATGCAGGTCAAGATAAATTATTTGGTTACTTTACCGTACCAAGCAAGCCTGCGTATAGGATTAGAGTCTAGGATCTCATCCACACACTTGACTCCTCAATTTGCATCTTGCTTGATTCTCTCTACCGTTAATTCTTATCCTTCTTTCGTGCTTGATGTTGGTTAGAAAGGTAATCCATGTTAGGTAGACATGACCCATTGTCCCATCACCCTACTAGTTTAATTCTTGTAAGTTGGGTAGAATGACTTACGGCCTAACGTTCCTTGTGACCTTAACCAAGTCTCAAGCAAGTAGACAGTAGTACGACAGTATAGGCACCAACATAAGACATTACTAGGTTCTTAAGAAGTTGAACTAGTTCCACTTCTTTCAATGACTATCCTATGCTGCTAGTTTAGCTTAAGTTTTGCAAGCTTATTCCTTTATCGAGCTTGATCATGACATGTTTTATTGGGTGCGCACCCACTAACATATTGTCTAATCAGAACCGGTGCATGATGGTCTGATCAACCTATTGCACTTTGGTTCGCTTTTATCTATCGTTCTACGCGGATAGGGACATAGCTAAACTTGTCCTCTAGAGTCCCATCCATGACAGCTTTGGCAATTCTTTTGAATTACTCGCTCGCCTTTGAACCATGTATTGGTATTCGAAAACAACTTCTTTGGACTCCTATTAGTTTTCGTCTTTCACCTATTTAGACGAAGACTCGTGCTGGATAGATAGACCCAAAGTATCACCTTTAGTTGTCCTGCCATCTATTACCAAGGTAGTTAGCCATGGACCAACCAAGGTGACTATATCCTCGCTTTGAACTACTCGCCAATGCCATATCTATTATCGCGACCTTCCATGAAATTTGAAAATGATTCCAATCATCCTTTCATTCGTGCCCTCAACCTAGATAATTATCATGCATCCTTCTCCGTAGAACCATCTCTCCCGAGTCCCTAGATTATTCTCTTTTGATCTACTCGATCCCTTCCTATTTCCTAAATTCATGTTATCATGATCTTATCGCCTTAACTAGTGACCCTCATTCGATTCCATATCCATGATTTATTTTCATAGATATCGAAATCACAAACTTCTAAACTGCACGTTAGTGTTAAACGTAGTCTCCTTACCCCGCCTAATGACTTGATCATATTTCCTTATCAATATACCATTGTGCCTTCTTACCCCCTACCTATTCTTAATTTCGAGGACGAAATTCTTGTAAGTTGGGTAGGATGTAAAATCCCTAAATTTTTACTATATTTTTAGTACTGATTTTTTTTTGTATTTATACGTCGCATAGTCGTATTGTACGTCGTACGAAAAATTTATGTTTTTCGTATTACTCGTCAAGTGCGAATATGTGCGAGGTACATATTTTTAGAAAGATAATTTTTGATTTTATTATCGGTAATGGTTTCAAAATAATATATATACTAATTATTTTTATTAAAGGCAAAGCCTATTATTTATTTATTTATAAAATGCTATCTTATTGAATAGTGGTAATTTAGAAAACTAGAAAATTATTTCATGTATATTTTCAAAATTTATTTTTATTACTTATAATATTTTATTTAGTAAGAAGGTATTTTAAATATTTAATTATTTATGTTTACTACCGAAATTATTTTATCTAAATTATTAAAAATGTAGTTTAAATTTATTTTTATACTTAAATATTTATTATGATTTTTGATATTAATTAATTATTATTATTTATAAAAGGTATTTTGGAATTTAATGGTGATAATTTAAAGGGTACTTTTGAAAACAATGTTTTATTCAAATATTTATTTCATATGAGGTACATGAATTTAAATTCATAGATATAATTCCATTTCGATGTTATTGATATTAATATTTTATTATTCAAAAAGATATTTAAAAATATTTGTTATTTTCGAAATTATTATTATTAGTATTTTGAAAAATATATATGGAAGTTATTGTGGCCATTTAAATTATGATTAAATCTTTGGATTTATTTAAATATATTAACTTAATACATATAATTGAGATTTGATTTATTTAAATTGATTTTAAACTATAGGGATATAATTTAATTAGATTTAAATGGGATTTATATTTGGATTTGGATTTGAATAAAGTAGAGAATTATCTAACGGGGTTTTTAAACTACTCCTAATCCTATCCAAATGGGAATTTCCACATCCTATAAATAGGCAGGTACTCCTCCATAAATTCCACACATCCACAAAATTCTACAACCCAAAAATTCGTGCATTGTGTCCGTGTTCCCTTCCAGTCCCCTATCTTATTCCATATATTACAATTACATAGAGTTTCTGTGTCGACAACCCCGACACGATTCAGTAAATTTCTAATCCTAGCCCTAACCTAACTCGACTCTGTTCGTGTCCTCCTTCCTGCCTCCGCCGATCCCTCGGCCACCCGGTTTGCCCTGACTACCACAAACAACCGCCGACCACCCTACTGCCATCACCAAACCCGTGTCCGACCTCGACACGGCCCCTCCTCCATGTCTCAGAAACCACCAGTACCCCACCGCCAGTACGACCAGACCCTCGACCACCACCACCAGTGTCCACCATGGCCGGAGCCCCGAACCCTTCGCCATCGCCACCACTTCGACCGGCGACTTTCCAACATCAGAAAACCCAAGAAGAAGAAGAAGAACAAAACCCTAGGACCTCACCTGAGCCCGCGTACCGCTCCGCCCTGGCCTCCTCAGCTGGCGGGCTCCGCCGCGTCCAGCCTAGCACAGCCGCTCCTCTTCCGACCTCACGTCGGAGTAGAGAACCCCTCGGCGAACCGCACGAACCCTGACCGCCGCTCGCCCTGAGCGCGCTGCCACCGCGTCCCGACCCAACCGCACCCCGGCGTCGGCGACTCCCCCGTTCCCCCTTCGTTCACCTCCTCCGAAACCCCCACCGGCGCCATCCACCGCCTCGACGCCTAGCAGATTCCTCCGCCGCCGCAAAAACCCACCGCCTTGAGATCTCCGCCGTCCGCTCCTCTCTTCCTCGATCTCCTCCTCCTCCGCGCAACTCCGGTCGTTCGCCCTTTCTCTTCTTCCCCGTTCTTCTTTTGTTTTTATTAATTTTTTTGTTGTGTTATTCTCTCCCTACGAGAACAGAGTAAAGTTTTGCAGTTTTTGTTATTTTATTATTTTTATTTTATTTTATTAATTTCATTTATTAATTTTTGTTTGTTGATGTTTTATATTTTAATTAATGTAATTATTCTTATCACTACTATTATTATTGTTTTATTATTATTATTATTATTATTATTATTATTATTATTATTATTATTATTATTCTTATTATTATCATTATTATTATTATTATTATTATTATTATTTATCATTATTCTTATTATTAAAAGAATTATTATTATTATTATTATTATTTTGTCTTATTTAAAGACTTTTGATGTTTTTAGTATTAATGGTATGATTTAATATATAGGGTATTGTAACATTTTGTCATAATTAATATTAGTAGTAAATTTTGGTAATTTTTATTAATATATAGATTTCAAACTTAAAAATAATGTTTTGACAAAAACTTAAGGTCTTAGACAGGTGACTTCTATTTTTTAAAAGTATTTATCCGAAAATATATTTTGGCTAGTTAATAATTTTAAGTATTGTAAATATTTTCTAAAAAGAAATCGGATATATATATATATATATATATATATATCTAATTTTCTTTGCTTATCCTCCAATCCATGACTAACGCCCTTTATCCTATTCCTTTACCAATTCTGTACAACATCCTGTCAATCCCAACTAATTCGACCCTTCTGGACCCAATGGAACCGTCCGTGCCACCATCAGAGGCTCCTATGCGTAGTTGTAACACCAAGGTCATATTTTGTGCCACCTTTATTGTACCACACCAGGCAGCTCACCAGGCGACCCCCAGGCAAGTATACCTTGCTAATTAATTGTCAAATTATTTATTTTCTGCATTATTTATTTTATTTCATATTGTTAGTTTTTCTTTGTTATAAACTGCGCGTCCAAGCCATACTTGGGTGCAAGCGACTTTATTAGTCGTTTTATTTTTACTATATGCATGTTAACTTAGTTGAAGTGGACTACCCTCCTATTGTGGGATATTTTTATATCTCCGCTGGCCATGACACTTACACTACACGGTTTGAGGCATTTTATTAGGGGCACGACTTATTGACTAGCTACCTTTATTGTCGTGTGACGGTAGATATTCGTAACTGCTATGATTAGGTTTTTAGAGACTCAAGCAGTTACAAAGCTGGACGAGCCAAGGACATGACTTGAACAGTGTGGGAAATATTGGGGGAGGACAGTCGCTAGTACGTATGGGAAGCCAAACAGGTAAACCACAGTCTCCGGATGGAACTGTGGCGATATATTTGCAGATATCCTCTGACGTTTTGGACGTTACGGTCGGATACAGATGACTGGATGTCAGTTACGTACACATAGCCTAAAAATCCTACCCATGCGCATGAAAGTTATCCTCTAAATTGCACATTAGGCGGTTAGAATTTCCTTGCATATTTGTGTCTAGGATAGTCATTTATATATTATTTTATTCTGACAGTTCATATTAGCTTGTTCTTCCTGTATCTTGCTACGTCTGTCTGAGGACCTGGTTTTTCCCCAGGTGTGTGTTCATGTTTTCCACAGGTATTCTAGCCAAGGCCGTGGTCTTCTCCATTCCTTCGAAGATGGTTGCGCTTGGTTCGTCTTGCCATTTTTATCGTTCGGTTTCTTGTACATTTCTTTTATTGAGATAGTTGGTAGTGGACTTTGTCTCCGCCCAACGATTGTATCATAAATATTCGAGTTGATATTTATATTATTATTCTTTTCATTGTGGATGAGATTTAGTTTGTCTTGGATTACTACATTTTACAGCTTATGTATTCATACGAGACCTATGTACTTCGTATGAATACAGCTGGCATGTCTACGTTCCTAGTCCTACGTATTTTGGGACTGGGGCGTTATATTTTCTGCTTGATCTTGATCCACTACTAAAATAACCCCTTTTAGCGACGTCAGAAGACGTCGCTAAATAAGGTAAATCCGTCGCTAAAAGCTATCTGCGACGTATTTAGCGACAAAAATTGGATGTCGCGTATAGGCAAGTCGCAGATGACAATTTCGTCGCAGAACGTCGCTTTTTGCGACGTCACGTTTAGTGTCGCTAGACGTCGCAAAATGTGCGACAGATAGCGACGTAATCTTATGTCGCCAACATAGCGACGTAGAGCGACCACTTTGCGACGCGGTATACTTTATATATGATGACATGGCCTGGCAGCCACGTGGACACTTTAGCGACGCCTAGCGACCAATTTAGCGACGTCCACTCTCAGGTTGTCATATCCCACGTCAGCACTTTAGCGACGTCTAGCGACGTTACGTCACTATTTAGCGACGTATAGCGACGTGTACATACCGTCGCTGGACGTCGCAGAACGTCGCTATACGTCGCAGATATTTTAAAAAAAATTTAAAAAAATATAATTGGTATTTTTGTTATGCTGTTTGTCTGTGTTTACAGTGTGTGTGAAGTACAGTATTCGAACCATCGACAGTTTTGCTTACTGTTCTATGTTTTATCTTGGATAGAAAGGGCAATAGTGCAGGGTGCACTTCTCAGAGCTTCCTCTTCACGTCCTTCACCTTCTCGGGAACCTTTACGACGTCCGAAGAAAGCGAAGGACGTGAAAAATGAAGCTCTCAGAAGTACACCCTGAACTGTTGCTCTTTCTATCCAAGATAAAACATACAACAGTAATCGGAACTGTCGATGGTTCAGAATACTGCGTTTCACATTCACTGTAAACACAGACACACATCATCACAAAAATACACATTATATTTTTTTAAAATTTCGGCAGCACCTCCTTTGTATATCAGATCATCGCTTATAACCCAGCGTAGGTATATTTGTCATCCCCGTCGCAGATATCACAAAGTAAATATCACAATAAAAATAGGAGGCAGTGTAAAGTAAATATCACAGACACATCCTCACAAACATCCAATAGAGTCAAATAAAAATAGGAGATGATAAAAAGTCTCCCACTAAGTGTACAAATAAAAGTGTACCAATAAACAATTTGCCCATAGGGCCAATACATATAAGTCATAAAAAAATCAATAAAATTACTGCGGACCCCTGCCGCGCATCTGGGATAGAATGTAGTCATACTGCTCCTGGGTGAGCTGCACCGTAGGGGCAGTAGGACGCAGTACAATGTCTGGAGTCGGCGCCGTCGATGGACCGGGAGGACGTATCTGCTCCAGCTCTCGCAGTCGCTCACCATAAACAGCAAGGGTACTCACCACCCTCTCAGTATTCGCCTCAAGCGAAGCCGAAACCTGAGTGAGTGAGGCAGACATGCTCCTCTGCGATCCCTCCAGCTCGACCTGTCTACGCTCTGTGCGCTGCGTAGACTCGGTGAGCGTGTGCAAGTTGGCAGCTGTAGCCTGATGCAGACTCATCAGCTCCTGTATACTGCGCTCGACCATATCAAATCGTCCGGTGACGATCGGAGGGTCGGATCGTCGGTCGACCGTATCAGAAATCTGTTGCTGCAACTCACGACGTAGCTCCTCGATCTGGCGACGAATATCCTCAGCTCATGATGACGCCTGCGAAGCCGGAGACTACGCACTGACAGAGGGGGCCCGGGATGACTCCGAAGCCAAATACGCGCCGTAGGATCCCGTACCATAGTACGTACCCTTCTAAAGACCGCCAATGGCAGTCATCCAGAGCTCGTCAGGCGATGGAGCTGTAGGCGGCTGGGAGGAACTACCAGCCCCTCCCTCTGCTGGCGCACTAGCAGCAGCAGCAGCCTCCTCCTGTAGTCGAACAAACTCGGCCTAGAATAATGTTTGCTGACGTGTAAGTGTTTGCTAAAGTCTATATTGATATCTATTTTCCTGTTTTTTAAATTATAGTAAATTAATATAAAGAATAGAACGTACATATGCCTGCGTCGCCCTCTCGTCAATGAACTCCCCAGCCCTCCGATGGGTGACCAGGAAGACGGTCACCATGTTCGGGTCCTCACCCTTTTTTACCTATTAAAATATATTATCTATTATTAGTATTAGATATTCTATCGAACTATATATAAATTAATGTCCGTCATAGGAAACGTACCAGACGACGAAAATGCTCCGTCATCGGAATGGAGCCACCACACCACTTACCGGCGCTCGACCGTGCCACCTTGGCCTTGTCAGACCGCTCCTGGTACTTGGGCTCGCTGAATCTAGCCTTCATCGCAGCCCACTGCTCTGGTATGATCCAACCATGGATCGGCTGTCCAGAGCGATCACGACACTTCTGGTCGTGGATCGTATCACGGATGAGCTTGGCTGCGACGGCAGAAAATTGGCCCTCGATCCTCGCCGCCCGGTGTGGTGGATAGAAATAGGTCCTCTACAAGAAGTAAAATACAAAAGTTGTATAATATACACAAATAATTATTAAAATTTAAAAATAAACAAATTTTTTACCTTGAAGTGGGCGAACCAAAAGGCCTTCCTATCTGCGGGAGCATCTGAGTAGTTATTCCAAGGCCCACCATAGTTCTGCCTCAGAAATACCCCCAGCTGTCTCTGTACTGCAGAAGGCCGATACCTATACAATAATAATTCTCATGAATATATATGTACATATAATCATATTCCTGCAGCTACGATGCAGTTGCAGGCAGTTCCTTCTAACATAAACTAATATCCTAATCTAAACTAATCCTTTAACTGAAACTAATATCTAAACAATGCTAATCATGAACTGTACACTACTACCTAACATTCACATGAACTATCTATCTCAAACTCTCTATCATAACTAATTAATTAATATCCGACTTTAACATCTAATAACTCTCATATTCCTGCAACTAAAAGGCAAAACCATGGTATATATATACATTGTATATATATATATATATATATATATATATATATATATATATATATATAAATATATATATATATATATATATATATATATATATATATATATATATAAAAATATATATATATATATATATATATATATATATATATATATATTTATATATGTATTTGTGTGTGTATATAAGTGTGTGAGAATATATATACATGTATATATGTAGATATGTGTAGCCCAGCCTAACAAAACCTAATTGGAAATAACCCAAACCCAGCTAACCCACTCCCATACAACAGCAGAACCCATTCCCACGAGCAGACCCAAAACCCCCTATACGAAACCGAGAGGAAATCCCAGCCATTGAACGCATCTCAAACCCGAGACTTCAAACCCGAGCGTATAAATATACATCTCGAGAGCGTGAGAGAAGGAAACAGCAACCAAAACCTAAACCCTAGCCACGCCCTCATCCCCCGTCACCTGGGCGGCCACCCCTAGACAGCAAGACCCCCCACCCACCCCTGCCCCCCTCCCCCCTACCCCCCTCGACAGCAAGACCTCCCTCCCCTGCCCCCCTAGACAGCAAGACCCCCCCTCCCCTGCCCCCCCTCCCCCTACCCCTGCACCCACCCCAACCCTGCCCCCATCGACAGCAAGACCCCCCCACCCCCGGGTACCCCCACCCCTCCCTCCACCCCTCGACAGTAAGACCCCCCACCCCCACCCCCCTTCACCCACCCCCATCCCTCTCTCCTCCCTCGACAGAAAGACCACCCCAGCTAGGGTTAGGGTTCTCGTGTCCGTGTCTGTGTCTAGATAGCTAGGGCTAGGGTTAGGGTTTACCTGAGGAGGGTGGCTTCGTCGGAGGATGGAGGCGATGAGGAGGGTGGCTTAGTCGGAGGAGGAAGGCGGCGAGGAAGGCTCCTTCGTCGGAGGAGGGAGGCTGGTCGCCGGAGGGAGGGGTCAGCGGACGAACGGGGTCGCCGGGGGGAGAAGGGGAGGGTGTCGTCGGAGGGAGGGGTCGCCGGAGGGGAGGGTTCGCCGGGGGGAGAGGGGAGAGGGGGATCGAGCGCGCAGGAAGAAATTTTTTGGGTGAAATTTTTATGATTTCGATCTGGCCAGGAGCCCTATATGAAATAAGACAGCGACGTATAATTTATACGTCGCTAAACGTCGCAATACAGCGACGTAAAAGGGACGTCCGTCGCAAAACATCGCCCGCCAGCGACGTAAAATATACTACGTCGCTGACCGTCGCTATGCAGCGACGTTCAGCGACGTGTAGCATAAGGAGTCGCTATAGGCAATTATCAGCGACGGCTTTTCCCGCCGTCGCTAATATACGTAGTTATTCTAGCATATTTTAGTAGTGATCTATCGTATGGACTACTTTTCTTTGAAGTTGGACAGTCCTTCTTCATATGTCCTGATTTCTTGCATCCAAAGGATATTGTTTCTTCATCATTGCTTGCTTGGATATCTCTCTTCCTTCTGTTTAATTTCTCAAACTTTAGAAATTTTCTGAAGTTCTTCACTAGCAGGGCTTGTTCATCACCACTTGATGATTCTTCCTCAGAATTATTGCATGTTGACTTTCTGGCTTGAGCTTTCAAGGCGATAGATTTTTTTCTTTGGGGTAGCTTCTTCAAACTCTTGCAGATCAAGCTCATGGGTCATAAGCTTGTCCATAAGTGTTTTCAGAGACATGATGGTGAGATCGTTTCTTTCAATGATTGTCGTTGCCTTTGGGTTCCAGTTCTGGGTTAGAGCCCGTAGCACTTTTCTGATCTTCTCGTGATTACTGTAATCCTTACCAAGAGATTGCAAAAGATTAGTAATATCAAGAAAATGAGTGAACATCTGTGTAATTGACTCACCGGATTTTATTTTAAAAGATTCATATTCCCGTGTGAGTCTGCTAATTTTGGATTCCTTCACTTGGGAAGTACCTTCATGAGTTACATCAAGAAGTTTCCATATCTCATGAGACGTCTTACAGGTTGAAACTCTGATGAACTTCGTTTTGTCAATTGCACAGAACAGAGCGTTGATGGCTCGAGCATCTAGACTAGTCGTTGCTTTTTCAGCCTCTGTATATTTGTAATAAGGCTTGTCTACAAGCACGCCATCAACAACTGTAGGTGCCAATTTCTTATAACCGTCAACTACTATAGACCAAAGATCAAAGTCAAGATACTTTAAAAAGAATGTCATTCGTGTTTTCCAGTAGGTATAGTTTGTACCATCAAATAGTGGGGGTCTATTTATGGATTGTCCTTCACCGTTGAATATTGATTTCACGGCTGCCATATATACTCTTTGAGATTTGTTATATTAGAATATAAGCTGCTCTGATAAGCCTTCCCGAAGTATGTTCCCTTCTTGGACATCACCATCTGACCAGCATTAATGTCTATGCTCAAGCCTGCGTTGCTAAGCACACTCCCAGAGATCAGGTTCTTGGCAATCATCGGAACATGCTTTACTCCTTGGAGCGTCAGAGTGTTTCCGAAAGTGAGTTTCAGCTCCACAGTCCCGATCCCTAGAACTTCAGTTTGGGCCTGGTTCGCCATGACAACCTTCTCAGAAGTTGGCTGGTACGTGATGAACCATTCCCTCACAGAATAGACATGGCAAGTCGTACCGGTGTCTATCCACCAGTCAGAGTCAGCCCCCATAGTTGTGACCTGAGCAATCATAGCAACGAGGTTAGAGATCAAAGAAACCTTACTAGGCTCACCTATCTCTGATTGTTTGGACTTGGATCTGCATTCACTCTTGTAGTGGCCTTTCTTGCCATAATTGAAACAAGTCACGTGGGACTTGGACTTCTGTTGCTTGAATGAAGGACCCTTCACTTTCAGATTAGTAGAATCCTTCTTTTTGTGATGAGAAGCCACCTGCTTCCTCTTGGGCTCTCTCATCTGTACCAGATTGGCCTTGGCCAACTGTTTGGACAGAGTGTCCATCTTCTGTTGAGAACGTATCTCGTCCTCAACATGGATCTCTTGAAGGAGATCTTCCAAGCTGATATCCAGCTTCTTCCGGTGCATTCTTGCATAGAATGTACTCCATCCTGCGGGAAGTTTAGAGACAATCCCTCCAACGACAAACTTGTCGACGAGGGGCATTTTCTCATCTTCTAGCTTCTGGCGCATCTTCAAGAACTCTTTTACCTGAGGCAGCATTGCCTTCTCGTCTTCGAAGAGCCACTTGTGGTACTTCTCGACGATGAAGATTTTCGATCTATTATCGTCATCTTCATACAGCTTTCCCAAGGACTCCCAGATATCCTTGGCAGAAGGATTCTTGGAGTATGACTCTGCCAGGGAGTCCTTCATTGCATTCAGAATCAATAGCCTACAAAGGCTATTGTCCCTTCTCTATTTGGTCAATTTGACTTGTGCAGCAGCAATGGTATCTGCTGTACCACCTTCTGGAATCGTCGGTCCTTCTGGAATCGTTGGTTCAGTCTCAATCAGCACTTGATCGACGTCCACCAGTTGTAGAATGAGGGTGATTTTTTTCTTCCATATTTGAAAGTGTTCTCTGTCGAACTTTTCTAGTTTGTTAAAGCTGGTATCGAGGAGAGAGGCACGATTGTTTTCCATTGTACTGGTCTAGCTTTGAGATTGTTAGAACCAGGGCACAATATTTTCAATGGAAAATCGAATGAAACAGTTGTAAGAACAACGTTCCAATGCAACACTTCTAGGAAGGTGCACAACCAGAGATCCTATAAGGATTCTAGAATACAAAAATCTAAGAAGATTTCGTATACGTAGCAAACGATAGCAGTGCTTCTAAAAAGAAGGTACTAATCGAAATGCTAATAGCAGCAGTGAAGGTGACAGGTGATAGAAGAAAGGTAGTGGCCTGCTGGGGTGTCAAAAATACTAGTGCTCAAAGCTAGATCCGCTCACACGATCAGCTTCCAGGAACCAACAAGTTCGAATGAACTCTAGAACGCTCTGAAAAATTGCTCTAAGATGGACTGCTCGGAACGGAGACGGACTGCTCGGAACGACAAAAATAGAACTTCGGTTGTGCAGCAGCTCTCTCTTCTCTCTTCGTGAATTTCTCAAGTCTCAGAAGTGTATATCGAGAGAGAAGAGAGGCTCTGAATATATAGCCATTGCTGTAACTGTCCAGATCCGAAATGTGTGCCACGTTATAATGTCAGATCCACAAATCCAGGAACAGTTACGAATCAGTCAGAACGTGGACAGCCACGAACTGCACGAGATGCGCCAAAGAATAAATTGCGTGCGCGCCTATAGTCGCATTGTGCACGCTGCGGCTATACTGGCGCAACTTGTGCGCTTGCGCAACTTGCGCACCGGCTCACCTGACGTGCTAAGTGCAAAGTGCGCCAACAAAATGCCACATTACGCCCCATGAGCCCATGAGCCCGTGTCCGTGTCCGAGTCACTAAGCCCCTACGGGGCTTAGCCCCAATGAAAATTAATTTTCCAAGAGCAAAAAGCATGAATGCTTTCCTTGGAGCCTTATCCTTACCTCCTTGTAAAATCACTCACATGATTCCCTCCTTAGGGTCGCCACCCCATGTGCATATCTCAACAACACATACAAGTATATATGTTGAGATAACTCATGGTGCTTTTCCAATGTGGGACTAAACTTTGCTAGGCATGTTGAGAGCAAACTCTCTTCATGTCAAGGAGCAAGAGCACCAACATCTCTCTATACATATTTTGTCGATTGCTTGTGTATACATCCCTGGCTTTGCTAAAAAAGGATAGGTATAAGACTGATGGTTCTCTGATTGTTTTACTCTATGACGACATACAATTATGCCAGTCTTCTTATAAAAATAGCCCAATAATGAAAAATAGTTTTTTTTCCTTTTGTACTTGATGTTTGAGATGAAATTTAATTCCCAACCTCTATATTTCAGTCAATTTCTATGTATTTTATAAGATTGTACTAGCGTATTTTTTACTGTCATAAGGATGCTTAACTATTTTTTGGGGATTCAGTAGCAATCTTATTGTTTTACTCATAATTTCAAATGCGTGCTTGATGCAGTAGGTTCCAGCCTTGACGTAAGAATCAGTTCAGATGTTTCTTAAACTCTTTTTTTTAGATGTCCGGCTATACGCACGGAAACTTTATGCACGCTACATTATATGTCTGTTGGGCCCACTGTCCTCCAACTCCTACCAAATAAATGGAAGAAATAATACGTCCCTGTGGCCTGATCCACTGATCTTCCGCCTCCCAGCCGGGATGTCTTGGTTTAAGTAATGCTTCTTCTTTGACAAGTAATTTGACCAAAGACCTGAGTTGGAATCCACTCCATCCTCAAGTGGAGGCAATCCAAAGGCAATCTATATGGGTTTAAGAGGCCCAGGAGAAAACCAACAGAAGAAAAAATTAAAACAATTTGTTAGATTGTTAGATTATATTTGTAATGTAAATATGGCCCATAAGTCCAAATGTAGACATTATATATATTGTAACAAACCCTAGCAATGAGAACAAGGTATTATTATTTCCTACAAATTGGAGCATGCAAGTCACAAATGTTCACCTTGGGAAGTAAAGAAACAAACACATGCTTTCCAAGGGGCTTGGTGAAGATGTCAGCCAGTTGAGAAGACGTAGGAACATACGAGGCTATTACGGTGCCATCTCTAATAGCATCGCGAACAAAATGCAAATCCACCTAAGTCAAAAAATATCGTGCCCCATTAGACGACGGAACACAATTTGACATTGAATCCCATAGAGAGAGGCAATTAGCGCCAACCTTACTCTGTCTTAAACTTGTAAGGATCACCTTGAAGTTTACAAGCAAAGGAAACCATGGTATTTGTTTTGAAATATTATATGGATTATGGTATATCAGAAAAATGAAAAGGATTCGATTTCACCATTTCATTCTGTGTGTTTTAAAAGACCTTCCCATAGTTTATTGTTCCAAGAGTTAGCTTGATTAAAATTGGCAGTTCACCATTGATATGCATAAAACCCCTAAAGGATTAATTTGCTCAGTGTTGATCAGATATGGAAGGCATTTTTTTATATTGTTTTCGAGCTTTGATTTGTATGTTTGGCTGGTGATTCTGCTGCAAAAATGACATGTGAGTTTGAATCAGGCTTTGAGTATGTGTTTCTTCATTGGTTAGTGATGCAATTTGTTCTGTAAGTTTCAAGAACAATTTTTTTTCTTCTGAGTGGTGTATATGTAATGTCCCGCTCCTTTTGGTGTATTGAGATGGTTTGTTGGCTCGAAGAGTTTGTTTGGACTTGGATTCAGGCGGAGGTATTATTCAGATATCTACTCGGTCGAGACATATATGCATTTCTTCAAGGTAGATAGTTTTGATCGTTCTCTCATTTACATTCACACTTAATAAATTGATGATGCATGTTAGTTCTGTATGCTACAAGTTCTGCTGTATGTTAATAAAAAGAAGAAGAACCAAGATAGAAAATAGTAATTAGTTTATTATCAACTTGTTGTATAGAACATAAAATATTAACCTGTTGCTATAGACTTAGATTTTCGTCATGTGGTTATAGACTTAGATTTTCGTACTGTTGTACAGACATAGATTTTATACTGTTGATATATATTGACTTGTGTAATGTAGAACTCTTTTTATCTTATTATATGGAGTATAGTACTATGGTTAGATTACCATTTGGAAGTGTATTAGTGGAGATATCTGGTTGGAGATAAAAGAAAAATTCAAGATGATGAATTGGTTCTTCGTAGCATCTTGTGTGTCTAGCCGTCTTCCATTAGCTGACTTGTTTGCTAAGCTAATCGGCCATGATCAGTGGCATAGAGACAACAACTTTATTGAGTTTCATATTTTACACATTGGTAAGTAGCCCTTGATGTGGATCCAAGAATATCGATCTCTACTGTTGGTGCTTTATTTACATGGAGAGAGCTTGCTCTCAACATGCCTTGAAAAATTTTAGTCCCACATTGGAAAAGCACCATGAGTTATCTCAACATATATACTTGGGTGTGTTGTTGAGAGATGCACATGGGGTGGTGACCCTAAGGAGGGAACCATGTGGGTGATTTTACTAGGAGGTAAGAATAAGGCTCCAAGGATTAAGCATTAATGCTTTTGTCTTTCTCTTGGATTAATTCCACTTGGAGCTAAGCCCTAAAGGGGCTTAGCGACTCGGACTCGGACTCGGGCTCGGACTCGGGCTCATGAGGCGTAATGTGGCGTTTTGTTGGCGCACTTAGCACGTCAGCAGTCATGCGGTCTTTATGTGGCTCATATGCGGCCATGCGGTCTTATGCGGCATGCGGCTCATATGCGGCCTCATGCGGCCATGCAGTTCATGCGGCCATGCGGCTCATGTGGCCCATGCGGTCCATGCGGCTCATGCGGTCCATGCGGCTCATGCGGCTCATGCGGTCCATGCGGTCCATGCGGCTCATGCGGTTCATGCGGTCCATGCGGCCCAAGCGGTCCATGCGGCCAGGCTGCTGCTGCTGCTGCCGCATGGAGGGCTACGCTGACTGTGCAGATTTCAAATCGGTTATGAAAAGGGTGAATCAATGCGATTAATTCAGATCCTATCTTTGTGGGATTTGAATTAATTTCGTTACTATCTTTGTGGGATTTGAATTAATTCAGTTCCTATCTTTGTGGGATTAGAATTAATTCGTTGCTATCTTTTGTGATTTGATTCAATCTTTCCATAACTGAAGAGGCGGCTAGGGTTTCCACCCTCTCTCTATATATACTCTCTTCTGGCCTCCTTTGTGAGAACAACGAAAATACAAGTCAGAAAAGGAGAAAGAGAGAGAGAGAGAGCTGCTGCCGCCATTGCAAGTCCATCCGAGGAGTCAGAACAGAGGTGACATCGAGCGTTCCACAAGTTATTCAACTTGCTGGTTCCTGGAAGCAGATCGTGTGGGGCGAATCTTGCTTTGAGCAACGATGTTTTGACACCCCAGCATTGTTCTTCTTCTCATCTCTCTCTAGTTTTATTGTAACTCGTTCTGTCCCAATTGCAACACGTTTGCAAGAAAGAACGAGATATCTTCTCTTCTCTTTTTCCCTCCTTCAGATTGTAATTTGGCTATTTGATTTTTTATACCATCGTAGATCTTGAGTTTGCTCTCTGCAAAGTTTTGTGGGACATCTCAGATCTCGATTGCATCTGTTTTTCATCTTTGATCAAGCCCCGGGACTAACAATCTCAAAGCAAGATCCGTATAGATGGAAAACATTAATGCTTCGCTCCTCCAATCGGACTTCTGCAAGTTGGAAAAGTTCGATGGAGAGCACTATCAAGTCTGGAAGAGAAAGGTGTACCTAACTCTGCAACTGAAAGACGTTGACCATGTTCTGTTGGAGGAAGAACCCTCTGTTCCAGACACTGGATCTACTGCCGCCATCAACGCGGCTACCAAACTCCAAGCCAAGTGGAGAAGGGAAAATAGCATCTGCAGGCTTCTCATCCTTAATGCTATGGAGGACTCCCTGGCAGAATCCTACTCAAAGAAGGAACTTGCCAGAGACATATGGGAGTCTGTGGAAAATCTGTATGAAGAAGACAAGAATAGGAGCAAAATGTTTGTGGTTGAAAAATATCACAAATTGCTCTTTGAGGACGAAAAGTCCATGTTACCACAGGTGAAAGAATTTCTGAAGCTGCGTCAGAAACTGGAAGACGAAGAGATGCCCCTTCCCGACAAGTTTGTCGTCGGAGGGATCGTCTCAAAACTTCCTGCAGGATGGAGTACCTTCTATGCAAGGTTGCACAGAAAGAAGCTAGACATTAGCTTAGGAGATCTACTTCAAGAGATCCATGTTGAGGACGAGATGCGTTCTCAACAGAAGGTGGACACTCTGTCCAAATAGTTGGCTAAAGCCAATCTTGTGCAGACGAGAGATTCCAAGGGGAAGCAGGCGGCTTCTCATCCCAAGAAGAAGGACTTCGCTAATCTAAAAGTGAAGGGTCCTTCTTTCAAGCAACAGAAGACAAAGTCCCACGTGACTTGTTATAATTGTGGCAAGAAAGGCCACTACAAGAGTGAATGCAGATCTAAGCCTAAACAATCAGAGAAAGGTGAGCCTAATAAGGTTTCATTGGTTTCTAACGTTGTTGCTATGATCGGACATGTCACAACTGTGGGGGTTGACTCTGACTGGTGGATAGACACTGGTGCGACTTGCCATGTTTGTTCAGGCAAGGAATGGTTCGTCACGTACCAGCCGATATCTGAGAAGGTTGTCATGGCGAACCAGGCCCAAGCTGAAGTTCTGGGGATCGGGACCGTGAAACTGAAACTCACTTCTGGGAACACTCTGACGCTTCAAGGTGTGAAGCGTGTTCCGGCGATTGCCAAGAACCTGATCTCTGGGAGCCTGCTCTGCAACGCAGGCTTGAGGATGGACATCAATGCTGGTCAAATGGTGATGTCCAAGAAAGGAACATACTTCGGGAAGGCTTATCAAACCGAAGGCATGTTTAAAATTCAGCTTGTTAACCAGTTTGAAGACATTAATGCAGTTGCATTTTCTGATTATTCTCTTGAGTTGTGGCATAATAGACTAGGACATGTTCATTGTAAGAGAATCAATAAAATGTCTAGTCTAGGACTTATCTCCAAATGTGGGGGTAAGGTGGAGAAGTGTGAAGTGTGTGCTCAGACGAAGATCACAAGGAAACCCTTTCATCGGGTCAATCGAAGCACAGATCTTCTGGAGTTGGTGCACTCCGATATCTGTGACTTCAAACATTTCTCCACGAAGGCCAGGATGAAGTATTTCATAACCTTCATCGACGACTTCTCAAAATACGCGTTCGTCTACTTGCTCAAGTCCAAAGACGAAGCTTTCGAGAAGTTCAGAGAGTTCAGGGCCGAGGCTGAACGACAGACTGGACAACAACTCAAGAGGCTGAGAAGTGATCGAGATGGGGAGTACAGGTCTCATGAATTCGCATCGTTCTACAAAGAACATGGAATCATATGCCAGACTACTACTCCATATTCTCCTCAATCCAACGGAGTAGCAGAGAGGAAGAACCGGACATTAACAGAAATGATGAATTCCATGCTGCTCACTGCAGGTCTTCCAAAATGCTACTGGGGAGAAGCTGCATTAACGGCCACTTTCATTCTGAATAGAGTGCCATATGCAACTTCGGACGTAACTCCTCATGAACTCTGGTTCAAAGTCAGACCCAACTTGAATGTCATTCGAGTGTGGGGGTGTCTGCCGTATGTGAAGCTTCCAGATCTGAAGATTCAGAAGCTGGGGACAAGGACTACGAAGGCTATCTTCTTGGGGTATGCCAAGAAGAGTGATGCTCGGAGATTTCTTGATATTGAATCAAATCATATTATCGAATCTCGCGATGCTGAATACTTTGAAGACAAGTTCGCAAAAGACAAAAACATTATTCTTTCGGACATTCCGGAAAATAATATAGGTACTAATGAGACTGAAATCTCATACGAGCCAGTAGTCCAAGAAGAAGCTGTTGTTGATGAAACAACTCTTGCACCAGAACTCGCCGAGCCGTCAGCTAAGCGAGCGAGGAGACCGAAAGATTTCGGAGATAACTTTGTCACCTATCATGTGGAAGCAGATCCGCTTACCTATGATGAGGCGATGAAGACCAGAGATGCTATCTTCTGGAAGGAGGCAGTGAATGACGAGTTTGACTCTATCACCTCCAATAACACATGGGTGTTGGTAGATCTACCTGAAGGAGAAAAGCCTATTGGATGTAAATGGATCTTCAAGAAGAAGATGAAGGCAGATAGAACTATTGACAAGTTCAAGGCCAGGCTAGTCGCCAAGGGATTTTCTCAGAAACAGAGGATAGACTACTTCGACACGTACGCTCCAGTAGCTCGGATGACCACCATCAGGATGTTAATCGCTCTAGCAGCTATACATAAGTTGGTGATACATCAGATGGATGTAAAGACAGCGTTCCTGAATGGGGATCTGACCGAAGAGATTTACATGCAACAACCAGATGGATTTGTCGTCAAAGGTCTTGAAGACAAAGTCTGCAAGTTGGTGAAATCATTATATGGTTTGAAGCAAGCTCCCAAGATGTGGCATGAGAAGTTTGACAAAGTTATTAGGTCAAACGGCTACAGAGTCAGCGAGACGGACAAATGTGTTTACACAAAGTTCGCTGATGGAAGAGGAGTCATCGTTTGTCTGTACGTGGACGACATGCTAATCCTAGGTACGGATATAGGCTGTGTCACAGAGACAAAGAAGTTCCTCTCAACCAAGTTCAGTATGAAGGACTTGGGGGATGCAGATGTCATCTTGGGCATAAAGATCATCCGGACAGACACTGGAGTAGTGCTGTCACAATCTCACTATATTGAGAAGATGCTCACACGCTATGGGTATAAGGATCTTCTAGGAATCGATACGCCATACAGGTGTGATCAGAAGCTGAAGCCAAACTCGAGGGAAAGCGTCAGGCAGCTGGAGTATTCTAGCGTTATCGGAAGTTTGATGTACGCAACTACTGCCACAAGGCCTGACATAGCTTTCGCCGTGGGAATGCTGAGTCGGTTCACAAGCAACCCAGGGGTTGAGCACTGGAAAGCTGTGAAGCGAGTAATGAGATATCTCAAGAAGACTCAGACATATGCACTGCACTACAACGGGTATCCGACAGTAGTAGAAGGCTTCAGTGATGCTAGCTGGTGTTCAGAGGTGGAAAGCGAGAGATCCACAGGTGGATATGTTTTTTCCTTGGGTGGAGCTGCTATATCGTGGAAGTCGAAGAAGCAGACTATACTCTCTCGTTCCTCCATGGAATCTGAATTCTATGCACTTGAAACTGCAGCAGATGAAGCAGAATGGCTTCGGGAGCTCATGTATGATCTTCCAGTGGTTGGGGCTCAGATACCGGCGATACCGATATACTGTGACAACCAGGCGACTGCGGCGGTGGCATCAAATGACCTCTTCAACGGGAAAAAGAGGAGTGTGCGGTTGAAGCACAGGGCAGTACACGATCTTATCAAAAGAGGTGTAATTGCAGTGGTTGATGTTCGGAGTCAGGAGACACTACAGGAAAAATGTGTTTTTACGGCGCGCAATGTGCGCCGTAAAACACTTTAGACGGCGCACATGCTAACGCCGTATTAGCCCATGCCGTAAAAAGATGGTAACTTAGACGACATAATATGCATGTCGTCTAAACTCAATTTGTGCGTCGTCAATACTCATTCACGACAATCATTGCGTGCCTTGAAAAGGCAATTATGGCGTGTATTTGCACGTCGTTAATACACATTCACGACATACATATACACGTCGTTAATGCACAATCACGACATTCACATGCACGTCGTTAATAATATTTTACGACATTCCTTTGCATGTCGTTATTAGTCAATTATGGCATTCATTTTATGTCGTGAAATATTTCATATACACATCAATTAGGACATATCTTGCACGCCTTAAATTCTCTTCCATTTTAAAAAAAAATTCTGCTTTCTGTATAATCAATTTTACCTTTTGACATTCAATCACAAAGCATATAATATACACCACAATTATAAAAATAATAATTTTCATTAAAACAATAATGTCAAATCATCCAAATTCGATACACAATGAAAAGTATATATGTTATTCATACTGCTTGACTCTAAAACGGTTGTGTACTCAAATCCTAGCTCGTACACCCGTCCCTTCTTGAACCCTCCCATTGCCCGTGTCCATAACAAGTACAGTTCGTACTCTGATAGGTCCTCTTCTTTCCGTTTCCTGTACTGTTTCATCAGCTCCTAAAACTTCTCCTACAAACAAAAGTTTTTTTGATAATAAGTTATCTGTAAAAAAAACCATGTATAGAAAGAGTCCATCATGGAACATGTCCTTGATACAAACATAGATACAGATATCTGTTATAGATACAGATACATGACAAGAAGGCGGATACTGATAGAAACTGCTGCTGAGTGTGCAAGCACGTGTTGAATCCGATACCGATATGTATCGGGTTATATAAGTTGAAATTTTTGTGTCTATATACTTTGATAAGCATTAAAATTTACCCAAACTTCCTTGGCTTTCCCGTCCACGAAGGAGTTCTCGTCCACGAAGGAGTTGTCCTTCCTTACATGAGTGGCGAAGAACGTCTCGAGGCTTTTAGGCTCTCTCCCCAATTCGATTTTCTAAAATACAAACAAAATGTGTAGTAAACATAAAACATAAAATCTTGGTAAATGATGAATAATAGAGATGGATCCGATACAAATTAAGGAAACACATACCATCTTTTTCATGTGAGCAGTCGTAGGGATGGAACCACCAGTGTAGAGACCGGCATTGCTTGCTCGATTTCTTTTGTTCGTCTCGGCATTGGCCGCGTTCTTCTTCTCTGCCCAGAACTGCTTCAGTCCGATCCAGTGTTCATTTTTGAATAACACCATTAGTATGGAGCAAACTACATGTGAACTGAATATGAGCATAATATAGAAAGAATCTGAACCAATTTGCAACAGCTACATGTGAATCCAAACTACATGTGGATTGAAACTACATGTGAATATGAGCATAAACATAATCTGAACCAAACAGAATATGAGCATAACATGTGTTAACTGATGAAATTTGCTTTATATGGAGCAAACATGGTTACCTGGATATCGAGCCTAGCAACCAAGTGGTGATCCCACACCCAAAATGCAGAAGCTCAGGACCCAACTGATATGCATAAGGCAGCAGCAACATGAATATTTATATTCACTGACTGGAGCAACATCAACATTAATATTTATATTTCTACAGGTGTGAAGCATCAAGCATCCACATGTTTGTGTCAAATCACCAACTGAAGGAGCAATGCATGGAAGTGAAAGCAGCAAATATAGCAGCATCAACCTTCAACAACAGCCTGAAGCTCTGTATAATGATTACACTGGACAGGCCTTTGAGCCGTCCAGTTTCACGTGGATGGGACAACAGGAAAATTACTTTCATGGTGGATGCTACTATAATTGGAACTACATGAATCCTGCAAGTTATGTGAATGGTAAGCACATGACCTTTCTCAGACAAGTTTATCATGAGCTGTGTCGAATAAATGCAACTTTAGTTTCTACATGCTAAAGTTGGCAGTAGTATTTTGTTATCTGGTGCATGTGCCATTTACTCTTACCTAGATCTCTTTTACTTCAAGGCCATCGCTCACCAAGTTGAACTAATCCTTTTCGATCAAAGCTGCTGCGAACTAATGCATCTTCTTTAGACTTTGAAATTATCATTTTCTCACAAATTTATAGTATTTTTTGTTGCAGTTCTTTTTTCCTTCCACCCCCACTACTTCAAATAGACTAACTCACAATAACTGATAGAGTGACTTTACTTTTCTAGGGAGACATTTACAGTCAGGAGCTATGGAGACTATGAATATACATACGCAGGAATATCCTGCTTTGGCCTTGCATCCTCCAGCCTTATCTAACCAGCACCATCATCTGCCATCTATTCAAAGCATGCAAGTTCATTCTCATTACCAAAATACACAGACAGCAGTACCATCTTATTGGCGCCCAGTTAGTAATTTACAAAGCAGCCATGTCCATCCTTCTGATGTAAATTCAGTGAACAGATCTCCAAGACACTCATGTAAGGAAGAACACTGATAATTTTTGAGGGATACATATTAGATAAGCTTAAAAAAGGAATGCAACCCTCTTCAAATAACTTTATCACTACCAAATTAGTAAAATAAATGAATTTCTCACTGAAACATGAAAGCTACTCAGACTAATGCCTCATCAACCCTTTATGAAACTAGGGAATTGCATCAATACTAGATGCCTAATCATTGGCATTGACAAAACCTGGTATATGCTAGAAGAAGAACTCAAAAAAACAAATCAGAGGAGTAATATCAGGAACCATATCAAAGATTGAAAATTCATATCAAGCCTAGCCTATATAAAATTTTGCAAGACACAACACCACTGCAAAGGCCAAAACTGACAAAATTGAATAATATTAAAAGGGTCAACATATCACGTATCAGGCTCAGAAAATACATATTAAGCCTAGGAAGCAAAGTAATTGTAAAGATGAGAAAATCCAAATATATGCATGTATCCGTATCCAACAGAACCTATTTTCCAAACCCTTTATGAACGTAGGGTCATGTGTCAATATGCCTGATTAGTGCCAAAAGACGAACTGCAACTGTATTCATAAAAAATGAAGTAAAAATAGAGTAAATAGCACGAAAATCTAGAAGCCTTAGCCTCATGTTACCAAACATACCCTTTCCTTCTCATTGCACCATAAATTAAGAGCCAGTAAATAGAAAAAATATAGCATGAAAATAATACATTGAGATGATAAGGTTGGCCCAGAGGTATTTTATTATCATTGGTACATTAGCATATTTGGTAACTTCTACACCCATCAAAACATGATGAGGAACATCAACACTTAGTAGGAGACTTTATGTATGTGATACTAAGGATTAATACCTCTTCACCCATAACGATTTCAGCCATAACGATTGATAAGGAATGCAACCAAACTCACTAAGAATTAAATTGCCCAAATCAAACACAATCTACATATTTCAACTATCCAGCCTACAAGCATTCTTACAAGGTTTCAATTTACACCTAGGTTCAGGGGTGAGTCAGTCCACAAAAATGACATGATTGGAGAAACGACGACACATCAATATCCATAATTTGTGTCCATCAAATAACTGTACAGGAATCTAAGTCTATTTGTCCAAGTTACATTCTCGAAGTTGGTATAAGAATACAAAAAGTACGCATAGACATGCAAAAACACACAATCTGATTAGTAAAGGACGTCAAATGACTCAAATCAATGCTTATCAAAATGCTCCAGTCGTTGTAACAAACACCATGGTTGTAAATCAATCAGAAACAAAAGGTAGATACAAACTATAAAGATACATCTCATCTAAGTTTCTAACTCATGTAAAACTTCTTAAAAATTAAGTTAATTAACCTTTTCGTATGAATGGACTAGGCAACCGGCTTCTAGAGCATGTATCTCCTTCTCTGGTATACAATTAAAGGAGTTCAATGTTGATCCGAATATGTAACAATTAACATTTTAACAGATAAATCAAAGCAAAAAAGAAGAAGTGCATTAGACAGAAAAATACAGGTATATGTCCTCAATTTAATTCAAATCCCATGTTTACCAAATGTTGGACATGCAAAAGCGTCATTTAACTTTGAGATCATGGCTAGCAGATAGTTATAACTTATAACCATCAAAACGTTTACATGTGTATTTAATAATCAGCCCACCCATAATATTTTTCTTTTCTTTTCTTTTCCAAAATGATTACTTCGTCATCAAAGAAGGAAAGTTGTATAGCCATCGCAGTTGCACAACAATAGAAGAATTCAACTGCAAACTGCAACTTCTTATATATTCCTTTTCGTTCATATTAAGGCCATATTGTTCTCAGGATAAGAGATGTTACATCTACTAATTAATCCTGATGATAAGACCTGCACTATAAGGTCAAGGAAAGCTGCAGTTAGCTACATCTATTTTTGTTTCCCCTATGTACCTAGACCATAACTTCTTTGTCCATTGATTGAAGCATTCACCAATCTAGCGAAGTCGAAACAGCTTGCCACCGAATGATTTTCATCCAGAGACGGATAAAATAGTGAAGGTATACAGTTCATTTTACAAGGTGCGACATACTAAATAATACCAAAGAAATAACTCTTTGACAGGAAAATAATATATCACAAGAATCTTATATAGACTACTGTCGTGCCAAAGGAGTGTCTGTACAACCAATACATTTTATATAATTTTACTAAAAGGATTACATGATATAAGTATTCCCGCCTCATATATCAACTATTATTATAATAAAATAGTGGAAACATGCAAACAGAGTGCAAATGCACATCCTAGTCAGTAACTTGGATGCCCCCATGCATTAACATACACAACATGCCTGGCAAGCAATGTAATTGGAAAGTACCTCACTTTCTGTCACAAGGGACATACTATAAAGCCGAATAACATGTGCAACTGAACGTAGGACCAAGCAGGGGAATGTAGGTTCCCCAGATTCACCTTCAAGATGAAGTTTATAAAATATTTCATTACATGAAACGAGACCAATAACATTAAATTGCACTATTCATTCTATTTGGGGGTAAGTAAACATGAGAATGCAACTGATAAAATGCTCACACTAACGAGTATGTAGTGATACCTCAGCATTCGTCCGAAGTGAAATCATAAGAAGTGAACATATTCAGTGTCGCAAAACCTACGTACAAAATTTCATGAATGATGAATCCATAAGAAGTGAACATATTCAGGTATATGGCCTGCAGCCTGCTTTATATAAACATTTCATTATAGTTCTCCTGGAGTAAGAAAACAGTCTAAACTATACACCCAATTGTTCTGAAACTATTAGACGTAGCCATGAGGGGTGGATATAAACTTAATATGGAAACAACTTCATGGAAATATCATCTAATTTAAGGCCTGAAGACAGAATTTTAAAGACATGAAGGCCCAACATAGAATCAAACCTTTCATTCATATTTATAAATGTAAAAAATTAAGAAGTTAAAACCTTTCTTGAGAAAGCAGCAAAAGGATTTATATCCTCCTCATACATCTTCTTGTACTTGGATTCAACATCTGAACTTAAACCACTTTCAACATCTTCTGCATACTGATGAGAAGCAGAAGGTTAATGCAATATGCATGAGAAAAATACTTACAACAGTAGCATATAATTTGTGTAGAACCTTCTTTGGTCCTCTAGAAACAAGCTTTTCTTGGCTGTAGTCTTGAACATAACGAATCTTTCCATAAAGCTTTACATTATCAGCTTTGGTTTTCTCCAATTCTGCTGCTGTTAATACCCCTATCTTCTCTTTCAATTGCCTTGTTTCCTAGAAAAATATACAAGTCAATGAGAACTAGAAGACGAGGCATACTATTAAAATGCAAAAGATAGGTATTCTGCTCAGAAATAGTATTAATGCCATACCTCTTCCGTTTCACGTAAGCGTGTCCGGAAACGATCACGTTGGTTGCAGATTACTTTGAGCATTGAATTATGATCTTGATCAGAGCTTATTTGCCTCTGATCTGTCCCCTGGAATGTGAAAAGAGAAACAATGTAATAGAACAAATTGTTCGAAGTAAAACGATGAAAGCTTTTACATTCTCAAAGGTCAGGTATCAAAATACGAACCATGGAAGAAAAAAATTGTTCATCATAAAAATAGTTTGAAGAATTTCCTTTGACAAAGAAGACCGGTCGCTCCATAGTGTGCACATGAAGCATACTATACATATACACCCTTAATAGCAACACAATGGTTCAAATTAAGGTCTTGCTATAAGGATATCATACAATATAGTCAAAACAACAAAAGGTTTCTTTGACAGTTTTCTAGAACATGAATTAGCACATATTAAAGAGCTACAAATAGTTTTTTTTTTTGCTTTACTTGTGATCTTAACATGAGAGACAGAATCTGTGAATTATCTTTGTGTAAATTGTTTGTGGAGAATAAAATGTAAATCCATAAAATGAGAAAAGGGTTAACTTCAAAATTAGATGGTGGATAAAAGACTTTGAGTTGGGAGTAAGGGAGAAAATTAGTAGAAATAAAAGCTTAACTATGTTTGTTATGTTCAGCAGTACTGGCAGTGAAAATGAACGCACAATCAAAATTGAGGCCATGAGATTCTGCAGTGAGAGTGGGTCCTCTTCCATTAAGATGAGCCCAGCAAAGCTCTGGACAAGAGATCCCACATGGATTCGTGTGAGCATTCTCTTGAACGTGAAAATAGAACCACTCAAATGAGAGAGAGAGAGAGAGAGAGAGAGAGAGGAGGGGTTGGGGGGGGGTTTGACTGTTCATGTTACCAAAAGAATCGTAATGTTCAAACAGCTTGTTTTTTCAATTTGAAGACTGTTATGTTCTTTATAAATGTGAAACTTCTCTATTAAATCATATTAAAAAAATTGATAAGCAACAGCAGGATAATATTGTATTTTAGTGAGATTCTAAGAAATAGTATATGAGATTTTTGAATGCTTTAGTAGATTGAACCAAAAACATATCGTATCAGTCCGTAGCATCATCTCCATTGGCTTTTCCTACTAAACCCAGGTCAGCTATTGCCAAAACTTGATACTGACATAACAAATGAAGATATTGTGATCATATATCCACCTGATACTGTCAACCACCCTCTGAATTGCTGCCATAATACTGGTCAAGGCCACAATGGGAAAGATGAGGGCTTGCCATCAAACAGGAAAGGTTAATTGACAGGTAGCTAGTCGTTTCTTATTAGCCACAGTGTGCAATCTCAAGGAACCAATGTAAAACTCTAGAAACTTTCTGCTACTTTAAAGCTTATTATAGCAGACAAGTTAAATAAAGATACCAAAAAGGTTGATCTCAAGTGCATATTATATTATAAGAAAAAGATCTGAAACGTAGTGAGAAGAAGTGGATACATTCTTGTGAGAAGAAACGTAAGGAAAGAAAGAATGATCAACAAACAGAGAAGCTAGAAGATGGAAATCGAAATGAAGAAGGAACAAGAAAATATATTATCAAATAGTACCTCTGATACGTCACTCGTACTCATCTCCTGAAGATCCCAATCATTTAGTGAGCCTCTGCGTTCTGTTGTGCTGTAGCCCTGATATGATACTAGTCAAAGTTAGACAAAATAATTAAATTGTTTATTGTCAAAGGATTATAACAGAAAGTTCACACAAAGATTCATGACAGGAAATTTTAGATCACAGGAAAAAAGAAGAAGCTGATATGAGTCTGTATAGCAAGAAAACCTCAGTGACGAAAGCTGCAATATCAGGCACGACGCATTAAGAATATCACAACAAAAAGATCTTCAGAAATGGTTCTAGAAGGAAAAAGAGAATTAACCTTCAGTATGTCATCTTCAAGTTTTGCAATTAACCTTTGTTGGTCATTCACCTTCACAGTTAGTTCAGCAATCTTCCCTTCAGCTGTTTCTAGCATACTTGTTTTCTCTGAGATTTTAACCTTTACAACAAGCAATTAGCTGATAAGAAACAATGATCAAACTGCTGCTGCTGAGCAGTAATATTAATCAAGAACTGAAAAGAACTAAAATCTAATACAAAGACGAAGTGGAGGGTTGGAGGGAATGAGAAAAATCTAATACTTCTTATCAGGCTTTTGATACTAAATAATCAGATCATGTCCCTATCCAATATGAATAATTTAAGAGAAGTATTCAACATATACATGTATAGGGTTGGAGGGAATGAGAAAAATCTGTAGCAGTAGAATGTTTGCAAGCAAGAGCAAACCTGCTTGTGCATGGGATTTGGCATGAAGTATGTGCTCGTTGAATTTAGGTGTGAACCCGGTAAGAGCTGCCACAAATGACACTACGATAGCGGAGTACTAGAACACTTGGGGGTACTGCATATCATAGCCCTGACTATGCCCGTAAGCTACAACACCTTGACCCAACTGGAAGTACGGATAGAAGCCTCCAGGTGCCCCTCCAATATTGGATATTGGCTCGCTGCCCCTCCATACATATTGTAACAGCTATGATGAAGAACACAAAAATATAAGCAAATTGCTGATAAATTATATATTTACAGCAAAAAGATACGTATATAAGAACCTAAAAGAACATAAAGACAATGATGGCAAAAATGGTAGGAGCAAATAATTAATCCATCTGTAATTCAAGCATATGGATGAATAGAATGTCACTTCAACTAGGTCAAAAAGAATTCAAAATTCGTGAACTTTGCATTCTAAGAATGATTATTAGATGAGAAATTATGATTTAGAGAAACAAGCTAATTGGCAATATTGTCTTATAGTAACTAATTATACATACATTATTGCCACTATTGAGGTCATGCCATAACGTTAATATGGCCACAAATATTAACTATGAGAATCACTTGCAAAAGGGGAAAAAGTCAAGTCAAGAGCGAACAAAATGTCATCTAAAAAAAAGAGACCACAACCCTCCGTTAATATGGCCACATATATTAACTATGAGAATCACTTGCAAACACTTGCCCTAAAAATTGTTACCTTCTTCTTCCTATTCGTCTTCATTGTCGTCCCTCTCGATTTCGCTGTCAGCTTCCTTGTCGGCTACTAATACTTCCTCTTCCTCCTTGAATCCATCTACAAAATTTGTAGAAACGATGGAAAACACCCAATATTAAAGCAAATGAGATTATTAAAAGAAAAAATTCGTAATCACCTTCGTCGAGAGACCTCAACCCTCCCACCAAAGTCACGGAGAGGAGAACGAACGCAGGAGCCCTAATCCAACCCTAAATTAATGTATGAATCGAAACCCTAGATTTGACAACGACAAACAAAGGTGTGAAAAAGGAAACCCTAACCTGGAATTAGGGTTTACGAGTGGAGAAAGAAGATGGAGAAACCCTAACACTTGAACAATTGAAGAAGACGAAGTGGAGTTCACGGCGGATTCGAGAAAAGAAGAATAGCTATGATGGATTCCAGAAAAGAAGAAGAAGAAGAAGAAGAAGAAGAAGAAGAAGAAGGAAAACAACGAGTGAAGGAGCAGAGGGGGGAGGGTTGAAAAGGTTTTTGGCTGAAATAGTCGTGTGTGTTCTCGCGCGGGTCAGTCGAAAAAATTACCGCTATTTTTTTCTAACTTTTACGGCGTTTATTGTGTGTCGTTTTTTGTATAAATAAATTATGGCATTCGATGCACGTCTTAAATAACATAAATATATATAGCAGTATCATGTTTTGATCTTTTAACGGCATTTAATAGAATGCACGTCGTGAATGGATTATTTACGGCATACTTTTTAAGTATGTCTTAATTTCGATGTCGTAAAAAGTGGCATTTCTTGTAGTGAGAACCTGGCAGATCCGTTCACAAAGGGCCTCAAGCACCAGTTGGTCGAGGACACAGCTTGTAAAATGGGCTTGAAGGCATTCTGATAGTGTGTCTTTGTAATCCTACCATAAAGTTTTATGCTATTAGTTCAAAGAGAAATCTACTAGGCATCTAACTTTTGGTTCAAAGGAGGATCACTGACTGGAAAACTATCAGGTAACAGTGGGTACTTGTTCTCTGGAACATGGAAGGGATACGGACCCATAACCACTGTTGTCTACTATATATTTTTTGCAGAAAAATAGATCCTGTGGAAGGTTGGCTTAAACGCCTTAATGAGTTCTCAGGCAGAGTGAATGTCTGGTGTGCTTTACAGGAAGCACGGTAGAGCAGCACTACAAGGAGTGAAACTCCATGCTACAGTGGGATGACTCCACCATGAGGTTCCCAGGTAGGGGTAATGCCTCGGCTTTGCAAGCCAAGTCATAGCGGCGTAGCACCGCAAATAGGCAGGTAGCCTAATGCTGTATGACGTAATTAAAGAGTTGTAGACAGCACTACAAAGGGGAGGATGGCCCCATGTTACAGTGGCACGACACCACGATGAGGTACCCAGGTAGGGGTAATGCCTCGGCATTGCAAGCCATGTCGTTGCGGCATAACACCGCAAGGAAGCCTTAGGCTTCATGCTGGGTAGTTTGGCACTACAAAGAGGCTTGTGACCTCATGCTACAGTAGTATGACACTACGATGAGGTTCCCAGGTAGGGGTAATGCCTCGGCTTCAGGCCATGTCATAGCGGCGTAGCACCGCAAGGAAGCGCAAGGCTTCATGCCATATCTCTTTAATAAAGAACTCACCTATAGTGTATGAAAAGAGATATCAGGCCGTCTCTTGAGGGTAAACTTGTAGACGCCCAAAATTATACACTGAAACCAGGATGGCACAGGGCCTTTAATGTGCAGCCAGAAGCACACGTAACTACACTTTGTGAGTGGGAAGAATTACAATTGTGGTGCAGAATTCAAGGCGTAGTCCATTCTTGTATCACATTGTTATTTAACCCATGCGGAAAGATTCAAGTCGTCAGCGACATCTATCCTAATGCAAAATGGACAGTTACTGTGGGGAACGCTCAACCCTGGACACATATATATGTTGTGATATGTGGGGGATTGTTGGTGCTTTATTTACATGGAGAGAGCTTGCTCTCAACATGCCTTGAAAAATTTTAGTCCCACATTGGAAAAGCACCATGAGTTATCTCAACATATATACTTGGGTGTGTTGTTGAGAGATGCACATGGGGTGGTGACCCTAAGGAGGGAACCATGTGGGTGATTTTACTAGGAGGTAAGAATAAGGCTCCAAGGATTAAGCATTAATGCTTTTTTCATTCTCTTGGATTAATTCCACTTGGAGCTAAGCCCCAAAGGGGCTTAGCGACTCGGACTCGGACTCGGACTCGGACTCGGACTCGGACTCGGGCTCATGGGCTCATGAGGCGTAATGTGGCGTTTTGTTGGCGCACTTTGCACTTAGCACGTCAGCAGTCATGCGGTCTTTATGCGGCTCATATGCGGCTCATATGCGGCCATGCGGTCTTATGCGGCATGCGGCTCATATGCGGCCTCATGCGGCCATGCGGTTCATGCGGCCATGCGGCTCATGCGATCCATGCGGTCCATGCGGCTCATGCGGTCCATGCGGCTCATGCGGCTCATGCGGTCCATGCGGTCCATGCGGTCCATGCGGCTCATGCGGTTCATGCGGCCCAAGCGGTCCATGCGGCCAGGCTGCTGCTGCTGCTGCCGCATGGAGGGCTACGCTGACTGTGCAAATTTTAAATCGGTTATGGAAAGGGTGAATCAATGCGATTAATTCAGATCCTATCTTTGTGGGATTTGAATTAATTTCGTTACTATCTTTGTGGGATTTGAATTAATTCAGTTCCTATCTTTGTGGGATTAGAATTAATTCGTTGCTATCTTTTGTGATTTGATTCAATCTTTCCATAACTGAAGATGCGGCTAGGGTTTCCACCCTCTCTCTATATATACTCTCTTCTGGCCTCCTTTGTGAGAACAACAAAAATACAAGTCAGAAAAGGAGAAAGAGAGAGAGAGCTGCTGCCGCCATTGCAAGTCCATCCGAGGAGTCAGAACAGAGGTGACATCGAGCGTTCCACAAGTTATTCAACTTGCTGGTTCCTGGAAGCAGATCGTGTGGGGCGAATCTTGCTTTGAGCAACGGTGTTTTGACACCCCAGCATTGTTCTTCTTCTCATCTCTCTCTAGTTTTATTGTAACTCGTTCTGTCCCAATTGCAACACGTTTGCAAGGAAGAACGAGAGATCTTCTCTTCTCTTTTTTCCTCCTTCAGATTGTAATTTGGCTATTTGATTTTTTATACCATCGTAGATCTTGAGTTTGCTCTCTGCAAAGTTTTGTGGGACATCTCAGATCTCGATTGCATCTGTTTTTCATCTTTGATCAAGCCCCGGGACTAACATCTACTATATATGCCAGTTTCATGTTCTACACGCCGACTGCATCTTCAATGAGTTTCACTCCGATGGCGACTTCATTGTCGTCTTTCATATTTTACACATCTATGGTCGGCTAGCTCCTACTGACTGCAACTTTCCAATGATGTGTATATTTGTAGTTGTATTCACGCTACTATGCCATTTGGAGTAAGTACGAGGAATCTCTTCTTATTCATTAACCTTTAACCATTGGACGACCGACGCATCCATCCCACTACCTAATTAAACGGCTAAACCATAGCCCTAATTTGCGTATCACGCTAGTGGAAACTAAGTCTTCCCCATTCATTATGTCGCGTTCGTCTATAGTTTTTGTGAGGATTCACAGTCAAGTCACTATAAATATCTAGTGCGCATCGATCTCGATCTATTCTCATCTTGATCGGCTGAAGCTACTACACATGGAAGTCCAGTACTACTGCGCTTTCCTGGTCACCTTGTCACTATTACTGACACACTTGCTCAAGTCTCCAAATCCCAGACTCCCCCCCGGTCCGTGGCGGCTACCCGTCGTCGGTAGCATCCACCACCTTTCCGGCCTGCTTCCCCACCAACGGCTACGTGACCTCTCCAAGACGTACGGCCCCCTCATGTACTTGAAGCTCGGCGAGCTATCCACAGTCGTAGCCTCCTCCAGCGAAGCAGCGAAAGAGATCATGAAGACCAACGACGTGCATTTCGCCTACAGACCCCACAGCCCTGGGCTCGACATCTTATTGTATGGCAGTAAAAGCCTGGCATCCGCCCCTTGTGGCCGGTACAGGAGGCAGCTGAAGAAGATATGCATCTCCGAGTTTTTCTGCGCCAAGCGACTTCTTACTTCATTTCATCGCACCAGGGAGGAGGAGGTTCGCGATCTAATCCGCTCCATCTCCTGTTCTACATCCTCCGTCGTGAACCTTAGCGAGATGCTGACGTCGATGGCCAGCGGTATAGTAAGGAGGGCTGTTATAGGAAAGGAATGCGACGTTCGGGCCGAGTTCTTGCAGATGCTGAGACAGATCCAAGACATTGCCAGTGGGTTCGGCTTCGCCGATATGTTCCCGCGGTGGTGGTGGCTACTTGGTTTCGTCGGTGGATACAAGTTCAGACTAGAGAGTCTCCACCGCAAGATGGATCGGATTCTCGATGGCATCTTGGCATACCATAGAGAGAAGAATACAGTTTTAACTGAAGGCGTAGACGAAGATTTGGTTGATGTCCTCCTCAGGTTTCAAGCAGAGGGTGGCGCCCAACTTGAGCTCCCCACAGATTCCATCAAAGCGGTCATCCTGGTAAAATATGTAAACTCAAAATAATTCTCCAAGTATAATGGAAGGACTAGATTTTAGACGTAGAATCAACATAGTCCAAGCTAGTTAAAGATGCAAGGCACACTTGAGGTACAAAGGGTCTATATCGCCTGAAGCGCAAGGCGCATCTAAAGTGCGCGTCCGAACGAAACGAGACGCAAAATAAAAAACAATAAAAATATACATACATAAATACATAAATTATTAATGTAAGAAATAAAACCAAGTAACATATTAAAGCCAGCAAAAAATATAGTAAAATATAACCAAGGGAACTAGCAGAGCAGCAATAACACTCAACAGAACTAACAAGAATTTGTATTCTCCCTACCACTCTTTTTAGTAAGGTTTAGTTTTTCAAGTTCAACTGTAGCCAACTTTGGCAACCGTAAAAATGGTTACCTCCCTCCTACTTGCACGAGGTAAGGGCTATCTCCTCGCCTCAAATTTTTTTATAAAAAACAAAAGAGACATAAGGCGCGCCTTGCGCATATTTTCTTGGTCGCGCCTTGCTGAAGGCGCACCTAAGACGCGTCTTGTGTGCGTTCAGAGAAAGGTGACTCGTCTAGTGAGGTGCGAGGCGCAGATGATGCGCCTTGCTGTGAAGTACGCCTTAGGCGCGTCTGAGGGACGCCTTTGACTACCATAACATAGACAATATCCTTATAAAATTTCGTTACAGGAAATGTTTACGGCTGGGACAGAAACAACATCGTCAACTTTGCAATGGGCCATGTCGGAGCTGGTGAGGAATCCCCAGGTGCTGAAACGGGCTCAGCTGGAGGTACGGGAGGCATTCAAGGGCAAGACCGAGGTAGCCGAGTCGGACACGAGCGGACTGAGCTACTTGCGGTTGGTAATCAAAGAAACATTCAGGCTGCATCCTCCGTTGCCGTTGCTGCTTCCCCGAGAGTGCCAGAAGGCGTGCGAGGTATTGGGATACGAGCTACCGGAGAAGACGAAGGCATTTGTGAACGTGTGGGCGATTGGGAGAGATCCGGAGTGTTGGGAAGACGCAGAAGAATTCAAGCCCGAAAGGTTCCAAGGAACTCAAACTGATTTCAAGGGGACGGACTTTGAGCTCTTGCCGTTCGGGGCGGGTAGAAGGATGTGCCCAGGGGTGCCGTTTGGGATGCCTACCATCGAGTTGTGTCTCGCGCAACTGCTATACCACTTTGACTGGGAGCTGCCTGACCCGGAGGAGCTCGGAGGTCTGGACATGGGTGAGAGATTGGGAGTAGCTGGCTCCATTTGTCGAAGGTCTGACCTTCGCCTACGTGCCATTTCTTGTAGTCCCGGGTCTTTGGCTGTGTAATGCAACTCGTGCCAACAGAAAAAGATTATCCGATGGATGTTCCTAAGCTATGACGAGATATCTATTAGAGTTAATCCGGTTACATACACGTGGAGTATATGCAGCAAGATGGTTGAAAGAGGTGGTTGTTTTGGTTTGAATAAATCCTAGTCTTTAGGATAGTTCTTATTTGATCTAGTCTTTCATTTGTTATCATGTAGCTAAAATAAGGCTAACGGTTGCTACTTTTAAGCTTTCAGTTAAAGTTGTAAATGGCTATTGAACGGCCAAATTGTTTGTGAACAATAACGTGAGATCATTCAGATCAATAATAATGTACTCCACTTGTTACTCCATTTGTCTTTCTTTTGGTATCAGAGCCATGGCAACCAACGACGAGCAAAATCCCATGACGTCGATGAAGGAGACCTCATTCACCTTCAAGTACCCTATGCTGACACAGACCAACTACGCGGACTGGGCTCTCTTAATGGGAGTCAACATGCAGACGCAAGGCCTGTGGGAGACGATCGAACCCGAGAAAGCCGACTACCGCAATGACATGATGGCCCTGTCCGTCATACTCCGTGCCATATCGTCGGAGATGCTGCGAACACTGGCGGTGAAAGACACTGCGAAGGAAGCATGGGACACTCTGAAGAAGATGCGGGTGGGGGTCGAGCGCGTCCGCGAGGCCAAGGGACAAAAATTGTGCACTGACTTCGAATCAATCAAGTTCAAGGACGACAGATGTTCCAAACGATCATACAGCTGAACCCAAATGTTCCAAACCTTTCCAAACCTTTTGCCCCAATCTCATCTTTTCCAAATATTTCATCTTTTCCAAGGGTCGTGTCAATGTCCAAACAACTGTGCGGGGTGGAGGAGGAGGAGGAGGGAGAGGAGTTAATTAGGTTAGGGTTTACCTGAGCTCGAGGAGGAGGAGCTCGACGGGGGGGTAGGGGTCGCCGAAGGGGGAGGGAGTCGCCGGTGGGGGAGGGGTCGCCGGAGGGGGAGGGAGTCGCAGGAGGGGGGGAGGGAGTCGCCGGGGGGGGGGGGAGCTCTAAGTAAAAATTGGATTTTCGAGTGAGGGGAAAAAAATGAAATGTTGTGCCCTAAGTAAAAAATTTAGCGACGTCAAGAGATGCCGTCGCTAACCGTCGCAAAATTTTAATAGATGGCGACATATTTTAATAATATGTCGCTGAACGTCGCTATTCAGCGACGTAATTAAACTCCTGTCGCTGAACGTCGCAAGTCAGCGACGTTTTGCGATGTTTATATAAAGGAGTCGCTATATTCCATATTTAGCGACGACATTTTATGCCGTCGCTAAATTACGTAGCTAATAGATCATATTTTAGTAGTAGGACTTCGCGATGCGGTTCACGAGACTCATCAACGACTTGCAACTACTTGGTGAAGAAATGGACGACGAGAAGGTAGTTAAAAATTTCTTTGAGTCGTTCCACCCAAGTACGCACAAGTCGCCATCGCCATTGAGACTATTGGATCTTAAGATGCTATTAATCGAAGAGCTTACCGGTCGGCTTCAAGCCGTCGAGGAGCTGTACGATCTTGGCGGCAACATCGGCGACACATGTAGCCGCCTTCCCCTCACCGAAGAGGAGTGGCACGCTCGTACAAAGCAGAGGAAGCAGCGCGAGGCCTATCCCGATGGCAGCAAAAGAGGTGGTCGCGGGCGCGACAAGCCAAGAAGTCGTGGCTACGGTGACACGGGCAACGACAACAACAATGCGTCTGGCAGCACGCGTGACAAGAAGGGAAAGTGCCACAATTGTGGCATCTACGGCCACTAGGCAAAGGACTGCCGCAAGCCGAAGCGCGTTGAGTAATCCAATCTGACGCAAGCCGACGACTATGAGCCCGCACTGTTGATGGCGCATGAGCGCACGATCGCCAAGACCTCCATATACAGGGTCAACAATGTCGTGCTAGACGAGGTGCAAGCTTAGGTGCATCTGGGCTGTGAGGACGGCCACCACGGTGAAGCATGTTACCTCGGTACCGGCGCCAACAACCACATGACGAGCTGCAAGGAGGTCTTTGTTGAGATGGACACTAGCATCACGGGTTCCATTAAGTTTGGTGACGGATCCGTCGTAGATATCCGGGGCATGGCACAGTGATGTTTACGTGCCAGAACAGCGAGTATCGCGCCCTCACCGACGTCTACTTCATATCGAAGCTACGAAGCAATATCATCATCCTTGGGCAACTCGATGAGAACGACTGCCAAGTCCTGATCGAAGGCAGCGTGCTCTCGATGCCTCCTCGCCAAGGTAAAATGTGCCCGAAACTGACTATACATTCTATCTCTTGATATTGCACAACCAGTTTGTGTAGCAGCGCAGCTCAATGACGATGCATAGCGATGGCAAGCACGGTTCGGCTACCTCAACTTTGAATCACTTCTGAAGTTAGCTCGACGCAATATGGTGCACGGGCTACCACAGATCGACCACGTCGATCATATTTGCGATAGTTGGCTTGCCGGGAAGCACCGGCATACGCCATTTCCACAGGAGGCCAAGTACCGCACCGACAACCTACTAGACCTCGTGCACGGTGATCTCTATGGGCCGATCCCGTCGGAGACACCCAATGGCAAGCGCTACTTCTTCCCCCTCGTCGACGATTTCAGCTGCTACATGTGGTTGACGCTACTGAGTTTGAAGGATAAAGCGCCGACAGCCATCAAATACTTTCTGGCCCTCGTCGAGGTGGAGGCCGGGAGCAAACTGTGTGTGCTCCGTACTGATTGTGGAGACAAGTTCACATCTGTAGCATTTGGCGAGTATTGTGCGAGCTGTAGCATCAAACGACAACTGACAGCGCCATACTCACTGCAGCAGAACGATGCCGTCGAGCGCCGGAACCAGACGGTCGTCGCGATGGCGCTCAGCCTTCTGAAGGCAAAGGATATGCCTGAGAAGTTCTGGGGTGAGGCGATCATGACGGCTGTCTATATCCTCAATCGTTCGCCAATACGGAGCATCGACGGCAAGACACCGTACGAGGAATGGCATAGACACAAGCTGAGAATGCACTTCCTTCGCACCTTCGGCTGTGTCGCACACGTCAAGGTTGTCAAGCCGAACTTATAGAAGCTAGAAGATAGCAACAAGCACATGTTCTTCATCGGCTACGAACCCGGTACCAAGGCGTACTGGGTATACAACCCGGCAGACAAGCGTGTGCATGTCATATGCGACGTTGTCTTCGACGAGGAAGCCAAATAGGACTAGAGCGTGCAATACAATATAGGTGAGACATTTACTGTTGAGTATACTATGATTCTTATACCACATGTTGAACATGCAGGCACATCGGTACATGGGGGTGGCGAACCATCAACACTAGAGGCACCAAGTCAAGGGTCATTGCCGTCGGCATCCGGGGCAGAAACATCTAACTCGGTGGTACAAAGTGGAGTGTAATTTGCCTCACCACCCACCAACGTCTCGGCCATGCTCAATACCGATGACGACGGGCCGTGCAGGTACAGGACCTTGGCAAACTTGCTTGGCACGACCACCGTCCGTGGGCTCGATGCAGTCGAGCTGCTCCTCATGGTTGGCGAGGAACTTGGCACTTTTCTTGAAGTCGAGAAATACCGATGTTGGCACCAAGCGATGCTCGAGGAGATGAGCTCCATTGAGGAGAACCATACATAGCACCTCGTAGACCTCCCACCCGGCCACTGTCCGGTCGGTTTGAGGTAGATCTACAAGCTGAAGAAGGACGAGCACGACACCGTCCTCAAACACAAGGTGCGACTCGTGGCAAAAGGCTATGTACAAAGGCAAGTAGTGGACTTCGAGGAAGTGTTCGTGCTGGTTGCTCGCCTAGAGTCCGTCCGGTTGTTGATCGCACTCTGTCACTACCACTTTTCTAGCTTGAGGGTATTTTGGTCATTTTTAAAATTTTAGAATTTTTTTGGGAATTATTATTATTAATTATATTTATTAGAATTTTAAGTGATTTTTAGTATAATTGTTTTGGTGCTATTTTAGACTTTAACTGGTGTTGACTTTGGAGACTGTCCTAGAGGCTAACCTAGGTCATGACTATTGGGTTAGGTTAAGAAACCTTAGCTTGACCTAAGTTAGTGATAATTAACTCATTAGAATTAGTTTGGGGAAATTAGGAATTTGTTTGATTAAGGAATGGCTTGTGATTTCACAAGTCATTATTATGACTTAAAGCCTTAAAGGCCCAACCCAACCAAGTGAACCTAGTGAAACCCTAGCCCTATTCCAGCCCATGGCTGGCCACCTTAGGTCCCCTCTCCCCTATTTAATCCCCTCCTAGAAATTAGGGCTAGCCTCCATTAAGAATTTTCCAAGTTTGAGAAGAGGTGAGTCTCCATCTTCATTAAATCCTATAAAATCCATTTTAATTCCTTTTCCACCCAAACCAATTGCAATAGATTCTAATTTTATTCCTCTTGCTACTGTTATTAAGTAATTTCAGAGTTTGGGCACATTGGAGGAATTTGGCTATCAAGAGGAACACCTCTCTTTGGAGCTTTTTGAGGATTTTGATACACATAGGTAAATTTCATTCTATACCATAGAATTCTGTTTTCATTGCATATCTAGGGAGCCCTAGGCCTAACCTAACTGTAGGAATAGGTAACCCTAGGTTTTGAGTCTGATTCGTGTCCTATTTGGACACGTAACAGTGTCATGGTGCAAGTGTTTGACGAAATATCCCAATGGGCATTTCGAGTGATTTTTAGGAAAGTAATTAAACAGGAAATTAGGTTTAGGTGTCGCTTATGAGTTTTTTATGTCCTTGTGTGGTTTTCGTGTCGTGTCGAGTCAGCACAGACACGTGTACATGCTGTCGTGCGCGTGCGTGCACAGGCAGTTTGCATGCCCTGCATCACGGGGGACACAACTCACTGGACAAGACTCCTCGACACGTGAAATTTGACATGTGACACGGGGTTGACACTGACACGGGGCTTCCCAAGTTTCAGAGCCCCACGTGTCGTGTCGGACACGCACGAGCTCCTACATCGATTTTACATTGAATCGACAGCAGCCGATTTCGTGTACTGATACGCGTATCCTATCTCACGCACACGTGTCATGGACACGTATCAGTGTGTCCTAGTCCTAACCCTAGACCTAGTCAACACTTGGACACGACCACGAGGTCTGTGTCGTGTCGTGTCGAGTGCACGAACACTGTGAACACGTGCACGATGATTATTCACTGTACTGTGTCCAGGTTTTGTTTTGGGTTTTTTATTCAGTTTGGACACATTGTGTCCACTTGGGTGGACACCAATATATTGTAGGACACGTACACGATGTGTATATTCATTACCAACCACTGTTTTTGCATTTTAGCTTGATTTGATTGTTCAATTCTCAATTACCCCTAAATTTTGAAACCTTAATATCAGTTCTTCATTTCCTATTTTTTTCAGATTTGAATATATGAATTTTGGCAGCCTTTTAACCATTACACACTGTTAATTAGTGTGGTTTAGGACCTCTAATGTGTACACCTATATGTTTTCTAAGTGTGTGTTGAATTTGGGGCTGTTGTGGTGGTTCTTTGATTCAAATTCTGGAATTTTAGTTGAGACTGTTAACTGAGATTTTTGGGTATTTGTTTGGGCTATTTTTTAATGGTTCTTCAATATATTAAATCTGGGATTTAGTTTAGGACTGTCCTGTGATTTATGTTTTGGTTTTCAATGGGAACACTCACTGATTTTTTATGCATGTCACACTGTGTTAGGTTTTCCAGTTTTACATTGTATACACTCACTGTTTTGCCTTATATTGCACTGTTTTTCAGTCCTCACTAGCACACACAACCTTCATGCCTTCACTGCCACACTGTTCACTCTCTCACTCACTGTTTTCACTCACCTCACTTCACTGTTACACTAACCTACACACAAGTGTCACTAACACACACACACAAGTTGCACACACATGCTCTCTCACACACATCCTCACATAGCACTCACTCTCATGTTTTCACACACACACATACACATATGTTTCCTATTTCCTACATGCATATATATATGTATTATGTGAGATGTATATATATAGGTATGCCTATAGGTATGTATCATGTATATATGTACATATGTCTAAAGTATAATGTATATATGTATAATGTATAGTATATATAATTTGCCTTGATTGTTGACTTAATAGTCTGTGGGTGCTAGTATAGCCTAATATAGCCTAGCATAGCCTTGTTTAGGCTTGTGATGTAGAGTAATGGTTAGTGTGACTAGTATAGACTAGTAGGACCTAGAATAGCTTAGTTAGATTTAGTGTAGCCTAGTTAGACTATTATAGACTAGTTTGACTTAGGTTTGACTTTGTTGACCTAGTTTGACTTCTAGGGTTGACCAGAGTTGACCAAGAATTAACTTTGGTCTAGATTGACCTAGATTCATGTAGAATATATCGTAGTGCATCTTATTACTATTCTGGACTTGTTGTGACTTGTGCTGTTCTAATAGGAGTCAGACACCACTCCTCGGACAGTACTTTCATCTTGGACATTCAGTTAGCAGACGAGTACATTCTCTGATCTTTTTATACCTGTCTGGACTGTATTCTTGCTCTAGATTACTCTACATGATGCTGACACGTATCTTCACGGATTAGTACTATATGGATCCCTTCCTGAGATGTTATCCCTCTACGGGTGCATCGGGTATTTTATGTTCATGTACTTTATCATGTGCATCAGGTACTCCTTGTACTCGTACTAGTTCATGTTTTTACATGTTCTCATGTGCTTTCACGTGCCTCATGTACTACTCATTACATGAGTTCACGTATCTTTAGATGTATTCATGCGCTTATAACGTAACTTGAATGGATCCTTGTGTATTGATTGGGGCGGGGTGAGTAGAATTGGTTATGTGATCATTATCCCCAGTAGCTGTATTCATGTGCCTCTTAGTTGTATTCATGTGCCCCTAAGCCGTTTACATAACCATATTGTACTCTAAATCACTTAGCCACTTACAGTCTCTACTTATCATGTATTTACTTTTAGTTACAAATATCTCTTGTTTACTCGTACTTCCTTTTCAGCACTTCCTGTATTTTACTCTATTACATGATTTATACTCCTAACCTGTTATGAACTGTTGAGAGATATGTGCCCGTTCCCGTCCTGATTGGACCTGTTGAAAATTTTACATAGGACGAGGAGGAGGCCTGCTTAGACACTTTCTATGGGACAGCCTTATAGGACACTTGCGATCCGGACTTCCAGTCGGATCCCTTAGCAGTAGAGACTGTTGATCCATAGATAGTTTATTTTATTTCATAGCATTGGAGTTGAGTTGTATATATTATCGATCTGTATTATGTCTGGATGTTGTGGAGTTTATCATAGACACTTAGCTTTTCTCTATTTGTATTCCTGTGGATTTGGATCTTGCATCTTTTATTATCTATCTATCTATCTTCCTTTCATGTTCTACCTTAGATGTGATTGAGATATATTCTGTTATGTCACCCCCATTCGGGGAGTATAACTATTTATTACCTTTAACTGTTAGATGTTGTGACCTAGGATAGCGTTCTACCGCCGACACTGCGGCGTAGGCTGGATGTACCCACGTCTCGTGCCCTTACTCTAGGGTGTGGGTCGTGACACATTTTTAGTGGTGGCCCATGCAGGTCTAGGTTGGAAATGTAGTGGTATTCGAACTAGAATATCGCTGCAGCCTACAGTAGGAATTAGTATATTTTTGAAGGTACTCAATCACACTAGGAAAATTTTGTTATCAGATTCCGTATATCTATTTTGCTGCTTATTGTCTTTCTTAGAATTTTAAATTGTCCTCCTTTGATTTTTTGACTCATTCTCAGTAATTGTTTCTTGTTTGATCTGTGTCTCCATGATGGTTGAGACGCGATTACATCGCCCTGTACTGGGAGACGCTGGAGAGGGGTCTAGCACCTTTCGACCTTAGCAGCAGCCAGCTCCCGGTGCCACAGGGCCAGTGCAGCCCTCAGGAGTCGGTGTTTCTGCCACTTTTGGAGGAGCACCTCCACCAGTCAGGAGGCCGACCATTGTGATTCCTGAGATCCTTCCACCGCAGCAGCCTACGCCTGCGGGGATGGTAGATGCTGCACATCTCTTCTCCTTCGTAGAGAGGATTCTTGAGTCCCACCAGCAGCAGTATCAACAGCAGGGTCGTGCACCTTTTCAGCAGGTGCAGCACCAGCAGCAGAGAGGGCAGCAGGCACCCCGTCAGCAGCAGGTAGTTATTTGTGCCTTCTACAAGAAGCCGGGGCACATGATCCATGAGTGCAGGAAGAAGCTAGGCAAGTGCCTTCTTTGTGGTGTGGGAGATCACCAGTTGAGGGATTGCCCTGGGGCTTTTAGGCGAGGAGCTCAGGGAGGTGGAGCCAAGGCTCCAACAGGCCAGCAGAGGGGGCCACTGCAGACCCAGCAGCAGAGGTTCCAGCAGCACTAGCAGCAGGCACGAGGTGGACAGCAGGGGCGAGCTTTCGCCATGGTAGTTGAGGATGCAGAGGCCATCGGAGAGCTGATAGCAGGTTCGGTTCTTCTCGACACCCTTCCAGCATTTGCACTCTTTGATTCCGGGGCTTCCCACAGCTTTGTGTCAGTATCGTATGCTATTAGACACAGTCTGGTTTTTGAACCATTGCCTAGGACCTGCAAGATCACGACCGGGGGTGGGGTCATCCTCGTGAGTGATGTTTGCAGAGGGCGGAGCGTCTTATTGGGAGGCCGAGAGTTGGGAGTGAGTTTACTCGTCATGCCATTACCGAACTACGATATAGTATTAGGTATGGACTGGCTGAGTAGACACCACGCCCGCATTGATTGTCGAGGGAGTGGAGTTTTGTTTGTGGCGCCAGGAGAGCCAGAGTTTGAGTACACCCGACGGCAGGCATAGCAGGACGGCGGAGTCTTCTGTGGAGCTTCAGTTGAGGAGTAGATGGCTCCGCATCCCTTGATTGCAGAGTTTATGGACGTATTCCTAGAGGAGTTGCCAGGGCTTCCACCGGACAGGGATGTAGAGTTCTCGATAGACTTGGTTCCCGGCGCGGAACCGATCTCTCAGCATGTCTATCGAGTGAACAACAGTGAATTGGTGGAGCTGAAAAAACAGGTGGATGAGCTGCAGGACAAGGGCTTCATCCGATCGAGTTCTTCACCTTGGGGTGCACCGGTACTTTTCGTACCCAAGAAGGATGGGTCGGTACGGATGTGTATCGACTACAGGGCACTCAACAACCTGACGATCAAGAACAGATACCCACTGCCGCGGATCGATGATATGTTTGATCAGTTGAGCGAAGCTCGGGTGTTCTCCAAGATTGATTTGAGGTCAGGTTATCACCAGGTGAAGGTGAAGAGGGTGGATATTCCCAAGACTGCTTTCAGGACGCGGTACAGGCAGTTTGAGTTTTTGGTTATGCCGTTTGGGCTGACCAATACACCAGCAGTGTTTATGAACCTTATGAACAAGGTGTTCCACCAGTACTTGGACAAGTTCGTAGTGGTATTCATTGATGATATTCTGGTGTATTCCAAGACAGAGGAAGAGCACGAGGAGCACTTGAGAGTGGTGCTGGAGACACTCAGGAGGGAGAGGCTGTACGGCAAGCTCTCGAAGTGCGAGTTCTTCCTAGACAGGGTTGACTTCTTGGGTCATGTGGTGACTGGAGATGGTATCTCAGTGGACCCGAAAAAGATCACAGCAGTTGAGGCTTGGACAGCGCCGACTTTAGTGGCAGAGATCAGGAGTTTTCTGGGGCTGGCAGGATATTATAGGAGATTTGTGCAGGATTTCTCCTGGGTTGCAGAGCCGTTGACTCGGTTGACCCGGAAGGATACTGAGTTCGTTTGGTCAGAGGAGTGTCAGACAGCTTTTGATGAGTTGAAGAAGCGGCTTACTACAGCTCCGATTCTGACATTGCCTTCAGGATCGGGTGGTTTCACTATTTATAGTGATGCTTCAGGGAAGGGGCTGGGTTGTGTCTTACAACAGCATGGGAAGGTGATTGCCTATGCTTCCAGGCAATTACGTCCCCATGAGAAGAACTACCCTACCCATGACCTGGAGCTGGCAGCGGTGATTTTTGCTTTAAAGTTGTGGAAGCACTATCTGTATGGCGAGAGGGTGGAGATTTTCACAGATCACAAGAGCTTGAAGTATGTGTTTACACAGAAAGAGCTCAACATGAGGCAGCGCAGATGGCTAGAGTTGATGAAGGACTTTGACATCTCACTTCAGTATCACCCGAGGAAGGCCAACGTGGTTGCCGATGCCTTGAGTAGGTATCCGACAGCCATGTGTTTGACTATGGATCGGCACTTGCTTGCAGACTTGGAGAGCCTTGGGATTGAGGTGATTGTGCCAGGGGTGCAGATGCAGTTATGGAGCCTTCAGATACAGTCGGACTTGATGGAGACGATCAAGACGACGCAGATTGAGGATGTGGCTCTGCGGTGTATCCGAGAGCAGGTTCGTGCAGGGTTGGTGGATGGCGAGTTTTCACTTGCAGAGGATGGTGCATTGAGGCACGGTTCCAGGTTATGTGTGCCTAGCGGGGAGCTCAGAGAGCAGATCATGCAGGAGGCTCACAGATCGCAGTACTCTATACATCATGGTGCAAACAAGATGTACAGGGATCTACGAGAGCATGTCTGGTGGTACAGGATGAAGCGGGAGGTGTCCCACTTCGTAGCTAGATGCTTGGTCTGTCAGCAGGTCAAGGCAGAGGTCCGGAGGATTATTGCAGCCGTTGTCCAATCCAGAGTGGAAGTGGAAACATATCACCATGGATTTTGTATCTGGGTTGCCGCGTACACCAGGAGGAAAAGATGCGATTTGGGTCATCGTTGTGTAACGTCCCAGTCCCAAAATACGTAGGACTAGGAACGTAGACATGCCAGCTGTATACATACGAAGTATACTCCAATATATGGAAACCTTGTATGAATACATAAGCTGTAAAGTGCAGTAAACCAAGAGTAATCTAATCTCATCCACGAAATATAAGAATAAAAGATGTCATATAATGATAATGAATTGTCATTGATACATATAGTTGGGTGGAGACAAATCTACTACCAACTATGAAAAGAAATACAAGATATACAAAGAATAATTTTGGCGAGCGAAGCGATGACGATCCAAGTGCAATCATCCTCGAAGAAATAGCAATGATCACGGCTAGAGCTAGAACACCTGCGAAAGACAATAACACACACCTGGAGGGATAACCAGGTCCTCAGAGGGACGTAACAAGACACATAATATCATGCCATATAAACTGAATAAATATTGCTCAAATAAATAAGTCAATTGAATTATAACATGGTCCAATACACACCTATTGAACGAGCGTACCAACCCCCAACCAAACAAGGACAGGACATGGTAAACTAATTCACGGTGACGTATCTTTTCATGCTACGAATCCAATATGGTATTCGGACCCCAATAAGGTTCAATACCTTCTCATCGAAGTAGTAAGTCACACCTACAACCAAACAAGGACAAGATGTGACGAACTAATCTGCGACAAGTTATTGTTCCAAGCCACGGTCAGATACAAGTATCCAAACCAAAGGTACTCATACCTAACGGATAAGGGTGCCTAACCAAATCTAGGTGAATGTAGTTTTAAAAACAGTTCATGGTCGCATGACTACCCGGTCAAGTCAAGAAAAATACCAATACAGTACCTCAGTAGCGAGTCACAACACCATATACTATTCCTCAGTATCGAGCGAGTCTATAGCATATATTCTACCTATCGTTCCTCAGTAGCGAGCGAGTCTACGATAGATAGGGTGGTAGTCAACTTCTAATCATGTTCTTCCCGCCCAATGCAAACTCATAACTGCTAAGTCTTCTAACATGCAATTCTATTAGCAGTTATTTCCTAACGCACGGCTTATACGTACTAGTGGCCAGCCAATCACGCATGTCCGAGTCCTATATGCGACATACAACAACGTGGAATAAATGTGTCAAGGCCATGAATGCAACACACAAAGGTGGTCCCTTAAATCTAGGTTTAATGTGTAAGAAAAATAATACATAGCAGAATATAAATGAACAGTAAGTTCTAACAGGTTATGCCATGTATCACAGTTTATTTTGCATAAAAAAAATAAATAATGTATGAAATATGAGCTAAAATAAATAAACAGCAAATGGCAAGGTGTCTTGCCTGGTAGGACGCCTGGTGTACTACAATGATGAATGTGGCACGATCTACAACTTCGGTGCAACCACTATGCAAGATGACCTCGGGTGGTTGCACGGACAGTTCCATTGGGTCCGGAAGGATCAAATTAGTTAGGGTGGACATAGAAAAGTTCGAGATATACAAGACGATTGGAATATGACTAGCGAGGGACAAGATTGATAATCGAAGATAATTGGTATAAATAAATATTTAATTACTTTTAGAAATTATTTATAACGGTTGTAAACTATGATTTTACCAATCACAATATTTAACAATATTTTGGAGACATAAAATATATTTTGTAAATCCTTTTAAAATTATACTTATAATTAAAGTCAAGAAATATATGTATTCAGATTATAAAATAATAAGCTTTTTAGAAAATAAAATAAAAATATGGATAAATCAAAAGCAATATACTTGTTATAAAACTAATCAATATTGCTGGCCAAAAAAAACCTAATTTGAAAATCAGTGTAGGGCTCAAGCCCTAAATCATATATTTTTGTTACTAAATAATTTTGGAAAAATAGTATAGATATATATTATCAAAACAATAATAACACTAATGATAGTAAATACAATAATATATTAATCTACTACTATTTCCAAAATATGCATCATATTAATTAATAATAATAACAACAAAAATATTAACCATAATAATAATAATAATAATAATAATAATAATAATAATAATAAACAAATAAACAAAACAAATAAAAATATCGGTTGCTGCTCTCTTTTTTAACAGAGAGGAGGAGAGAGAGAGAGGAGCAGAGGGCGGAAGACCGGAGAAGAGGAAGGAAGGATCGGCGAAGGGATCTGAAGAGCTGTCGTCGTCGACTGGAGGCGAGGCCGAGCGCGGCGCTGGGCGGCTCGCGGTGGAGGGAAGAGAGGATCGGGGGAGTAGGTGGTCGAACAAGGGGGTCCGGTGGTGGGCGGCGCCGGTGGCGCACAGGCGGCGGCGAGAAGGTTTTGGAGAACGGGGACGGTAGATCGGAGAAGACGGGACTCTCGGAGGGCTCGGCCACGGCGAGCAGCTACGGCGCACGGTGGTCAGAGGACGGTGGGAGCTCGGGACGGCTCCGACGGAGAGGGGGTTTGGGGCTAGGCTCGGCGCTCGGGGAGGAGACCGCGACGAGGGTCGAGGGGGTCAGCGGCAGACGCGGTGAGGGGAAAGAGGAGGCGGCGCAGCCGATGGTCGGGGGTTTGGGATTCTCGCCGGTGGGGGCGGCTCGCGGCTCGGAAAGGTCGAAAGTGGTGGGCGGCTCGGCGGAAACTCGCGGCGAGGGGGCTGCTAGGGCTGAGCACCTGAGGTTGGCCGTGGAAGAAACGGCAGCGGCGGCGCTGGATGGTCGCGTCACGACACTGCTGGAGGCGAGGCGAGGCGGAGTGAAGAAGAGAACGACGCTAGGGCTGTGCTCTTGCAGCAAGGTGAGTGGTGGTGTTTGATTTGGGGGATTTTTGGGATGCCGATTTCGGCCAGGGTTGGCCACGGCGGACGGCCAACCGCGGCGGTCTGGTTGTGTGTTTGGGGGTTTCGGCTGGTGGCCATGGTTGGCTACGGTGGTTGGTTGTGGTGAACAAGGGAAGTGGTGGTGGTGTCGATTTGTTGCTGTCGGAGATGGGGAGACGGGTTGGTGGTTGTGAGAGGTGGTTGCTGGTGATGAAGATGGTTGGGTGGCCGGACACAGACGGTGGTATGGTTGCGACAAATTTTGGTTTAGGGTTAGGTTTAGATTAGGAACTAGGAATTTGGAAATTAGGTTAAAGATTTGGGAATTAGGGTTAGGTATTGGAGATCGAAAATTGGGAATTTGTATTGTGTCGGGGTTGTCGACACGAGAGAGAATAATGTATATGTAAAAAAATGATGGAATAAGAATTTGGATGGACACAGACACGATGCACGCACGAGAATAGAAATATTTGTGGAATAATTATGGCTTGTGGAGAAATAATGGAGGAGTACCTGCCTATTTATAGGATGTGGGAATTCCCATTTGGATAAGAACTAGGAATAGTTTAAACCCAAAAATAGAATATTCGTAATTTAATTTAAATCAATTTAAACCCAAATCCAAATATAAATCCAATTTAAATCTAATTAAATTTTTAGCTCAAAATCAAATGGGATAAATCAAACTTCAAATATTTAACTATTTAAATAAATCCATAAATTCAAATCAAGATTTAAATCTTCACAATAATTTTAAAATATATTTTCCAAAAATATTAATAATAATAATTTCAAAAATTACATTAATATTTTTAAATATCTTTTTGAATAATAAATTATTAATATTAATAAATCTCAAAAATTATATTTTTATTTAAAATAAACTAGCAAAGTATTTATGAAATATATGTATGCACGAATAATATTATTTATTCTAAATAAAAGGCCTTTCATAAATAAAATCATAAATTTAGGAAATTTTGATAGCTAAATTAAACTATAAAAATAAGAAAAAATATTTTTCTAAAAATATGTACGCTCGTAAATATTCGTACTCATCGAGTAATTACAAAAAATAAAAATTTCGTACGTGACGTACAATACGACTATGCGACGTACAATACAAAATTTTAAATCAGTACCAAATTTAATAAAAAAATAGTAGAAATTTAGGGGTTTTACAACCTACCCAACTTAAAAGAATTTTGTCCTCGAAATTAAGAATTAGTAGGGGGTGAGAAGACACAAGGGGTATCGATGGGGAACAATCAATAACAAAATCATGCCGAAGAAATTGCGATCTAGATCATAGAAGAAAAATAATACGGTATGGTCATGGTGATAGGACAGTTAGAGGAAGTTCTAGTATAATGCCTTCGTCCTTCTAAAATAGGTGAAGGCGAAAGCAATAAGGAGTTCAAAAGACGATATTTATCGAGTGCGAATACGTGGTTCAAGGACGACCGAAAAAGAATTCCAAAAGGAGTTGCCAAGGCAGTCGCGGATGGGACTCTAAAGGACAAGTTTAGCTATGTCCCTATCCACGTAGAATAATAGACAAAAGCGAACCAAAGTGCACTCGGTTGATCAGACCATCATGTACCGGTTCTGATTAGACCATATGTTAGTGGACATGCCCAAATAACACATGTCTTGAAACAAGCTTGATAAAAGAATAAACTTGCAAAAACTAGGTTACATTAGCATCATTTAGTCAAATGGTAAATGCATAGGCACGAGAGATTAAGATTTAAAGAAGGTAGAATAATTCTAAGTCATACAGTCGTCCTATAGTCTTCTTGTCCAAGTCCTTGGTTGGTTAGACGGGTTAGGTCCTCTAGATTCTAGGATCTAAATAAGCTTGCTAATATAGGTCACTAGGGCAAGGGGTTACTAGTTCATAAGGTATTCTACCCAACTTAAAGAATTAAACTAATAGTGTTTTGGGACAACTAACTAGTATGGTCAATCTCTAGCAAGTACGAAGGATAGATAAGAATAGGGATGGAAGGAAGCAAGCAAGATGCAATTGATGAGTCAAACGGTAGATAACATCAAGGAAAGAGGTCAAGTATGTGGATGAGATCCTAGACTTCTAATCTTATACGCAGGCTTTCTTGGTACGGTAAAGTAACCAAACAATTTATCTTGACCTGCATGGGCCACCACAAAAATATGTAACGTCCCAGTCCCAAAATACGTAGGACTAGGAACGTAGATATGCCAGCTGTATACATACGAAATATACTCCAATATATGGAAATCTCGTATGAATACATAAGATGTAAAGTGCAGTAAACCAAGAGTAATCTAATCTCATGCACGAAATATAAGAATAAAAGATGTCATATAATGAAAATGAATTGTCATTGATACATATAGTTGGGCGGAGACAAATCCAATACCAACAATGAAAAAAAATACAAGATATACAAAGAATAATTTTGGCGAGCGAAGCAAAGACGATCCAAGTGCAATCATCCTCGAAGAAATAGCAATGATCACGGCTAGAGCTAGAACACCTGCGAAAGACAATAACACACACCTGTAGAGATAACCAGGTCCTCAGAGGGACGTAACAAGACACATAATATCATGCCATATAAACTGAATAAATATTACTCAAATAAATAAGTCAATTGAATTATAACATGGTCCAATACACACCTATTGAACGAGCGTACCACCCCACAACCAAACAAGGACATAAGATGGTAAACTAATTCACGGTGACGTATCTTTCCATGCTACGAATCCAATATGGTATCCGGACCCCAACAAGGTTCAATACCTTCTCATCGAAGTAGTAAGTCACACCTACAACCAAACAAGGACAAGATGTGACGAACTAATCTGCGACAAGTTATTGTTCCAAGCCACGGTCAGATACAAGTATCCAAACCAAAGGTACTCATACCTAACGGATAATGGTGCCTAACCAAATCTAGGTGAATGCAGTTTTAAGAACAGTTCATGGTCGTATGACTACCCGGTCAAGTCAAGAAAAATACCAATACAGTACCTCAGTAGTGAGTCACAACACCATATACTATTTCTCAGTATCGAGCGAGTCTATAGCATATAGTCTACCTATCATTCCTCAGTAGCGAGCGAGTCTACGATAGATAGGGTGGTAGTCAACTTCCAATCATGTTCTTTCCGCCCAATGCAAACTCATAACTGCTAAGTCTTCTAACATGCAATTCTATTAGCAGTTATTTCCTAACGCACGACTTATACGTACTGGTGGCCAGCCAATCACGCATGTCCGAGTCCTATATGCGACACACAACAACGTGGAATAAATGTGTCAAGGCCATGAATGCAACACACAAAGGTGGTCCCTTAAATCTAGGTTTAATGTGTAAGAAAAATAATACATAGCAGAATATAAATGAACAGTAAGTTCTAACAGGTTATGCCATGTATCACAGTTTATTTTGCATAAAGAAAATAAATAATGCATGAAATATGAGCTAAAATAAATAAACAGCAAATGACAAGGTATCTTGCCTGGTTGGACGCCTGGTGTACTGCAATGATGAATGTGACACGATCTACAACTTCGGTGCAACCACTATGCAAGGTGACCTCGGGTGGTGGCACGGACAGTTCCATTGGGTCCGGAAGGATCAAATTAGTTAGGGTGGACATAGGAAAGTTCGAGATATACAAGAAGATTGGAATATGACTAGCGAGGGACAAGATTGATAATCGAAGATAATTGGTATAAATAAATATTTAATTACTTTTAGAAATTATTTATAATGGTTGTAAACTATGATTTTACCAATCACAATATTTAAAAATATTTTGGAGACATATAAAATATATTTTGTAAATCCTTTTAAAATTATACTTATAATTAAAGTCAAGAAATATATGTATTCAGATTATAAAACAATAAGCTTTTTAGAAAATAAAATAAAAATATGTATAAATCAAAAGCAATATACTTGTTATAAAACTAATCAATATTGCTGGCAAAAAAAAACCCAATTTGAAAATCAGTGTAGGGCTCAAGCCCTAAATCATATATTTTTGTTACTAAATAATTTTGGGAAAATAGTATAGATATATATTATCAAAACAATAATAACACTAATGATAGTAAATACAATAATATATTAATCTACTACTATTTCCAAAATATGAATCATATTAATTAATAATAATAACAAAAATATTAACCATAATAATAATAATAATAATAATAACAATAATAATAATAATAATAATAATAATAATAATAAACAAATAAACAAAAAAAAATAAAAATATCCGTTGCTGCTCTCTTTTTTAACCGAGAGGAGGAGAGAGAGAGAGAGGAGCAGAGGGCGGAAGACCGGAGAAGAGGAAGGAAGGATCGGCGGAGGGATCGGAAGAGCTGTCGCCGTCGACTGGAGGCGAGGCCGAGCGCGGCGCTGGGCGGCTCGCGGTGGAGGGAAGAGAGGATCGGAGGAGTAGGTAGTCGAGCAAGGGGGTCCGGTGGTGGGCGGCGTCGGTGGCGCGCAGGCGGCGGCGAGAAGGTTTTGGAGAACGGGGACGGTAGATCGGAGAAGACGGGACTCTCGGAGGGCTCGGCCACGGCGAGCGGCTACGGCGTGCGGTGGTCGGAGGTCGATAGGAGCTCGAGACGGCTCCGACGGAGAGGGGGGTTTGGGGCTAGGCTCGGTGCTCGGGGCGGAGACCGCGACGAGGGTCGAGGGGGTCAGCGGCAGACGCGGTGAGGGGAAAGGGGAGGCGGCGCAGCCGATGGTCGGGGGTTTGGGATTCTCGCCGGTGGGGACGGCTCGCGACTCGGAAAGGTCGAAAGTGGTGGGCGGCTCGGCGGAAGCTCGCGGCGAGGGGGCTGCTAGGGCTAAGCACCTGAGGTTGGCCGTGGAAGAAACGGCAGCGGCGGCGCTGGATGGTCGCGTCACGACGCTGCTGGAGGCGAGGCGAGGCAGAGTGAAGAAGAGAACGACGCTAGGGCTGTGCTCTTGCAGCAAGGTGAGTTGTGGTGTTTGATTTGGGGGATTTTTGGGATGCCGATTTTGGCCAGGGTTGGCCACGGTGGACGGCCAACCGCGGCGGTCTAGTTGTGTGTTTCGGGGTTTCGGCTGGTGGCCATGGTTGGCTACGGTAGCTGGTTGTGGTGAACAAGGGAAGTGGTGGTGGTGTCGATTTGTTGCTATCGGAGACGGAAAGACGGGTTGGTGGTTGTGAGAGGTGGTTGCTGGTGATAAAGATGGTTGGGTGGCCGGACACAGGCGGCAGTACGGTTGCGGCAAATTTTGATTTAGGGTTAGGTTTAGATTAGGAACTAGGAATTTAGAAATTAGGTTAAAGATTGAATTAGGGTTAGGTATTGGAGATCGAAAATTGGGAATTTGTATTGTGTCGGGGTTATCGACACGAGAGAGAATAATGTATATGTAAAAAAATGATGGAATAAGAATTTGGATGGATACAGACACGATGCACGCACGAGAATAGAAATATTTGTGGAATAATTATGGCTTGTGGAGAAATAATGGAGGAGTACCTGCCTATTTATAGGATGTGGAAATTCCTATTTGGATAAGAACTAGGAATAGTTTAAACCCAAAAATAGAATATTCGTAATTTAATTTAAATCAATTTAAACCCAAATCCAAATATAAATCTAATTTAAATCTAATTAAATTTTTAGCTCAAAATCAAATGGGATAAATCAAACTTCAAATATTTAACTATTTAAATAAATCCATACATTCAAATCAAGATTTAAATCTTCACAATAATTTTGAAATATATTTTCCAAAAATATTAATAATAATAATTTCGAAAATTACATTAATATTTTTAAATATCTTTTTGAATAATAAATTATTAATATTAATAAATCTCGAAAATTATATTTTTATTTAAAATAAACTAGCAAAGTATTTATGAAATATATGTATGCACGAATAATATTATTTATTCAAAATAAAAGGCCTTTCATAAATAAAATCATAAATTTAGGAAATTTTGATAGCTAAATTAAAATATAAAAATAAGAAAAAATATTTTTCTAAAAATATGTACGCTCGCAAATATTCGTACTCGTCGAGTAATTATGAAAAATAAAAATTTCGTACGGGACGTACAATACGACTATGCGACGTACAATACAAAATTTTAAATCAGTACCAAATTTAATAAAAAAAAATAGTAAAAATTTAGGGGTTTTACACGTTGACAGGTTGACCAAATCGATCCACTTCTTGCCATTCAAGGTAGGTACATCTACAGAGAGGCTTGCGGAGTTGTATATGAGGCAGATAGTCAGGATTTACGGAGTTCCCGTCAGCATTATCTCAGATCGGGTAGTCGCTTTACTTCCCATTTTTGGAGGAGTCTGCAGACTAGTTTGGGCACTCAGCTCAAGTTTAGTACTGCATACAACCCCCAGACGGACGGACAGTCAGAGAGGACTATTCAGACCCTTGAGGATATGTTGCGGACGTGCGTCCTGGATTTTGGAGGTTCCTGGGAGGATCATCTACATTTGGTGGAGTTTGCTTACAACAACAGTTATCAGGCCAGCATTGAGATGTCACCGTTTGAGGCTCTGTACGGGCGTAGGTGTCGTACACCCTTATCTTGGGATGATGTTAGAGAGCGAGCTTTACTGGGACCAGAGATGGTTGTTGACGCAGCCGAGAAGGTGAAGCACATCAGGGACAGACTTCGCGTGGCGCAGGACAGACATCGGCACTGGGCCGATAGCCACCGGAGGCCGTTGGAGTTTGAGGTACAGATTTAGAGATAGGATTAGAAGTAGGTTGTATTTTTTTGTTTTGTTTGATTGATCGTGTTTGATTTTTAGTAACTTGAGACCTTGCTTGTGATTAGGTTGGAGACATAATTTTTCTGCGGATATCTCTGACACGTGGTACGATACGTTTTGGTGGAGGTGGGTGTCAAGCTCCGCTCCCGCAGGAGCGATCGTCCTCGCTAAGGCGTGATACCGTACGGGCCTAGGTGCGCCCGTGCAAGGCTGTGTCCAGAAATGGCCGATTTTAGCTAGGCCACAGAGTCGCACAGAGTGTTCCCATTTGCAGCGGAAAGTAAATGAACATAAGTTGAAGCGAATTCAAACTCTTTATTGATTTTCAAGAAGTTTACAAGCGGCGCTAGGCCAATATTTTAAATCGCTCAAGCTCTCTCTCTCTCTGAAACATAAAAGGCGTGCCAAGTGGCTTACAACATGGAATGATTCATGGCGATGTTCCGATACATTATGTCCTGTATAGGGTGCTTCAGCTTCTTGCAACGTCCCAAGGCCCCGGAGTTGGCTCCGTGCCTTAACACGTTCGATGGAAGCTCTGCACCCGCCGGCGTCTCCTGCATCCTGCAAGCAGACTGTGGGGTTATCAGTATATTATTATGCACTGGTGGGGAGGCTAGCTCACCCACAATGCTGTCATTACCAAACACGTTCCATTTACTTTTGTGCATCTCTATCATTCATTGTCTTTCTATTCTTGCCTTAGGATCAATTTCATGGCATATGTCATAACCTATCCCGTGTTGCCAAAATTCAAGTGTCGTATGGAAATACATGCACGACTTACCCATACTTACCGTCCGGCCTTCCCTGTCCAAAGTAAACCAAGTTAGTCAAACAATTCATGTGTAATAACATAACGTGATTCTTGGAAACATTCAATATCATGGGCGTGTCCCTGCCTCAGTTTCTAGCACGTCGTAGGCGTATTCTCTAACTCATTGTACGAAGTATTCATTATCATTTGGTGTGATACATTTCAAGCCGTTCAGAAGGCGATTGTTCATTTAACTTAGACTACTTTGATATCAATGCAAGGACTTGCACGTGGATCGCCACCAGCAAAGCCCACTTAACTCTATATGCACCGGTCGCTGGCATCACAAGCCATTTTGGAACCATTTTCCCTTGGTATTTCGTAACTATTCAGAGCGTGCGACTGGTACACGTTGATAGTGTCTTGAAATACCCTGCACTTACGTCCCCCGGGTAGCCAAGCCCCCCCAGGCAGCCCGTAAGCCCCCTTTGATTTTTGCCTAGGCCGGCCACGATCCTTCCGTTGATCATGCCGCGGAAATCCCTTATATCTCCCACCTCCCGTATACGAGGGGATTGTCCACGACCATTTCGTATTATTTGTCATTTTAACTTAACGGCTGTCTCCGAGCCGTAGGCTAACCCTTAGCCATAATGCGTTATCGACTAGGTTGGCGTCCGTGCAGCACGGGTAGCGAGCCCCGTTGTACGTGCCCGTCATACCTGTCGCTAACCATTCCTTTCCTTTTTATCTTTTATTCATTCTTTCTTTCTTTCACTTGTTTGTTCGTTCATTGATTCATTCACGTATTCATTCTTTCATTCGTTGGCTCATTCATTCACTTATCCATTCATTCTTTCATTCACATATTAAGCAACTCCTCGTGCGGGAGTCGCCTTGGCGACCCATCGGTCCCATAATCTTTTAATGTTGCTATACTCTACTTGGAACGACTATGTTGATAGTCTTCCCGTTTCATAGTTGTAATCCATTCATTGTTTCATTGTTGAACGCGTAAGGGACTTGAACGTAAGCTTGTGCCGTAGCACGAGCATGGAGCGCGTGCTAGAGTTCTCATATTTTCCATATTCCTTTCTATATTCTATACAAGCATGCAAGGTGGGATTATTCCCTTAGCTAGGTGCGTTGAGTCATTTATTAGCATGCGCGGTGTTATCGCCTAGCGATTCTAGCTATAGTGTCCGTATTGTTATGTGTCCAGGCTAAGCAAAGACGGGTTCATCGGAGCCACCCACCTTAGCGATGTTTGCATCGGCCGAGCGATACTCCGAGCGCGCCTTTGAAAGTCTAAGTCTGGATTCATCTTTACGGGCCAATGTAAGCCTTGCATCGATTCTTCATCTGTCGATGCCAACTCTTCGGGTCGACGGCTCGTTTGAGTCGTTGCACTTCCCATTTGAATCGGCGTTCCGCTAGGGCGGAGCGGGTCATTACATAATACACCACTCAAAACAAGTCTCGTCCTTGAGACTTCCTGAGTGCAGGTCATCCTACCATTCCTTAACTTGTGTCGTCGTGTTTCTTAGACAATTCTGTCAAACGGCTCTATCGTTCGACGGCATCGAATTATGCTCGGTTATCCTTCCAAGTTTTATGTTGCATGCGTTCGATAAATTTTATGGAATGACTGTCCATTCATTTTAGACTTGATGGTACTTATTCAATTATCGTTCATGCGCATCTCAACACCCACTTGCAGTTGCATTCGAGTTTATCATATCGCTGCGTGGGGACTGTGTACATATTCAAGGCGTCCCCCGAATACGTACATTTCAACCAGGCCAAGCGATTAACGAAGTCGGACAAGCTACTCGTGATAGTTTTGATTTGCCGATCGTTTTACTAACTTCGGTTTAAAACCGAACTTGCTCGCATCTTACTATCGTTTATCTTGATCCTCGAGATGATCCGATTTGTTTCTCAAGCGTTCTTGTCTACGAAATCAATACGATTTCTTCTTAGCGGAGTCGACCAAGTCTTAAGCACCTTACATCCGATTCAAGACTAAGTATTGCACCATCATCGAGTACGTCTTTTTATCAATGATTCAATTTGTTATCCCAACTTACTTGCGTATCATCCATTCCTATCATTCATTTTGTTTGGGGCCAATCTCGTCGTCGTTCGCGCACATTTCCTGTTCCCCGTCCTACTCTAAGCCTTGCTACCCAAGTCTATCGTCCGTCCAGACGATACTGTAAGGTCAATCACACAAGTTCAATCACTCGGCATAGGGTCGTCTGCCTATCCGCTAGGTCATCTCATATGGTCATAGTTACAAGTTAAGTCCGTGGCTTATCGTGCAAAGCCGTTGCACGAAGCTCGCCCCAAATCCTATGGTCAAACCATTTGTTCGTTTGTATGGGAGTTTCTACCCAAGCTCGCGTTACTCAGATTTCTAAACATCAAGCACGATCACCTATTCGCATCAATGTATTTGTTGCGCATATTCGAATCCATTTAAATCACCCAATCGACATACTTCACATATCCATTCTAACCAATTCATGTATTCGATCACGAGGTCATCCAGCTCGACAATACAATACGTCCCAATCTCACGCGAGTCCGATTATCTACGGTGGTTCATGAATTACCATGCAACGCTCCCGCAGAATAATCATTCTCATCGGGGCGTAACTCTTGTTTGAGTTTAGACTAACTCCTTCTCGATACGTGGATTGGACCTACTCAATCCTCAAGTTCAATCATCAAATATACTGATTCATTCTCGAGTTTACCTTCGCGTCAAACTACAAGTCGAAGCAATCAAATTGCTACGCCATCCAAGTTCAATCACTCCCGCTGTATGAATCACCATATCAGCGCTCACGCGGAGTGATCGTCCTAATCTGATGCGACGCATGTGCGAGGCTGGAGTTGCACTCGCATAAGATAGGAACATCAACGTTGTGGTTGTCAACGAAGCAAATCCAAGCATTCTCATTTTTATCCAAGCCAAATCAATTCGACAGTCTGACCGTCATGCGTCCAACTAGAAAATCCTCGAGCCAAGTCTATCTTTTCCTCGACACATTTTTAACATCCCAAGTATAGCATCCAACGGAACAATGACATTTGCACGATCGTCATTCGTCGAGTCAGAGTACCCCCGAGTTATCGCATATCGATCTTTGATACGCCTCAATACCATCGACGATATGCGTAACCTGACGATCTTCCTTTGCAACCGATTTCGAGTCGTGCGTTGATACTGTTGTCCGAGTTGGATATTCCATAATTTCATTTAATATTCAAGATCAAGTTCAACTGCTATTCCTCAAGCTAGTTTCAAGATCGTTGCTCAAACTCATGTCACAATTCATTTGAATCAATCCAAAATCGTACGCGCGATCATTTAAGTTTCCTCGATCAAGACCATTCATTTTCATTCATCGTTCCGAACCATTTTCTAACTCGCATTGCCCATTGACAAGTTGTCCAGCGACATCTCGTTCGGGACTTTTGAAGTCACAGCCAACTAAGCGTGACACGTTCTAAGGCTTTGCGCGATCGCATCGCTTGCCGATATACTCGTACGATCCGTAAATCCTTCAATCTCGCTCGAACAATTTCTATGACGTCCATACACCACTCAGGGTTCGCGCCATACGATCTAGTCATCGATACTCATTCTTATTCTTCTCCGAACCTATCACATACACCACTCGGATTCAAGCCATACGATCTAGTCCTCCATCACATTCGCGTCATGCGCTAAGACATCCTTCAGATTCGTTCAACGAATCTCTAGCGTAATCGCTCACGTCGCCTTGACGTACTAAGTCGTTCACACTAATCCTCAAAATCCAAGCTAATCTTTTTGGGTACGCCTAAGCGTTAACTTGATAGCGTTCCTATCGATATACACTCTAAGTGTATCTCCGTTCCCGACCGAGCGGTACTTGATATCGCTCGTAACTCTATTGCACCAGAAGTCGAGGTGCGCGACACACGGCACAACTTAGCCAAAAGGCTGCGTGTATAACCATCCCATTCGAACTATACTTTGGTCTCGTGTACTTGTTTGCTGTCAGCATAAGCTCATTCAAGCACGCACTGTATTTGCTAACTCTTAGCATCGGTTCCTTCCAACTCAAGTCCGTCGTGGTAGCACAAAGGCCTTCGTCTATCGATCCTGTCCAACCGAGTACTCGTACGAGCTTTTGAAAATATTAGACTTATTGTATGGAACATTCCAAGGCATAACGAGAGAGAGAGCGTACACTTATTTTGTTTCAACGAGCTTTCAAAACTGAGAGAATCAAAATAAAGTCCAAGGACGTAAAGCCGTGCTCTGATACCAATCGGTCACGCCCCGCTCCCGCAGGAGCGATCGTCCTCGCTAAGGCGTGATGCCGCACGGGACTAGGTGCGCCCGTGCAAGGCTATGTCCAGAAACGGCCGATTTTAGCTAGGCCACAGAGTCGCACAGAGTGTTCCCATTTGCAGCAGAAAATAAATGAACACAAGTTGAAGCGAATTCAAACTCTTTATTGATTTTCAAGAAGTTTACAAGTGGCGCTAGGCCAATATTACAATTTGCTCAAGCTCTCTCTCTCTGAAACATAAAAGGCGTGCCAAGTGGCTTACAACATGGAAGGATTCATGGCGATGTTCCGATACATTATGACCTGTATAGGGTGCTTCAGCTTCTTGCAACGTCCCAAGGCTCCGGAGTTGGCTCCGTGCCTTAACACGTTCGATGGAAGCTCCGCACCCGCCGGGGTCTCCTGTATTCTGCAAGCAGACTGTGGGGTTATCAGTATATTGTTATGCACTGGTGGGGAGGCTAGCTCGCCCACAATGCTATCATTACCAAACACGTTCCATTTACTTTTGTGCATTTCTATCATTCATTGTCTTTCTAATCTTGCCTTAGGATCAATTTCATGGCATATGTCATAACCTATCCCGTGTTGCCAAAATTCAAGTGTCGCATGGAAATACATGTACGACTTACCCATACTTACCGTCCGACCTTCCCTGTCCAAAGTAAACCAAGTTAGTCAAACAATTCATGTGTAATAACATAACATGATTCATGGAAACATTCAATATCATGGGCGTGTCCCTGCCTCAGTTTCTAGCGCGTCGTAGGCGTATTCTCTAACTCATTGTACGAAGTATTCATTATCATTTGGTGTGATACATTTCAAGACGTTCAGTAGGCGATTGTTCATTTAACTTAGACTACTTTGATTTTAATGCAAGGACTTGCACGTGGATCGCCACCAGTAAAGCCCACTTAACTCTATATGCACCGGTCGCTGGCATCACAAGCCATTTTGGACCCTTTTTCCCTTGGTATTTCGCAACTATTCAGAGCGTGCGACTGGTACACGTTGATAGTGTCTTAAAATACCCTGCACTTACGTCCCCCGGGTAGCCAAGCCCCCCCCAGGCAGCCCGTAAGCCCCCTTTGATTTTCGCCTAGGCCGGCCACGATCCTCCCTTTGATCATGCCGCAGAAATCCCTTATATCTCCCACCTCCCGTATACGAGGGGATTGTCCACGACCATTTCGTATTATTTGTCATTTTAACTTAACGGCTGTCTCCGAGCCGTAGGCTAACCCTTAGCCATAATGCGTTATCGACTAGGTTGGCATCCGTGCAGCACGGGTAGCGAGTTCCGTTGCACGTGTCCGTCATACCTGTCGCTAACCATTCTTTTCCTTCTTATCTTTTATTCATTCTTTCTTTCTTTCACTTGTTTGTTCGTTCATTGATTCATTCACGTATTCATTCTTTCATTCGTTGGCTCATTCATTCACTTATCCATTCATTCTTTCATTCACATATTATGCAACTCCCCGTGCGGGAGTCGCCTTGGCAACCCATCGGTCCCATAATCTTTCAATGTTGCTATACTCTACTTGGAACGACTATGTTGATAGTCTTTCCGTTTCATAGTTGTAATCCATTCATTGTTTCATTGTTGAACGCGTAAGGGACTTGAACGTAAGCTTGTGCCGTAGCACGAGCATGGAGCGCGGTGCTAGAGTTCTCATATTTTCCATGTTCCTTTCCATATTTAATACAAGCATGCAAGGTGGAATTATTTCCTTAGCTAGGTGCGTTGAGTCATGTATTAGCATGCGCGGTGTTATCGCCTGGCGATTCTAGCTATAGTGTCTGTATTGTTATGTGTCCAGGCTAAGTAAAGACGGGTTCATCGGAGCCACCCACCTTAGCGATGTTCGCATCGGCCGAGCGATACTCCGAGCGCGCCTTTGAAAGTCTAAGTCTGGATTCATCTTAACAGGCCAATGTAAGCCTTGTATCGATTCTTCATCTGTCGATGCCAACTCTTCGGGTCGACGGCTCGTTTGAGTCGTTGCACTTCCCGTTTGAATCGACGTTCCGCTAGGGCGGAGCGGGTCATTACAGTAGGAAGCTTAGCCCGCGCTTCATCGGCCCTTTCGTTATCAGCGGGAGAGTCGGTGACGTGGCATACATGCTAGACTTGCCACCTGTACTAGTGGGAGTTCACAACGTATTCCACGTATCACAGTTGAGACGGTACGTGGCTGACCCTAGCCTTGTGCTCGATCATTCGGAGATTGAGGTTGGACCTACTCTCAGTTATCCAGAGCAGCCCGTGGAGATTCTGGATCGCCGGGAGAGGGTTCCAGGGAACCAGGTGATACCCTTGGTACGCGTCGCATGGAGGCATCATTCTCCAAGAGAGTCGACCTGGGAGCGGGAGGATGAGATGCGCGAGCGGTACCCCTATCTTTTTGGACCTTGAGGTATACTTTCTATCATTCTCAGCAGTTTAGTTTCGCCTTTAATTTCGATGACAAAATTATTTTAAGGGGGGTAGATTTGTCACTACCACTTTTCTAGCTTGAGGGTATTTTGGTCATTTTTAAAATTTTGGATTTTTTTGGGAATTATTATTATTAATTATATTTATTAGAATTTTAAGTGATTTTTAGTATAATTGTTTTGGTGATATTTTAGACTTTGACTGGTGTTGACTTTGGAGACTGTACTAGAGGCTAACCTAGGTCATGACTATTGGGTTAGGTTAAGAAACCTTAGCTTGACCTAAGTTAGTGATAATTAACTCATTAGAATTAGTTTGGGGAAATTAGGAATTAGTTTGATTAAGGAATGGCTTGTGATTTCACAAGTCATTATTATGACTTAAAGCCTTAAAGGCCCAACCCAACCAAGTGAACCTAGTGAAACCCTAGCCCTATTCCAGCCCATGGCCGGCCACCTTAGGTCCCCTCTCCCCTATTTAATCCCCTCCTAGAAATTAGGGCTAGCCTCCATTAAGAATTTTCCAAGTTTGAGAAGAGGTGAGTCTCCATCTTCATTAAATCCTATAAAATCCATTTTAATTCCTTTTCCACCCAACTAATTGCAATAGGTTCTAATTTTATTTCTCTTGCTGCTGTTATTTAGTAATTTTAGAGTTTGGGCACATTGGAGGAATTTGGCTATCAAAAGGAACACCTCTCTTTGGAGCTTTTTGAGGATTTTGATACACATAGGTAAATTTCATTCTACATCATAGAATTCTATTTTCATTACATATCTAGGGAGTCCTAGGCCTAACCTAACTGTAGGAATAGGTAACCCTAGGTTTTGAGTCTGATTCGTGTCCTATTTGGACACGTATCAGTGTCATGGTGCAAGTGTTTGACGAAATGCCCCAATGGGCATTTCGAGTGATTTTTAGGAAAGTAATTAAACAGGAAATTAGGTTTAGGTGTCGCTTATGAGTTTCTTGTGTCCTTGTGTGGTTTTTGTGTCGTGTCGAGTCAGCACAGACACGTGTACACGCTGTCGCGCGCGCACGTGCACAGGCAGTTTGCATGCCCTGCATCACGGAGGACACAACTCACTGGACAAGACTCCTCGACAGGTGAAATTTGACATATGACACGGGGCTGACACTGACACGGGGCTCCCTAAGTTTCAAAGTCCTACGTTTGTGTCGGACACGCACGAGCTCCTGCATCGATTTTATACTGAATCGACAGCAGCCGATTTCGTACACTGATACGCGTGTCCTATCTCACGCACACGTGTCGTAGACACGTATCAGTGTGTCTTAGTCCTAGCCCTAGACCTAGTCGACACTTGGACACAACCACGAGGTCTGTGTCGTGTCGTGTCGAGTGCATGAACACTGTGAACACGTGCACGATGATTGTTCACTGCACTGTGTCCAGGTTTTGTTTTGGGTTTTTAATTCAGTTTGGACACATTGTGTCCACTTGGGTAGACACCAATATATTGTAGGACATGTACACGATGTGTATATTCATTACCAACCACTGTTTTTGCATTTTAGCTTGATTTGATTGATCAATTCTCAATTACCCCTAAATTCTGAAACCTTAATATCAGTTCTTCATTTCCTGTTTTTTTCAGATTTGAATATATGAATTTTGGCAGTATTTTAACCATTATACACTGTTAATTAGTGTGGTTTAGGACCTCTATTGTGTACACCTATATGTTTTCTAAGTGTGTGTTGAATTTGGGGCTGTTGTGGTGGTTCTTTGATTCAAATTCTAGAATTTTAGTTGAGACTGTTAACTGAGATTTTTGGGTATTTATTTGGGCCGTTTTTAATGGTTCTTCAATATATTAAATCTGGGATTTAGTTTAGGACTGTCCTGTGATTTATGTTTTGGTTTTCAATGGGAACACTCACTGATTTTTTATGCATGTCACATTGTGTTAGGTTTTCCAGTTTTACATTGTATACACTCACTGTTTTGCCTTATATTGCACTATTTTTCAGTCCTCACTAGCACACACAACCTTCATGCCTTCACTGCCACACTGTTCACTCTCTCACTCACTGTTTTCACTCACCTCACTTCACTGTTACACTAACCTACACACAAGTGTCACTAACACACACACACAAGTTGCACACACATGCTCTCTCACACACATCTTCACATAGCACTCACTCTCATGTTTTCACACACACACATACACATATGTTTCCTATTTCCTACATGCATATATATGTATTATGTGAGATGTATATATATAGGTATGCCTATAGGTATGTATCATGTATATATGTACATATGTCTAAAGTATAATATATATATGTATAATGTATAGTATATATAATTTGCCTTGATTGTTGACTTAATAGTCTGTGTGTGCTAGTATAGCCTAATATAGCCTAGCATAGCCTTGTTTAGGCTTGTGATGTAGAGTAATAGTTAGTGTGACTAGTATAGACTAGTAGGACCTAGAATAGCTTAGTTAGATCTAGTGTAGCATAGTTAGACTATTATAGACTAGTTTGACTTAGGTTTGACTTGGTTGACCTAGTTTGACTTCTAGGGTTGACCAGAGTTGACCAAGAGTTGACTTTGGTCTAGATTGACCTAGATTCATGTAGAATGCATCGTAGTGCATCTTATTACTATTCTGGACTTATTGTGACTTGTGCTGTTCTAATAGGAGCCAGACACCACTCCTCGGACAGTACTTTCAACTTGGACATTCAATTAGCAGGCGAGTACATTCTCTGATCTTTTCATACCTGTCTGGACTATATTCTTGCTCTAGATTACTCTACATGATGCTGACACGTATCTTCACGGATTAGTACTATATGGATCCCTTTCTGAGATGTTATCCCTCTACGGGTGCATCGGGCATTTTATGTTCATGTACTTTATCATGTGCATCAGGTACTCCTTGTACTCGTACTAGTTTATGTTTTTACGTGTTCTCATGTGCTTTCACGTGCCTCATGTACTGCTCATTACATGAGTTCACGTATCTTTAGCTGTATTCATGTGCTTATAACGTAACTTGAATGGATCCTTGTGTATTGATTGGGGCGGGATAAGTAGAATTGGTTATGTGATCATTATCCCCAGTAGCTGTATTCATGTGCCTCTTAGTTGTATTCATGTGCCCCTAAGCCGTTTACATAACCATATTGTACTCTAAATCACTTAGCCACTTACAGTCTCTACTTATCATGTATTTACTTTCAGTTACAAATATCTCCTGTTTACTCGTACTTCCTTTTCAGCACTTCCTGTATTTTACTCTATTGTATGATTTATACTCCTAACCTGTTATGAACTGTTGAGAGATATGTGCTCGTTCCCGTCCTGATTGGACCTGTTGAAAATTTTACAGAGGACAAGGAGGAGGCCTGTATAGACACTTTCTATGGGACAGCCTTAGAGGACACTTGCGATCCGGACTTCCAGTCGGATCCCTTAGCAGTAGAGACTGTTGCTCCATAGATAGTTTATCTCATTTCTTAGCATTGGAGTTGAGTTGTATATATTATGGATCTGTATTATGTCTGGATGTTGTGGAGTTTATCATAGACACTTAGCTTCTCTCTATTTGTATTCCTGTGGATTTGGATCTTGCATCTTTTATCATCTATCTATCTTCCTTTCATGTTCTACCTTAGATGTGATTGAGATATATTCTGTTATGTCACCCCCATTCGGGGAGTATAACTGTTTATTACCTTTAACTGTTAGATGTTGTGACCTAGGACAGCGTTCTACCGCCGACACTGCGGCGTAGGCTGGACGTACCCACGTCTCGTGCCCTTACTCTAGGGTGCAGGTCGTGACACACTCACAGCACATGAGGGGTGGACATTACACTACATGGACGTGAAGACGACGTTCCTCAATGGCGACCTCAAGGAGGAGGTGTATGTCGCCCAACCTCTCGGCTTCATTGTCAAAGGAGATGAGCACAAAGTGCTGAAACTTGACAAGGCACTGTACGGGCTGTAGCAAGCACCGAGGGCATGGAATACCAAGCTTGACAGTTGCCTACAGTCACTTGGTTTCCACCGGAGTGCATAGGAGTACGTTGTGTATGCACGCGACAAAGGTCCAGCTCGCCTAGTTGTGGGTGGGTACGTCGACGACCTCATCATCACCGAGATAGGCCCGCAAGAGATTGCCAAGTTCAAGGGGGAGATAAAGGCCTTGTTCAAAATGAGTGACTTGGGGTTGCTTACTTTCTATCTCGGCATTAAAGTGCAGCAGTCCAACGGCTTCATCACCCTTCACTACTAAAATCTGCTCAATTGGCGACGTAAATTTAGCGACGTTCGCAAAACATTGCTAATTTGTGGACATTAGCGACGTATAATTGAAATATCGCTAACAGTCGCTACTAGCGACGAAAATAGCGATGTGACAATGACGTATATTAGTTACATGAGCTAGTCGTCGCGTAACGTCGCTATGACGTCGCTAATAATGACTAATTTAGCGATGTTAGTATAAACGTCGCTAAATTCAAATTAAATTAAATCCCCCCGATTTATTTTCCTCCATCTATTTTACTCTCTCACTCTCTCCCTCCGACGCTCTCACTCGCACTCTCTCCGGTGACTCTCACTCTCTCCGACGACTCTCCTCCGGTACGTGACTCCCTCTCTCTCTCTCTATTTTGGTTGTTGGTGGTTGGGGGGGTGCTGGTGGCTCGGGGGGAGGGGCAGTGGGTACGGGTGGTTAGGGGGTGGCTTGGGGGGTAGGGCAGGGGGGGGTGAGGGCGGCTGGGGGTGAGGAAGGGGGGCTGAGGGGAGGGAAGGGTTAGGGTTCGGTTAGGGGTGGGTGTGTGAGGGGGGAGGGGCGGAGGGGGGAGGGAGGACGGCTGGGGAGGTGAGGGCGGGGGGGGTGGGGGGTTGGGGGAGGGGAGGGTTATGGTAAGGGTTCGGGTTATGGTTAGGGGTGGTTGGTGGGGGAGTGGAGCATGAGGGTGAGGGGGGCTAGGGAGGGGAGGGGGGCTGGTGGGGGAGGGGTTAGGGATACGGTTCTGGTTAGGGTTAGGGGTGGTATAGGGGGAGGGGTGCGGGGGGGCTGGGTCAGGGGCACCGACAGTGCCAAAAAATCTGATAATTTAGTAATAATTATTTGTTTTCTGACACCGAAAAATCTGATACTCCAATTCGAAACCACGTACCGATAGTGCCGATATTTATAACATGTAGTTTTGTTGGTTGATTAATGCCGTCGTCTATTTTTCGTGATCCCAATACTCATAGGAATGGTCCCGAGTCACGGCCGTACGTTGGGTTAGGACCTTCTTGCTGCTCGTGGGGTTGGGGGGTCTGCTGCTTGGGGTGGGGCCCCTAGGGGGCTCGCAGTATATATGTATGTATGTTGTATGTAGTATATTTATTTTAGTTTTGAAGTTTATTCATATTTGCAGATATCTAGAAATGGCTATATCCATGTATCTGCTAGACCGTTCGTGGATGTACAACCGCATTCGAGATGACAGGTGCGCTGTACGAGATAAATACATCGCCGAAGTAGAACAATTCCTCCAATTCGTGAAGGCGTTTCCTCAATCCATGGATGGCATGGACATTACGTGCCCGTGTGCAAAATATCAGAACATGAAGTTTCAACCAGAATTGGATGTGACGTATCACTTATACACAAAGGGTTTCCTTCCGAATTACTACCAATAGACCGCATACGGAGAGATCGTACCTTTAGCATTCCAAGTGGAGCCTTATGTGGAGTCTTATATGAATGTCCACAACCGAACAGGTGTCGACAACGAGTATGTGAACATGGTCTTCGACGCTGCGGGGCCTAGTTTCGATCCATACAATCGTGATGCGGCTGAGGAGGCACCGAATGCCGATGCCGCGAAGTTCATGGAGTTACTGGAGAATGCAAGGACTCCTTTCTACCCTGGCTGTGAGGACCATTCACCGTTAGAGGTGATCACTAGGCTCTTGAGCATAAAGTCTGACTTTAACATGTCGCAAGAATGCTATAATAGAGTGCTCGAGTTGATTACCGATATCTTGTCGGAGGGTGCCAAGTTACCGAAAGACTTCTACCGCTCTAAGAGGATGGTGAGATCCCTCTGGATGGGATACGACAAGATCGATTATTGTCAGAACGGATGCATGCTTTACTACAAAGATCATAAGGATGCAAAAGTGTACGGATTCTGTGTGCTGATCGCTACAAGCCAAATGCTGCAAGCAAGTCTAGAAGGCCGACTGCTTCAATGCACTACTTGCCATTGACGCCACGGTTGCAGAGGTTGTTCATGGTGAAAGAGACTGCCGAAAATATGAGTTGGTACAAGCGACAACAGACCGAAGCAGTGTTGGATCACCCATCTGATAGAGAAGCGTGGAAGCACTTCGATCGAGCATATCCTAATTTCGCTTCTGATGCGCGTAATGTAAGGTTGGGGCTCTGCTCTGATGGTTTCACCCCATTTGGTCTTTCAGGCTCCCAATATTCATGTTGTCCAATAATCCTCACTTCGTACAACCTACCACCTTGGATGTGCATAAAGACACCTTATATGTTCTTTACTATTATCATCCCCGGTCCGAACAACCCGAAAAGGAACATCGACGTGCACTACAGCCGTTGATAGATGAGCTGAAGCAGCTATGGAAAACAGGGGCATACACGTATGATGCTTCGAAAAAATAGAATCTTCAGATACGGGCAGCACTAATGTGGACAATCAACGACTTTTCGGCTTATGAAATGTTATCTGGATGGAGCACTCATGGTCGGCTTTTATGTCCGTATTGCATAGACCGCACTAAGGCTTTTCGTTTGAGATACGGAGGAAAGCCATGCTTCTTTGATTATCACCGGCAGTTCTTGGCGAAAGACCATCCGTACCGTAGGAACAGAACTGCTTTTCGTGCCGGAGCTATGGAGAAGGGCGATCCACCGCCAATGTGGTCCGAAGAGGACATATGGGAGCATGTAAAAGAAATCCCAAGTGCTATTGAAGATCCTACAACGAGCAGCCGTTACGAGGGTTTGGCGAAGATCATAACTGGACCAAAAGGAGTATATTCTGGGATCTGCCATATTGGAGCACAAATCTGATTATACATAACCTTGATGTCATGCATATCGAGAAGAACGTGTTTGATAACATAATTAATACTGTAATGGACATCAAGGAAAAGACAAAAGACAATCAGAAGGTTAGATTGGACTTAGCCAAAAATATGTAGACGCCCTACATTGCACATGATAGACAACGGGAAGGGAAAGCTTTTGCGGCCTAAGGCAATCTACTCGCTGGACAAGGAGGACAAAGTGAGACTTTGTAGATGGATCCAGGATTTTACGTCTCCAATCTAAGAAGATGTGTCGCCATAAAGGAGTGTAAACTGACCAGAATAAAGAGCCACGATTGTCATGTATTCATGGAGAGGTTAATTCCTGTTGCATTTCGGGAATTATTACCGCCGGTAGTCTGGGATCCATTAACAGAGCTTAGCATATTCTTCAGAGATCTTTGTTCTTGCAAGTTGCTCGTCGATCGTTTAGAGAAGCAAGAGAAGGACATTGTGGTAACACTTTGCAAACTTGAGAGAGATTTTCCTCCTGCATTCTTCGACTCAATGGAGCATTTGCCGATTCATCTTATCCATGAGGCACTTGTTGTTGGACCTGTCGGTTATCGTTGGATTTATCCGTTCGAGCGACAGTTGAACCACCTCAAGAGGAAGGTGAAAAATAAGGCACGGGTGGAGGGTTCTATTTGTGAAGCATATGTCCTTGAGGAGATTTCAAATTTTTGTTCCATGTATTTTTAGCCTCATATTGCTACAAATAGAACAAGAGCTCCCAGAAATGACGACGGCTATGAAGTTGGTATTGAGGCAAAGCTGAAAGTATTTACTGCCTACGGAAAACCTTCTGGTAAAATAAAAAAAAGATATCTAAATAACAACGAGGTTAGCGTTGCAATGTTATATGTATTGCACAACTGCGACGAGGAAGAAATGGACAAGCTAGAGGGGTAAGTAAAATTATTTTGCGTACTTCGTTGCTTCTCAATATAACTAATATACCTATGCTTCGTTGCTTTTCAGCATGTTTAAGGATGAGGTAACGTCCAACAATACGTACGCAACCGAGGAGGAAGTAGAACAACAAATGAGACTTCATTTTCCTTTTTGGTTGAGAACATATGTACGGATATCTTCACAATTTACTTTTTCTGTACGTATATACTTGTACAGAATAATTAAGTTAGCATCGTTTATTTGGTATTTAGGTTGATCGTCCGGAGGCAATCCTTGAGAATGAGTATATTAAAACTCTAGCCAAGGACCAATTTATCAAGTGAAGACCTGGCCAAGTTACTGCGTAAATGGCTTCAGGTTCAAGTCAACAAATGCTCAAATAAGAGACTTCTTGGATTTGGATTCTACGAAGAATAGCTGTTTGTGCATAAAATCTTCAAACTACAAAGACGTCGACCAAGGCAATGACTTCTTTGGCGTCTTACGGGAGATTGTGAAACTGACATACAATTATGCTATAGAACCTTGTAAGGTCGTCTTGTTCAGATGTGACTGGTTCGATCCGATCCAAGGTCGAGATTGGAGAGTTGACAAACATGGTCTTGTTGACATAAATTATCGCCGTCGATATCAAGCTTATGAGCCGTTTGTTCTAGCAATCCAGGCTCAGCTAGTTTACTTTACCAGCTATCCAAAACGAGGAGCCGGGAGATCAGATTGGTGGGCAGTCTGTAAGACTAAAGCTCAGAATACCTTCGATGTCGACGAGATAGCTTATCAGGAAGACGAACTACCTCTTATTACAAATATTGTCGATGTGGACTCAACGAAAGTTCCTCATGACATGTTTCATCAATTAGAAGAGGTAGAAGTATCAGAAGAGGAAGAGGAAGTTGATAGAAGTTAAGAGGCCAAGAGGAAAAGGAAGAGGAAGAGAAACAAGATGAATATTCAGAAGAGGATTGAATATATTTTATTTTCAGATGTAATATGGTTTACTTTTGTTATTTTTCAGATGTAGTATGGTTTACTTTTCTTTTTTCAGATGTAGTATATTTTACTTCTGTATTTTTTCAGATATGGCTCGACGTGGATCCTTTGGTTCCTGTGCTGGTGGGAGTCGACGAGGCCGACAGTCTCCATCTACCATTTCTCCTACCAACTCGTCATCCCCCCGCACTCCAGTATACACTAGCGGCCTAGTCACCGGCAGTGTCTCCATACCCGACTCTAGCAGTTCCAGGCTAGGGCCTTCTTCTTCTATGAAGCCAGTACCGTCGAGTATTCCAGAGGCCGACCCCACTACTGAGGAGCAGGGCGAGGGCGACGGCGAGGCCTACGCCGAGGGCGAGGCCGAGGCCGAGGGGCAGGCTGTGGGCCGGGGAAGGGGTAGGGGCAGGGGGGCAGGGGCAGGCTGCAGCTCCGATTTGAGACAAATCCTCCGTGTCGCCCGAAGGGGGATCTGAGGTTGGAGATTTGGGCCTGTACTCGGACCAGGCGGTAAGTAAAAATATTGTTGCATTTAATTTGTTTAATTTTATTATAAACCTGTTTAATAAATTTTAATTTCCAGTTTACAGGTATTATCCCTCCTCCGTATACCGGTCGTTGGGGACATTCCTGCGACAGAACTATGGGAAGCCCTGGATCAACTGGAGGGTTGTCCAGCCGATAAGAAGGCCTTCTGGTTTGAGCACTTTTCGGTACATAAAAGTTTATTTCCTTTTAACATTTAGTATGTTATGTTATAACTTACGTACTTCTATGATTTTTTCAGCGGACTTACTTCTTCCCTCCCCATCGTGCCGTTGCTGTCGAATCTATTTTTCCAGCGTCACCAGCAAGCTCATTAGGGACGCGATCCTCGACCAAAAGGATCGTGAGCGCCGGGGAGAGCCTATTCAGGGTTGGATCTCTATCGCCGACTGGACGGTAATGAAGAGGAGATTCAAGGAAGAAACCTACAAGGAGAAGTCCGCAAAGTCTAAAAGAGCGCGACAGGCGGGGTCGCGGTGGTGTGGTGGGTCACGGTCCATCATGGATATCTTTACTCATATGGTACATATCTCGCCGTATACCCATAATTAATACTTTATAGTAATATATTTCTTTCAACTTAACTGACAAATTATATAATAATTTCGTAACAGGTTGAATCGAGAGAAGACCCGAATATGGTGACCTTGTTCCTCGCCGCGCACATGAAGAGGGAGCGGTTCGTAGACGACAAGGCCCGGGACACCTACGTAAGTTTTACTTAATGCTAGTTCATTAATATTAATTTTTAGTTACGTAGAGAATTCATATAGATGTTATTTCTAGGCCGAGTTTTTGAAGTTTTACTTAATGCTAGTTCATTAATATTAATTTTTAGCGACCACTGAGAATTCATATAGATGTTATTTCTAGGCCGAGTTTTTGAGGCTTAGGGAGTCCGGGCCGATACGGTCAGAGGGAGCTGGTGCTAGCACTTCCAGCAGCCCCCGGCCGCCGCAGCTCAGTCAGATGACGAGCTGTGGATGAGGGCCGTTGGTGGCATGCATAGGGGTACGTACTATGGTACGGGCTCCTATGGTGCCTTCATTGCGTCATAGGCCTCTACGACAGCCACTAGTGTGTCCGGCCCCATACAGGCGGAGGAGTCGCTCCGCCACCAGCAGAGTGTCGATGCACAGATCGCAGCTCTGCGTGACGAGATGCTGCAGAGGATGGTGGCGCTGCATATAGATGATTCTGCGCTTATCTCACGCTTTGAGAGGCTTGAGGAGACTACTGAGGTGCTGCGACAGAGGACCCACGCTACGCAGGAGGCTACGTAGTGGTTGGTGGAGCAGATACAGCAGTTCTAGGAGATGGCTACGGAACGACCGTCTGCTGGTACGTCCGGAGCATCGTCTACATCCGGTGGTGCACGGGAGGACATGCTCGTCCACCTGTTGTCATTGGAGGAGTATCAGACGATCCTGGCGTTGCGACGACAGTCATCTGGTGGCGCTCCTCCTCCAGGTCCGGCTCCAGCACCTGGTCCAGCTCCAGCTCCAGCTCTACGCGATTAGTAGTTTCGTTTTTACATTTTTGGACTGTACTTTTTTTACTTTGTACGTATTTGGGGATATTCACTTTGTTCGTTGAGGATATTGACTTTGTACGTATTTGAGGATATTGACTTGTTCGTTGAGGATATTATTGACTTTGTTCGTTGATGATATTATTTTTTTCTTTATATTTTTTGTATATTCTGGAATGTATTGTGCGTACCGGTGTTGAGTGTTCCACCGAGGGGGTCGGCGAACCCAGGGATTGGATTCTATATTTTGTATTTTGGATTCTGTATTTTGGCTCAAGCTCCAGCTCCATTTGTATTCTAGATTCTGTTTTTTTAATATTTTTTTCAACTTAGCGACGTTTTTAGCGACGTTAATATGCGTCGCTAAGTTTTTGCGACGTTAATGAATGTCGCTAAAAGCGTCGCTAAATTGCTGACGTGGCAACACGTGGCACCAAATCTGATGTCAGTACGTCGTCGCCAAAACGTCGCAAAAGTGTCGCTAAATGGCGACCACAGAATAACGTCGCAAATTGCGTCGCTAATTAGCGTCCAAGTGAGAACGTCGCAAATAACGTCGCTAATTAGCGACGTTATAAACATCGCTAAATAACGTCGCCATAGCGACGTTTTCTCGATTAGCGATACGCTTTTTTTCGTCGTTTCGAAAACGTCGCTGAAAACGTCGCTAATTTAGGTTAGCGACGTTTTGGCCGTGATTAGCGACATTTTGGAACGTCGCTAATCTGACAAATTTTTGTAGTGCTTAGTCAAGAGGCATATGCGCTCCAAATCTTGAAGAAGAGTGACATGGTGGACTACAACCCGTGTCATGTCCCCAAGGAATTGAGGTTCAAGCTAAGCAAGGTGAGCTCAGCTCCTCCGATCGACGCCACATTCTACAGAAGCATTGTCGGGAGCCTCCGGTACTTGGTACATACACGCCCAGACATCTCGTACGCTGTAGGCTACATGAGTTGGTTCATGGAGAACCCGACCACCGAACACCTTGCTACTGTCAAGCACATACTCCGTTACGTCACCGGCATACGTCGCTTTGGATGTCGGTACGCAAAGAAGGTGGAGGAACTACGACTTATTGGCTACAGCGACAGTGACATGGCAAGTGACATAGACACCCGCAAAAGCACCACTGGCTTGCTATTCTTCCTCGATAGTAGCCTTATTAGCTGGCAATCTCAGAAGCATAAGATCGTGGCACTGTCCTCCTGCAAGGCCGAGTACATTGTCGTGACGACGGCGGCATGCCAAAGTATTTGGCTTGCAAATCTCCTTGGTGACTTGAAGAACGAGGAGGCCGGCCGTCTCATGCTCAGGGTAGACAATAAGTCCGCCATCTCCCTCAGCAAGAATCCCATCTTCCATGATCGAAGCAAACATATTGATACAAGATATGATTTCATTCGGGAGTGCGTCGAGAGAGAAAATGTTGAGATCGAGTGCATCAATACTGAAGGGCAGCTCGCAGACATCCTTACCAAGGCGCTCGAATGAGTCAACTTCATTGAGATGAAACAGAAGCTCGGTGTCATAGAGGTGAATCTCATGCAACAGGCTTAAGGGGGTGATTTGTTAGAGTTAATCATGTTACATACACGTGGAGTGTATGCAGTAAGATGGTTGAAAGAGGTGGCTGTTTTGGGTTTGAATAAATCCTAGTCTTTAGGATAGTTGTTATTTGATCTTGTCTTTCATTTGTTATCAAGTAGCTAAAATAAGGCTAACAGTTGCTACTTTTAAGCTTTCTGTTAAAGTTGTAAATGGCTATTTAAAGGTCAAGTTGTTTGTGAAGAATAACGTGAGATCATTCCGATCAATAATAATTTACTCCATTTGTCTTTCAATATCTCCATTCCTAGTGATGAATGTGTAAGACTTCGTATCTGCATCTTTATGCATTGTTGAACCACTTAGTGACCTGGCAGGGCCGGCCCACGAGGTTGGGTTGCCCTAGCCGAAGCAAATTTTGGTTGCCTATTTTCCTTGACTCTAGAAAAAGATATCAAAACAATTATAACAAGTTGAAAGCTATGTTAAACTGATTTCAACTCCAGAAAAAAATTTCTCTGGTTCTGACGACGGCGTGGAACTCGGATTATGAGTTCCTCTCCCGACTCGTGAGCTACTTGAGATCTTCCTAGTGGGAACTCAAAATATGGACGTGTGATTGTTAGTTCATCCGACATGGAGTTGGGATAAACCGCGAATGCTCTATTGGCGGAGAGGTGAGATCTTAAGGGCCTGGGGGGGTTGCCCTAACCAGGGGGTTGCCCAAGCTCAATGGCTTGTTAGGCTTACCCCGACCCTGGACCCGAAACATTGGACATGAAAGTTTTAACAATTTATGGAGAATTAACTACTGTATTAAAAATAATTTTAATAGAAATATAAAAGTAACGATCGAGTTGTGATTAATAAAAATATTCGATTTTGGAATGGTGTGTGGCTGGTGTCGGATCTCGTTATTGGTCTTTTGTGCCAATAGCGGAGAAGCAATTAAGATATATCCACTCTAGAATTTGGAATCTCACCGTACAAACTCAAAAATAAGATTTATCTTCAATCATTCTTTAATTCTTCCATGAATACATGACTTATATATAAAATTATAAAGCTATATTTATGGAAGAATACAAATCAAGTTAAAACTTATCAAAAAAAACTTAATTAAATTCCTAATGGATAAAAAAATCACTATTTAAAATATTTCTAGAATAACCAAAATAACTAAAATATAATATAAATCCAAACTAGTTCTCCATCGTTCTTCTCATGTTCCAAAAATTTACCTCCCGAGAAATCATGTAAGCCTAAAATCTAAAAATTTTGCTTCTGGTGAAGCCCTCTAAATCGTTAATGCGGGAGTTTTAAATCTAGTTCGATACTATAACTAACAAAAAGACTTATGAAAAAGATGAAGATCCCTACGTCGGTGCTGGCGATCTCGTGGAGATGAAAGAAGCAGATTAGCATGTAATGTCAAATACCTCAATCGATGGTGGTTGTCTTAGTGTGTCCAAAGAATAAAAATGGTCGTCCATGTAATGCCCCGCTCCAAACGGTGCATTACAATGAATCATTGACTCGAAGAGTTGCATTGACCCGATGAAGTATCGATGCGAATCGATGCAAGAGTTACGTTGACTAAAGGTAAGCTTTGAGTCGATTGGAATCTATGAATCGAATAGATGCAAAGGATAAGTCCCATTTGAGCAAGTACTAATTTTAGTTGATCTGGTGTACAGGCTATGCTTTTACGCTGGACGATAAGAGGACGGCATTTTGCCTTATTCAGTAAAGTGTCCGCAAAACCAAATCGTCGCCTTGCAACGGAGTGTGGCATGGGTGCGATAGGCCAAATCAATCGAGTAGTTCAAAAGAATGGCTAAGTCCGAGAGTTAGCTATACAACCAAGTTATGGAATCGAACCGCTCCAACTCGGCGAAACGACAAGGCGTATCGACTTAAGGTGGGCGGGTTCTTGACTCTCTCTCCCTATTCCTTCACGTCTAATAAAATATTTCATTGTACGCGTAAATTGTTATCGAGTTAGCGAGCGTGGCTCGGCGATTAAGTGACTAAGTATGTATTGATCCACTACAAAAAAATTTCAGATTAGCGACGTTTCAAAACGTCGTTAACCTCGGTGAAAACATCGCTAAATGAATTTAGCGACGTTTAGGGCGACATTTTGGGAACGACGAAAAAAATGTGTCGCTAAACGAGAAATTCTCGCTAAACGTCGCTAGGGCGACGTTATTAACGTCGCTAATTAGCGACGTTATTTGTGACGTTTTAACATTGACACTAATTAGCGACGTAAAAGGCGACGTTATCGTGTGGTTGCCGTTTAGCGACACTATTGCAACGTTTTGGCGACGACGTGCTGACATCAGATTTGGTGCCACGTGTTGCCACGTCAGCATTTAGCGACATTTATTGACGTCGCTACTATTTAGCGACGAATCTTAACGTCGCTAAAAATATCGCTAAAGTACAGAAAATTTGAGTACATTTTTGAAAGCAGATAAAGTACAAAAAATTCGATTTTTTGTCAAGTGTCAGAACGGATGGCTCAGAACACAACCCAAAATTTATTCTAGCATACATTAGTATGAATTATCTATGTTCTGTATATATGGTGTAGTATATATTCTTATCGTATCTAGTATCTGAAGAATGTAACAGAATCAAAATGAACTCACATAATGTAATACTAAGACATCATCTACTACTATATAAGATATAGTAATAGGTTGTTGTAACTCCACTTTCCCGATTTTTGAGAATTTTAAAAGTTTCAAGTAATAGATTTTTTATTCAAAATCAGTAATTGAATAATCATTCTCATTACTGGTTTTGGAGGGAAATTTCAATTATTTGGTTTGGAGAGAATTCCTAGTTTGTTGCAACTAATTTGAGTGGTCCCCATTTTTGAAACTCCTAAACAAACTTTATAACTGATTTCTGATCAGTTATGTAAAAAGTGAAATGGGGGAGGGCTCATTTGCAATGTTGCCATTAAGTGGAGGGTCTTAATTGAATAATCATAATTCTTTTTATATCAAAAAACAGAAAGAGAGAGAGAGTGAAACCTTCATTCTCATTTTTTTTTTACAAATTTTCTCAGCTCTCCCATCCGACCTAATCCTAACCCTAACTACTTGGAGATCCGACCATGGCAGGGACGACCACAACCTCGTCGGTGCCCGGCCTCTTCTCCACCACAACGACAGTCGGCGAGCGGCGACAACGGCGAGACATCTCTTCCCGATCGACGATGACAGCAGAGCACCCTAGTTCGGCGGTGGCAGCACCCTAGCTCCGACAGTGGCAGCACCCTAGTTCGGCGGTGACAACACCTGGTTCGGCGGTGGCAGCACCCTAGCTCCGGCGGTGGTAGCAATTCCTTAGTCTAGCGACCGAGAGCTGAGCATCTCCCAATCGGTGGCAGCCGAGCTACTCCAGTGATGCGGCAATTCATCCGCGAGATCGAGTTTCTGTCGATCTAGAAGACCTACGTCGGTGAGTTCTTCGATCCTCCATGCTTCTTCAGTTCCTTCTTGATTTCGACATCATTATTTCATTCTTGTTCAATTCCAGGTTGGTCAAGACCGACTCTGTCTTTTCTTAAAGTATTGAGCACAACGATCGATTTGTTACCAAATCTTGCTGGTAAGCCCCGATCTCAAAATACTGGGTCTGAGAAATTATATTTCTGTCTGGATACTCAGTTGATGAGATTTTTCCTTTTTTCCTGTTTAATTCTGCTCTTTGGTTGATAAGAATATAGTTGTATCCTGAATTTGATGAAGTTCTAGGGTGGTTCGTGTCCAGGTTTTGTGCGTGTCAAGTTTTGGCCGTGTCCAAGTATTTGTTTGTGTCCAGGGGCTATTGTCATTCGAATTGGATTGAAATTCTTCAGGTAACCTTCTTCTAACTTTTGATCTGATCATTTACTTTTGAAACTCAATGTCAGTTCTCTAAGTAAACTCTTCTCTATATTGCTCGATACCTGTTCGTGGAAATTCCTCAGAGGTTGCTCCTTCGGACACGAGGAACTGTGTCCACATTCTCTTGGATTCTTTTCTTCCAAGTAATTCTTCTTCCGTCCTGTTGGTTTGGGTGTTGTTTCAGCTTCCTAAATAAGTGTGTTGGCCAGGATCAGGTTTGGGGTGTTTGGTGTTCGTGTGTGCTTTGCTGGATTAATAAACGTGTCCGAGACTCTGACCGTGTCAAGTCCGCATGTACCTGCTTATGTGTGTACTGTTATAGTTGGGCGATCGAATAGTTGCTGGGGGCGACTATCAAGAGTGCAGATTACTTATAGTATTGATTAAGATTTCTATTTTGATTTTCTACTTTGGATTGTATATATTCTTTTATTCAATTGTATAATTTGTGGTTTTGGAGTTCTGGTTTTGACTTTGGGGTGTAGATTATGGGTTGGACAAGCTCTAATCTTCATGCTGCTAAGTTAGCAACTATTGATTCTTGTCTAAATATTTACTGAAGAATGGGGGCTAGAGTTTGGAAGTGGTATACTGGAAAAGAATCAAACTAATGAGGCCAACAAGAAGAGCCCTTTAGGTCTTAGCATTGTTTGCATTGGATAACATATGAATAATGTATAATTTTCCTATGTTGTGTATATTAGTCTTGGAATTGTATAATTCTGGGTGGTTGGTTGTGTCTGATGGAGTACACTGATAATTGAATTCAAAGTCTTGTTTGTGGCCTTCTATATTATGAATGGCATTGAGATTGATTAGCAATGCTGCTGAGACAGGAAGGATTGAGTTGTGTTGAGTTGCTATTAGTATGCTTCAAGCCAAGCTTATTTTTTTTGAGCTAAATAAACCTACTGATTCCAATCCTGGGTTGACTGGTAGTTGGGCTGGGCCAGTTGACATTTAACCTGGACATATTTTGTTGGTATGGGCTGCTGAGTTCGACTGTAGATTATGGGATTGGCACTGGCAAGTAGCAGGGGCAGGGTTTGAGTTTTGTTCAAGTATTTCATTTTAATTTTATATATTTATGTAAAGTTTCCTGTAATATTCTAAATGAGGTTGAGCTGTGATTTATCCTTTCTAAATTTCGAGTTTAAGTTGAATGCTGAACTAACCAGTAGTTAGATAAGCAGACTTGATAAATCAACTAGTTGTATAGTTAGCTAATTTTGTTAATAATAAGGATTTATTACCTTGTTAAAAATTATATGTAAATATAGTTAGATTAGGATGGTGATTAAGAAATTTTGGGTAAAAAGATATTGTTTAAACCTTAACCAACTTGTAACCTTAGGTAGATTAGAGTATAGCTAATATATCTTTTGATTACTATAAAATTAGGCATGATTGGAATTAACTTGGTAGCTAGTCCAACTTATTTAGATATTAACCAGCTTGTACTTAAAATAAATAGGAGGGTATCCAGATCTTCTATCTACCCGTACTTTCCGGAGCAAGGCAAGTACTTTTCTACGGTTTTGTACATTTACATTCTTGTACTCTTTCTTGTGACACGTCATGGCTCGACATCATGTACTCCTGTACTCCTATACTCTTGTTCTAGTACTTATTAGTGTCGGGTGGGGAAATACACTAACTATGTGACCAATTCCGGTTACTATACTCATGTGCCTAGCTTAGGCCTCGTATCGTGCACGCGGGCCCTAAGTCGTACCATATTCATGTACTCCTATGCATGCTCTTGTACTCACCCCAGCCGGTCACTTGGACTAGATGTATTTTGATATTGTGCACTTATCATGTCTGGTACTACAGGACTATAGTTTCATTCTTGTACATTATATTTCCTGTACTTTACATGTTTCTGTACTTTACATTCATATATTATAGTTCTTGTACTTATTTCATGTACTACTTTTCTGTACTTTCATGTTCATTTCTGTATTTTATTTCCTGTACTCCTGTACTCTGTTCATGTCATGTTCATGTTTCATTACCTAGAACTGTACTTTGCTCCGCTCCTGACTGGATAAGTTACAGGTATGCTTGCAGGATATCATTCTACCATATGGGCCAGAGCCCGGGATCTTAGCTGAGCAGGATAGGTCATGACTTAGCTTGAGGTTTCAGGTTTAGACTGTTAGCTTTACTCTTAGATATTGTTTTAGAATTCATAGTACATTTCATTCTTGATGACTCGCACATTTATATACATAGACTTCTGGATTATGGTGATCATTTTGGGATACATTTATAGATGCTGTGATTTCATACTTGTTCATGATTATCTGGTTAGATTTCTCTAGATTGGTACAGCTTACTTCGTCGTGTCCAACGATGAAGGCTGGGCGTGTCCGACTCGTGTCCGATTATTAGAGAGCGGATTATGACATATTTTTAGTGGTGGCCCATGCAGGTCTATCCTAATGGTACCTAGGTCTTAGCGTACTATTGGGGGACTTGATTTAAACTAGGAAAACTTGATCACAACATAGGAAATCGGGTACATCGGTTATATTGATATTCTATAAACACTTGTTGTATTTAGGTCTAGGTTATTTTAACAGTTTTCTGTTTTTTAGATAGTTCAAAAGTACGTAAAACCGAAACGGTTGATCCACCTACACTTGAGAGTTTCGAGCCCCTCCACTTTCTATCATTCTACTATCGACATGGGTAGTACGTAGTTGACGGAGATATTTGAAGAGTCCCTTGACAACTAGAGGGAGCATACCATCATTTTCCAAGCCAGACCTGTGAATGCACTTTTTGAGCCAGGAAAGACTTCTGCTTTCCAGACTTCCAGACCTTTGGACTTCTCCGACAACGAGCATATATCTTGCACCAAGGAGCAGATCGAGAACGTGGAGCCGCCACTGAAGACCATCCAAGTCTCCGAGGATCCTACTCCTCTGAAGATTGTAGCCACTAGCCAGGAGATCCAGAATATAGCACAGACAATAGGAAGAGACCGGAAGCTGAAGCCCAGGAGAGACATGAAGACTTATGACGAAGACAGCAACTAGCCTGGACCCGCAAAGCGTCGCAACTCAGACGACACTTTTTCAGTCGTATCATCAGTCGCATCATCAGAGCCAGATTCAGGCCCACATTCACTGAATGAAGGATTGACAGCAAGTCGCAGATCAAAATAATCGAGGAGCATCAGGATCTCAGCATCCAGCAACCATATATTTCTGTCAGAGTCCCTGCACTTCAGTCACCTCAGCGGGAGATCCAGATTCAGATTTAGTCGACGATCATTTACAGTTTTTGCCGTCGACTAGGACATCACCACAAAGAGTGCCACAAGAGACGGAGGCCTATGCCTGCACTGCGGATCACCTGTCCATCAAGTCAAGGATTGCCCGGAGACCGTTGATCACACTGCCCAAGGACGAGCATGAGGAGCACCAGGGCTACAACTAGGGGACCCGTCTCTCTAGATTCAGCAAACACATGGAGCACTGCCGCAATGACCAGCCTACGTCAGGACAGCTAAAGACGTTGAAGAGATCCCAGTCCCGGAGGAATACTGAAGACAGACTGAAGACCGAGGGTTTTTTTACATGGTTGGAGAAAACCATGGATCGTGATTCACAATCCAGTCTTTTCTTAAATTCCTCCTAACACCTAGATCATTCCTTCAAAAATTCTTGTTGTTCGTAACCCTATTTTATTCGAGATCTCATGTTCGATAACTTGTTTCATATTCATTGTTCATGACTTAGTTTTCTACAGATTGATTTCTATTTGAGAAGTTGGTTCTCTATTTAAACCTTGTTCTATTCAGGACTTATTTGAGATTTCGCCCGTATTTGAGACATTGTTTGAGAGATTCTATCTTCTAATCATGATTTTAGCTCTTATTCGAAACCTTGTTCACTTTCAAAATCGTGTTTGAGTCTTGCTCCTATTCGAGGTTTCGTTTGAAGGTTCGTTTTCTATGTTGAGATTTTGACTTATCTCCTATTAAGTTTTGTTTCCTATTCGTGACTCATTTCCGTTCAAGAATTTGTTTCTGTTCACGACTTGTTTGACCCCGTTTCTTATTGAGATTCTGCTTGTTTCATATCCACCATTCGATGCTTGTTTCCTAATCGCTAATTGATACTATATTTTCTATTCACTATTTGTGATCTTGCTTCTTGTTCGAGATTTATTTCCTACCTGTGACTTTGTTTCCTGTTGTAGATCTGTTCGAGATTTCGTTGTTACTCGAGATTATGTTAAACTCTGTTTGAATAGGAGGATTGCTCCTTATTTCGAAAATTTTGTTCCTATTCTATACCTTGCTTCCTGATCACTATCCGGGACTTTGTTATCTATTTTGATATTTTGTTCCCTACATAGGGTTGTTGCCATTTGAAATTTCGATTATTATTTGAAACTTCGTTCCCTGTTCAAAAAAAAAAGAAAAAAAAAATAAAAAAAAAGGCTCCTTGTTAATTCTTTTGGCATTCACTACACCTTAAATGAATCCCTTGTTGCTTCTTAGTACTTAATAAACCCTTGTATTCTAACAGACAGATAACCTCACCATTATTGTGACTTGGATTATTGAAACTCATTTTGGATCCCTTGAAACTTCTTTTGAAATTCCTATGGATAAGGTTGAGAGACTATTCGATGATCTACTGGGGCGTGGCAATTGTGCGCTACAGTCATTATCTGGATTACAGATACCGAGGGTTCACTGCAGCCAGCAGCGCACAGGCGAGGCATGAATTTTAAGTTGAAGTGAATTCAAACATTCATACGGTTTTCGGGTATTATTGAAACCTTGTCCAAAATCTTCATGTTTTGATCTCTTGAGTTGCTTCGTTAATAATTGTTTGAAAATGGATAAAGTTGATAGAAGTTCGGTAACATATCACTATTTGAGTCACGGAGCCAACAAGTTTACTGCAGCCAGGATACACTGGCGGGACATGGATTATAAGTGATGTGACTTTAGATATATATATATATATTTTCGGATAACATAGAGACTATATTCCTTTTTATATGATTATTGATTTTCGGGAATCACGAATCCTTGTATGATTCACTTTGACTCGATACTAATATCTTCCGGATATTTCATACGTTTTCTCAATCACCTTTGCAATTGCCTCTTCTTGCATTTTATCGATTGGATCATTTTATTTTTCCAATATATACGTCTTGCTATATTTGATCAACCGTACTTGTTATATCATTTTTTTTGTATAAACCTTGATCTTGATCATGCCCATCCAACCATAATTTTCTTATCTCATTCTAGTTCAATTGTGTCAAACTTTTGGAAATTAATCATGTTTAAAAGATCGTGCTTCTATGGTTCTGCTTCTCCAAGTTGAAATTAAAACTTCATTCTACTTCATGCCTACTTGATTCTTGATCATCACTAGATCAGAATATTTCAACTCCTTGTATATAATAATCGTATTTAGTCCTAACTAAATTCGATTCCATTTTCGAGCTTGACTAAACTTTTGGTTGTTATCGATAGTGACATATTTCTAGTGGTGGTTATCGATCGTGCCATGACATGCAGAGTCGTTTCAAATTCGTATGATCCTTGTACCTAGTCATTGAGAGTATTTGTATTTGTGCCTAGTCGATTTTTAGAATTCGCAATATTTCTGCATCCTGTCATGCACTTTGAATTTCGTGGACTCTTTGAATTTCGTGGACTCTTTGAATTTCGAGGACGAAATTTCGAAGGAGGGTAGATTTGTAACTCGACTTTCCCGATTTTTGAGAATTTTATAAGTTTCAACTAATAATTTCTTTATTCAAAATCAGTAATTGAATAATCATTATCATTACTGGTTTTGGAGGGAAATTTCAATTATTTGGTTTGGAGAGAATTCCTAGTTTGCTGCAACTAATTTGAGTGGTCCCCATTTTTAAAACTCCTAAACAAACTTTATAACTGATTTCGATCAGTTATGTAAAAAGTGAAAAGGGGGAGGGCTCATTTGCAATGTTGCCATTAAGTGGAGGTCTTAATTGAATAATCACAATTCTCTTTATATCACAAAACAGAAGGAGAGAGAGTGAAACATTCATTCTCATTTGTTTACAAATTTTCTCAGCTCTCCCATCCGACCTAATCCTAACCCTAACTACTTGGAGATCCGGCCATGGCGGGGACGACCGCAACCTCGTCGGCGCCCGGCCTCTTCCCCACCACAATGACAGTCGGCGAGCGGCAACGACGGTGAGACATCTCTTCCCGGTCGACGACGACATCAGAGCACCCTAGTTCGGCGGTGGCAGTACCCTAGCTCCGACAGTAGCAGCACCCTAGTTCGGCGGTGACAGCACCTGGTTCGACAGTGGCAGCACCCTAGCTCCGGCGGTGGCAGCAATTCCCTAGTCCGGCGATCGAGAGCTGAGCATCTCCCAATCGGTGGCGGCCGATCTACTCTAGTGACGCGACAATTCATCCGCGAGATCGAGTTTCTGTCGATCTAGAAGACCTACATCGGTGAGTTCTTCGATCCTCCCTGCTTTTTCTGTTCCTTCTTGATTTTGACATCATTATTTCATTCTTGTTCAATTCCAGGTTGGTCAAGACCGACTCTGTCTTTTCTTGAAGTATTGAGCATAGCGATCGATTTGTTACCAAATCTTGCTGGTAAGCCCCGATCTCAAAATACTTGATCTGAGAAATTATGTTTCTGTCTGGATACTCAGTTGATGAGATTTTCCTTTTTCTCTGTTTAATTCTGCCCTTTGGTTGATAAGAACATAGTTGTATCCTGAATTTGATAAAGTTCTTGGGTGGTTCATGTCCAGGTTTTGTGCGTGTCAAGTTTTGGCCGTTTCCAAGTATTTGTTTGTGTCCAGGGGCTATTGTCATTCGAATTGGATTGAAATTCTTCAGGTAACCTTCTTCTAACTTCCGATCTGATCGTTTACTTTTGAAACTCAATGTCAGTTCTCTAAGTAAACTCTTCTCTATATTGCTCGATACCTGTTCGTGGAAATTCCTCAGAGGTTGCTCCTTCGGACACGAGAAACAGTGTCCACATTCTCTTGGATTCTTTTCTTCCAGGTAATTCTTCTTCCCTCCTGTTGGTTTGGGTGTTGTTTCAGCTTCCTAAATAAGTGTGTTGGCCAGGATCAGGTTTGGGGTGTTTGGTGTTCGTGTGTGCATTGCTGGATTAATAAACGTGTCCGAGACTCTGACCGTGTCAAGTCCGCATGTACCTGCTTATGCGTGTCCTGTTACAGTTGGGCGATCGAATAGTTGCTGGGGGGGACTATCAAGAGTGCAGATTAATTATAGTATTGATTAAGATTTCTATTTTGATTTTCTACTTTGGATTGTATATATTCTTTCATTCAATTGTATAATTTTTGGTTTTGGAGTTCTGGTTTTGACTTTGGGGTGTAGATTATGGGTTGGACAAGCTCTGATCTTCATGCTGCTAGGTTAGCAACTATTGATTCTTGTCTAAATATTTACTGAAGAATGGGGGCTAGAGTTTGGAAGTGGTAAACTGGAAAAGAATCAAACTAATGAGGCCAACAAGAAGAGCCCTTTAGGTCTTAGCTCTGTTTGCATTGGATAACATATGAATAATGTATAATTTTCCTGTGTTGTGTATATTAGTTTTGGAATTGTATAATTCTGGGTGGTTGGTTGTGTCTGATGGAGTACACTGATAATTGAATTCAAAGTCTTGTTTGTGGCCTTCTATATTATGAATGGCATTGAGATTGATTAGCAATGCTGCTGAGACAGGAAGGATTGAGTTGTGTTGAGTTGCTGTTAGTATGCTTCAAGCCAAGCTTATTTTTTTTGAGCTAAATAAACCTGCTGATTCCAATCCTGGGTTGACTGGTAGTTGGGCTGGGCCAGTTGACATTTAACCTGGACATATTTTGTTGGTATGGGCTGCTGAGTTCGACTGTAGATTATGGGATTGGCACTGGCAAGTAGCAGTGGCAGGGTTTGAGTTTTGTTCAAGTATTTCATTTCAATTTTATATATTTATGTAAAGTTTCCTGTAATATTCTAAATGAGGTTGAGCTGTGATTTATCCTTTCTAAATTTCGAGTTTAAGTTGAATGCTGAACTAACCAGTAGTTAGATAAGCAGACTTGATAAATCAACTAGTTGTATAGTTAGCTAATTTTGTTAATAATAAGGGTTTATTACCTTGTTAAAAATTATATGTAAATATAGTTAGACTAGGATGGTGATTAAGAAATTTTGGGTAAAAAGATATTGTTTAAACCTTAACCAACTTGTAACCTTAGGTAGATTAGAGTATAGCTAATATATCTTATGATTACTATAAAATTAGGCATGATTGGAATTAACTTGGTAGCTATTCCAACTTATTTAGATATTAACCAGCTTGTACTTAAAATAAACATGAGGGTATCCAGATCTTCTATCTACCTGTACTTTTCGGAGCAAGGCAAGTACTTTTCTACGATTTCGTGCAATTACATTCATGTACTCTTTCTTGTGACACGTCATGGCACGACATCATGTACTCCTGTACTCCTGTTCTAGTACTTATTAGTGTCGGGTAGGAAAATACACTAGCCATGTGACCAATCCCGGTTGCTACACTCATGTACCTAGCTTAGACCTCGTATCGTGCACGCGGGCCCTAAGTTGTACCATATTCATGTACTCCTGTGCATGCTCTTGTACTCACCCCAGCCGGTCACATGGACTAGATGTATTTCGATATTGTGCACTTATCATGTCTGGTACTACAGGACTATAGTTTCATTCCTGTACATTACATTTCCTTTACTTTATATGTTCCTGTACTTTACATTCATCTACTATAGTTCATATACTTATTTCCTGTACTACTTTCCTGTACTTTCATGTTCATTCTTGTATTTTATTTTCTGTACTCATGTACTCTGTTCATGTCATGTTCATGTTTCATTACCTAGAACTGTACTTTGCTCCGCTCCTGACTGGATAAGTTGCAGGTATGCTTGCAGGATATCATTCTACCATATGGGCCAGAACCCAAGATCTTAGATGAGCAGGATGGGTCATGACTTAGCTTGAGGTTTCAGGTTTAGACTGTTAGCTTTACTCTTAGATATTGCTTTACCCCCCCTGCCCCACCCTCCAGCCACCCCCCACTCATCCATGAACCACCCACATCCCCCCCGCCCCTCCCCCCGAGCCACGTGCACCCCCCCGACCACCAACAACTAAAACAGCCAGAGAGAGAGGGAGGAGAAGAGTACTACGTACCGGAGAGGGAGGAGAGTTGTCGGAGAGAGTGAGAGTCGCCGGAGAGAGTGAGAGCGCCGGAGGGGGAGGAGGAGAGAGAGTGAGAGAGTAAAATGGGAGGAAATAAACCCTAAGCCGAGACCTAACCCTAGCTTCCCTCCTCCAGCCGCCCTCGTCCCCCCTGTCCCACCCCCCAGCCACCTCCCACTCACCCTACAACCACCCGCACCCCCCCTGCACCTCCCCCCGAGCCACCCGTACCCCCCAACCACCAACAACCAAAACAGTCGGATAGAGAGAGAGAGAGAGAGGAAGGGGGAGAGTCGCCAGAGAGAGTGAGAGTCGCCGGAGAGAGTGAGAGCGCCGGAGAGAGTGAGAGCGCCGGAAGGGGGGAGGAGAGAGTGTGTGAGAGTAAAATAGGGAGAAATGAATCGGTAGGGGGATATAATTAGAATTTAGCGACGCTATCATTACCGTCGCTAAGTTAGTCACTATTAGCGACGTCAGAGCGACGTTTCACGACGACTAGATCATGTGATTAATATACGTCGTTGTTACGTCGCTTAGGTCGTCGCTAGTAGCGACTATTAGCGACGTTTAGAGAAAACGTTGCTAATAAAGATAATTTAGCGACGTTAATCGAACGTCGCTAAATATATGTCGTCAATTGAGCAGATTTTAGTAGTGTGAACACTAAGGTAGAACATTGAACTTCGAACAATTGAAGCGACGTGCATCAAATGTACGGGTCGTGGTAGGGTGCTAATGGTAGAACATTGAAAGGCAATATTGAGATGTGCACCATGTACACGGCTTCGAGAACATTGAACACTAGGTCTAGAACATTGATTACGGCGTTAAACGTGCCCTCGTGCACTTAAGCTACGAAAAGACTAAGTAAGTACGGAACTAGGCTATGCGAATAACTTATGAATGGAACGCGTGGAATATAAATACGAGAAGTCTAAGCCGTTGAGCGTCGTGCATCAATACGGATGTGTTGGGGCATAATGCCGTCGGAACTTGAGATAGAGATTGTGGATTATGTTTATGGAACACGAGATGGGTTGGAACGTATGACTTGTATGCTATGGCACATATTGCATGGTCAATGGACTCGGATGGCCCGTGTACGGGTGCGGCTTCCTTCGGAGGGTTACGACCGGGGCATCGGGACCGTTCGGCCTAGGAGGGAATTATGTATGGTATTTATGGTGCACATCATTCGGATGGATTACGATCGTCCAGTGTTGTGATAAGCTATGATATCAGTAAGTTTGGGATCCTTTGGATATTGGACTAGCAACCCGTATCGAAGCGATCATAGGCTTACACATAAGGATGCCAAGTCCATTACGATGCGAAACACCGTGACCTTCATATAGATAGGGCCGATGGGCTGAGATTAGAGTTGGGTGCAGGTGCAGGGCCTGCTACCCTTATGCATATGGCTAGGTTTATGATTGGTTGCGTGAATTGAAGGATTCATTATGTAAAGTCTAACCATTGCAGGCTAAGCAAAACGGGACGGACATGAGCACGATCACTATGCTTACATTTATATTATGTCTAACTGTATCTGATGCAGGAACACGATATGGGACACGATTATATTAAGTTGCTATATCGAATATTGCCATGAAACTGATCCTAAGGCTGAATAGAAAGATCACCAATAATGTTGCATGTCCACTAAAATTACTTAGTGTTTGGTTGGGTGCGGGTGGGTCTTGATCAGTGCAGCGAGGACGAAAGCACTAATCCCCAACTAGTTTGTGTGCAGGTTCAGGCTATGATCGGCTTGGGGCGGGACTTGGCTTGGATGCGCCGAGGCATGGAGTCCTTAGCGTTCAAGAGAAGCTACCGCATAGGCGTTCGGACTTGCGACATGAAGATGTTCAGCCGAGGACTACTTGTTGGCTATAAAGAGGCATAATGTATGGAACAATGTAATCCTTTGTGAGCTTGAGAGATCATGAGCGTTGTAGCCAATTGGCATATATGTTGCGCTATTTAGAGCCTTGTAATCTTCAGTTCATTATCAATAAAAGAGATTCTTATGTTATACTCTGTTTCCTTTCCGCTGCTTATGTTATCAATTTGAGATAAACACTACGTGAACCGTTATCTTGCCTTGCACGAGCGCAACTCCAGGCTCATGCGGCATCACGTCCCAGCGAGGACGATGATTCGGGTGAAATCTAGCGATGACGAACGATTTCCCGGATCGGGGCGTGACAGTCCATACAGTCAATTATTATTTCATGTAAACTATTACAGTTATTCGTAACAAAAAAATAGAAATTGTTAACGGGACATGATTGTTGGGACCGGTACAAAATATTTAGAAGATTAGATAGGTTTTGTAAATTTATTCTGTTCATCAAATGACTTATTTAATTCTTCTAATAATGATATATGAATGTCAAAATTTATTAACGATTTAAACCTAGATCTAGTCTTGGCCAACATGGTTCTAATTGGTAACTCAACTACATAAGATTAGTAGGTTCTACCGAACCGATGGATTTTCTAAGGATATAGGTACACTATTAGCAACAGTTTATGCCTTAATATGGTTGATAAATTCAACGAAAAACTTCTTCATATTGACACACATATCAGTGATCAAATTAATCTATCTGTAATATTCAACATCAATTATAACACTAATTTATTGCGAGAAATTTTGTGTAGACTTTGTTTTGGGAACATGCATATAAAAATATTCCTAAACTAGCGCTATGATACCAATTTGATGTGGATAAAAATCCAAGAAGAATATAATTAGTATGAATTAGGAATTTATAAAAAATTGGACGCAGAAGTTGTAAGAAAATTTATGGAAAAAAGATTAGTATAGAAAATAAGAATATAAAAATTTAGAAAACATTGGGCACAAAAGATTTTAAAGATTTGTGAACAATTAACTACTATCACCTTATTACAAATAACTTTAGTAGAAATACAAAAATAACAATCTGACTTGTATCACACCATACAAATATATATATATATTTCTCTCGGTTAATTCTTCAATTTTTTTTCTTGAAAGTAACAAGAGTACATTACTTATACATATAGCAGTTATAAAGCTATATTTTTGGATGAATACAATTCAAATTAGGGTTATGATGATTTTAAAATAAACAATTCAAGTTAAACTTATCAAAACCAACATATCTAAAATATTCTTAAAATAACTAAAATATAATATAAAATCCAAATTGGTTCTCCATCACTCATGCACTCTTAATACTAATCGAGTGTGATTAAACAGTGTTTGTATTTTTATGCAGTGTATAACTAGTCGATATTCAAGTTAGCAAACTATAGAGGATATTGATATGTTTATTACTTATCTTGCTTGTGCATGCTCTTGAAGTTTTCTCCTACATTCAGTGTTTTGTTCACGACGGTTCAAGGACAAGGCTTTAGGTAAGTAGTAATTTAAAAGGGAAACACAAGCATGCATAATTAGTCATATATATTTCATAAACAATAGTCTTTATTATTACTGCACACAAGTAACAGCAGGTCACTTTACATTAGAAAGCATCTTTTCAAGATCGTGCGAAATATTACATGAAATATTAGATGACCCTGATCTCCGAGTACATTAAGGGATCGGATCGAGACGTGCCCCCCATTGAAGCTAGAAGGGGGTCAAACATAACACCAGCATAAACATAATATGATTTACATACATGATGACATCAGTTATTGTAAGTTTCATCACTTACTGTCATTGAGCTTCCTATACGGAAGAGTACTGATCCAGAAAAAAATGCTGCTGGGTGGAGAGAAGCGTCTGCTTACGCGTTTAAGTGACGAATCATCCAAGGGGGCAGCATGCTGCCGCTTGTAAGAACCTGAGGCTGCGCTGCTTCCTCTTCGTCCTCCTCGCTGCTTCTTGCTTGATAATTAGTTCTGCAGTAAATGGAAAATTTTCACACCAAGATCATGGTTGTAGGCACAAGAGAGGAATAGCGCTGTAACTTGGTAACATGTTGCAGGAGTGTACGTACCCAATGTTCAGGGCTGGTAAAGTGTGTGGAATTAGGAAAGTGGATGGCGAGGAGGAGCTCGTTAGGTGCTGGCCTTGCACTTCAAGGCGTGCTTGTTCCGTCACCGCCTTGGCCTTGCTCATTTCCATGAGCTGTTGGGGAAAACAAAAATCATGCTAGAAGCTGTAACTAGTAATCAAATGCCCATCCTCTCCAAACACAACTGGTCATATATAGCTTACCTCTTTCTCCAGGGCTTTGTTTTGGTTACGGAGTTCCCTCTCCTGTGCACGAAAACTAACATTAGAGTAGGCATGCTTAGGAGTACATATGAAGTTCAGTTAGGCCTCATTTGGTACACTGTAATGCAATCGTAATCGCAATATAATCAAATTAAAAAAATATTTTTTTTCTTCCATTTGAATAAACACGCAAACGCAATAAACACGTGCTGTTGGAGATGTTTGATAATCATAAACAGAGTGCTGTTGGAGATGTTTCTTAGTAAAGAACACGGCAATTTGCATTTGGGGAAAGTGGTGAATGAAAGAGAGACCATTCCAGTGAGATAATGGTTTTGTACAAAATGACAGTCAATCTTTGCACGTTGATACATTGTGTCCTATTTCTTGGACTTGCACAAGATAAAGGAGTCACTAAGAAAGACAATAGAACACAGTCAAGGAGAGTTTGCTAATCAGAAACTAGTGTCGTTGGACAGTGTGCATTAGTGACAATAATAATAGAGATAAAACGAAAATGTGTATCTGTATGTCAGCACTTTCTTTAGAAAATTATTCACCCCACTCAAAGTGAGTTTGATGACGGATTCAGGCGGATACTCCCTCCAGAATATAATAAAACCTTGAGCAAAAGATGCATACAACAAATATGAATCTCTTCTTCTTGAAACTGAGTATAGTAATTTTGTGTTATGCTTGTTATTGTTGTGATGATTGGGACTTGGGTATACTCGGATATTTATATATAAAGATTCTCATGCCTTTTCATTAACATGTATATCTCTTCCAACAGTTAGAACAAATCTAAGTGAACGAATCTAAAGGAACATTCACAACCAAAATCCAACGTATGAAAATTCGTTCAATCCAATAAATCTGAAGATTCGCTCAAACCCAATGAATTTGAAACTTTGTTCAAACCCGATGAATCTGAACTAGAAAATTTGTCTTTGTGCAACCAAATTTAAATCCTCAACAATGTATCTTGGAAAAGAAGTCGACAATACGTAGCTAGGAAGTAGCTATAAAGTGATGAAAGAAAGAGAGACCATCCCAGCAAGATAAAAGTGTCACAAGAGAGTTCACAAAAAGGTCTACATTCTTCTACTGCAGAAAGAACAGTAACTGAAAATTGAATTACAAGCACTACCTTGCCGTCATAACCAAGAAGAGGCTTGATTATGCTTACATCAAGAAGTCTAACAGAAGATAAATTGGATGTGAAATCTTACAAGACTCGTTTACGTACCTTAGAGAAACAAAAGGGTATTACTTTTACCTAAGTTTAAGACTCTGATCCATAGGGTCATTCATGATGGTAAAAATACTAATCTATTTTTTTTTTCGGGAAGAAGGTAATTATATTAGAATAAAAAGGAATAGTTACAATTAGTGCTCATGTTTCGAGCCATCATGCCATTAACATACTAACATCACTCTCTATATTATGTATTATACCAATACAAGAGATACTTCGACCCTCAAAAATTCGATTGTTTCGTTCTTTCCAAATATGCCAAACTGTCGCAGCTATCCTGACTCTGGCCTCCATATACTATTCACTTCCTCGTCGTCTTTGTAGGAAAATAATAATGCCTTGTTCTCATTGCTAGGGTTTGTTACAATATATATAGTGTCTACATTTGGGCTTATGGGTTATGGGCCATATTTACATTACAAATATAATCTAACAATCTAACACCCCTCCTCAAGTTGGAGCATGCAAGCCACAAATGCCCAACTTGGAAAGGAAAGAATCAAACACATGCTTTCCAAGGGGCTTAGTGAAGATGTCAGCCAGTTGAGTAGAAGTAGGAACATGCGAGGCTATTACGGTGCCATCTCTAATTGCATCGTGAACAAAATGCAAATCCACCTCAATATGCTTACTGCGCTCATGAAATACCGGGTTCTGAGCCAGGTGCAGGACTGACTGACTGTCACAATACACCGACATAGCAGACTCCTGGCGAACGTCCAAACACACCAATAACTCCTTCAACCATTTCAACTCACAAACAAGCGCAGCAATAGATCGATATTCAGCTTCAGCGGAAGATCGGAAAACAGTTGGTTGCTTCTTGGTCTTCCAAGAAATAGGAGACCCCCCAGAAACGCCAACCAGCCTGTAACAGAGCGGCGAGACAAGGGACAACTTGCCCAGTCGAAATTACACCAACCAGAAAGACGGAGATCACAATCAGCTTTCAAAAGAATACCCTGTCTCGGTGCATGTTTGAGATATCTGACAACTCTCAAAGCAGCATGCCAATGATCTTGTCAAGGTTCCTGTAAGAATTGAGACAAGATATGCACAGCATAGGCTAAGTCAGGGCGAGTAAATGATAGATAAATTAACCTTCCAACCAGCCTCCGATAAGGCTCTGCATCCTCCATCTTTGGACTAGTCGATTATGCCAGCTTGTGATTGGGCTCCATGGGAAAACCAGCAGGTCGAGACCCCATCAAGCCGCATTCTGAAATGATGTCGAAAGCATACTTCCTTTGACACAAGGAAATTCCTTCTGCACTCCGAGCCACCTCTATACCAAGAAAGTACTTTAACACACCAAGGTCCTTCATGTGAAAGCAAGAACTAAGGTACTTTTTGAAAGCATCTAAAGTACCTGAGTCATTACCAGACACAATCATATCATCCACATAGATCAGAACATGCAACTCTACCGTCCCTTTAAAAAGAGAGAAAAGGGAATAATTGAAATGAGATTGAACAAATTCATAGGATATTAAAGAAGCAGCAAGCTTAGCAAACCAACAACGTGGTGCCTGTTTCAATCCATATAGAGATTTACGTAGGCGACACACTTTACTAGGTTCTCTATGCGAAAAATCTGGCGGTAACTTCATATATACTTCTTCTGTCAGATCTCCATGAAGAAAAGCATTATGCACATCCATCTGGTGCAAAGTCCAGCCTCTCACAGCTGCAACAGCCAAGAACGTCCGAACTGTAGGCATCTTAGCTACCGGGGCAAATGTCTCTGAATAGTCGATCCCCTCAACCTGATGATTACCGAACACAACCAGCCGTACTTTTAAGCGCTCAATACTTCCGTCGAATTTGTACTTGATTTTATACACCCATCGACTTCCCAATGCTTTCTTTCCAGGAGGCAAATCGACAAGACTCCATGTCCCATTATCTTCCAGAGCCTGTATTTCAGTTTGCATAGCCGTGCGCCAGCCTGAATCTTGCGAGGCCTGGCGATATAAAGTAGGCTCAACACCTGCAGTGATGGCTGCAAGAAAATCTCTGTGTCCAGCAGTAAATATGTCATAACATAGAAATTGTGTTAGAGGATACGAAGTACCTGAGGAAGTGACGGGAACAGATGAACTGTGGTGAAGGGAGGAACTTTTACTTCGAACAACATTCGTCACAAAATCCTGTAATCTCACTGGCTGTGATTTCTTTCTCATTTCTCTTCCCAATACTACCTCGTCGGGCACCTCTGGCAACACTATATCCCCTGTATCATCAGCAGTATCCGTATTACCTCCAGCGGATTCTCCTGTCAATACTTCTGCAGCTACCTGTGCATCCTCGCTACTCGGTGCCGCGCCACCAGCAACCACGCCGGCCTCAGCCACCGTAGCCGGCACCATCCCAAAAGTCTCTATATCGTCTTCCGGCACCTCAACAGATGTATGGCATGTCGCAGAAGACATCTCGCTAGCAGAGCCACACCCAGGAAATTCGTTTTCATAAAAAGTTACATCACGGGACACAAAAAATTCACCAGTCTCCAAATCATACAGTTTTCATCCCTTTTTATCAAGTGGATACCCAACAAAGATGCATTTTTTACTCCTGCTAACAAATTTATCATGTCGGAATTTCAAATCATACGCATAGTACAGACAACCAAAAATACGTAGATGATCATACGAAGGAGTCGAACCATATAAAACTTCATAAGGAGACTTAAATTGCAAGATACTAGACGGTGTTCTATTTATCAGATAACATGCACCCAGAACACATTCTCCCAAAAATTCACAGAAAGAGAATCCTGAAATCTCAATGCCCTGGCGATATTTAAATATGTCGATATTTTCTTTCCACCCTTCCATTCTGTTGAGGTGTCCCAACACAGGATGTTTGGAACAATATACCCTGAGATGAAAAATAATCTCGTAAACAATTAAATTCAGTGCCATTGTCACTCCGCACACGACGTACATCAGCCCCAAACTGACGCTTCACCATAGCAATGAATTTAAGAAACATAGAATAGACAGCACATTTATCCTTCAACAAAATAATCCAAACAGCTCTAGAAAAATCATCCATCAAAGTCAAAAAAATCGTGTTCCATTAGATGACGGAACACTATATGGTCCCCACAGATCACAGTGGATAAGTTTAAAGCATCTCAAAGCACGACTACTACTATCAGAAAAAGCGTCACGAGTCTGTTTAGCTTGATGACAAATATCACAAGCCTTATGAGAAAACACACTACTACCAGAGAGAAAAGGTAAAGTCTGCATTACTTTATCGGAAGGATGCCCCAGTCTACTATGCCAAACCTCGGAATCACTCTCTCTGCATGCCAGGATCACCGAAGCCAAAGAAGGTGGAACCTCCCCCAAGAAGTAAAGTCCACCCCTTTGTTCACCTGCTCCAATCACCATCCTCGTACTTCGGTCCTGAACAAAACACAAACAGGAGTAAATAACATATCACAATTTTTGGCACCAATCAATTGTGAGACAGAGAAAAGTTGCAAGTCAATGTCGGAACGTAAAGAACATCCGTCAACACCAATGAAGCAGTCAAAAATACTTTGCCTCTTAGAACAGCCTCAATAGTACTCCCATCAGACAAAGTCACAGGACAGACAGGGCCCTCAAAGCAATCAACTAAACAATCACGAGAACCTGTCGCATGAAGAGTAGCCCCAGTATTGAATATCCAAGTGACAGAAGAATTCTTACCCATCAGACGATCAGAGTTTGAAGTACCAGGGTTGGAAGGATTGTCGTTACCCAGCAAGCTCATCAGTTTCTGCCATTGTTCACCTGAGAGTGGTGAAGGATACCCTCCATGCATCATATCCGCCGAACTCCCAGCAAGACCAGCAGGGACACCATGACCAGCAGCGGCGACATGATGAACAACCCCTGCGCCACCAGCACCACGTCTCCCATCACGTCTCTGCTGTGGTGCCTGGCCTCTGCCACCACCAGCACCACGTCCGCCCTCACGCCGAGGACGATTCTTCCACCACTCTGGATAGCCAATCTTGGCAAAGCAAGTTGCAACATCATGACCTATTTTCTTGCAATGAGTACAGATCATACCTGATTTGTCCCTGGAATCTGAGGTTCTACTATTAGAAGTAGTAGAAATACGAGGTGAAGTCTTGATAGCCAGCGCCATCACCTCCTCAGCAGCAGATTGGACCTGAGATTTTCGTATATTCTCCTCTTCATGGACTGCCTGGTATGTCCGATCTAAACTTGGCTGAGGATCCTGAGCCAGAAGACTAGATCGGGTATGACCGTACAACTCAACATTCAACCCATACATAAAGTCCTGAAAGTGGTCTTCATCCCTCATTGCCTGTAGCTTTGCAGCAAGTTCACCACAGGTACAACTAGGCAATGGGAAATAAGCAGCTTGTTCATCCCACAAAGACTGCAAATTTCCAAAATAGGTTTCCACAGACATCGACGCCGTCTGTTTACACTCAGCCAAAGCCACCTTAATTTGTTGCTTCCGAGTGCCATTGCTAACAATAAATCTTTTCTCCAACAAGTTCCACAATGGATAAACCTCCTTAAAGTACGACAAAGATTTCTTCAGAGACGGATCAATGGTATTAAGAACCCATTGAACCAATAGTGCTTACACGCATCTCCAATCAAGCAATTTACTAGCATCATTAACAGGTTTGACTTCAGTACCTTCCAGAAAAGTGATCTTTCGCCTAGAGAGCAGGGAGAGACGTATCGACCGAGACCACTCAGCATAGTTCAGTCCACGGAAAATAATAGGAGTAATGATATTTCCTGGTTGATCAGTAGAACTCAGAAAATATGGATCCTTCGGATTAGGATAATTTGGGTTGTGTGCACCGCCACCGTCAGTCGTGATGGAGTAGCTGGACGCAGCATCATCTGCCATTACGGATGTCGGGTGTACAAAAAATTTGTACAACTCCGACGAATCAGCCGCTGATGGACGGGGTCGGCGGCGAAACGGCCGCGATCAGGGGCGCCGGATCTGGCACGTAGGGGCGAGCGGATGTCGGGTGTACAAAAATTTGTACAACTCCAACAAATCTACCGCTAATGGACGAATCGGCCGAATCGGCCGCAATCGGGGCGCCGGAACTGGCGCGTAGGGGTCTGGGTCTGTGGCGGGGTCAGGCACGATTAGGCGCAGGATCGTCGCGGGATCTGCCGCGTACGGTCAGGCCGTAAGGCTGGCGCGTACGGCGGCAGATCGACGGATCGGTGGATCGGCGCGGGCGCGCAGGGGTCGGCACGGCCACGTAGGGATCGACGCAGGCGCGTAGGGGGCGCCGGATCTGTCGCCTATGGATCGGCGCAGGCGCGTAGGAGTCGCCGATTTTGTCAGGCACCGTCGACGGATAGGGAGCCGTGGTGCCGTCGGGCGCAGGCGGCGGATAGGGAACCGCGGTGCAGTCGGGCGCCGGCGGCGGATAGGGACCTGCGGTGCAGTCGGGCGCCAGACTCAGATAGGGAGCCGCGGTGCAGTCGGGCGCCGGCTGCGGATAGGGAGCCGCGGGTCAAGCCTCTGGTCAAGCCGCGGGTAGGAGGGGCGCCGGATCGGCCGCCGGAAACCGATGGAGGCGTATAGGTTTTGGCGGCTAGGGTTTTTCTGTTGGCTCTGATACCATATAGGAAAATAATAATGCCTTGTTCTCATTGCTAGGGTTTGTTACAATATATATAGTGTCTACATTTGGGCTTATGGGTTATGGGCCATATTTATATTACAAATATAATCTAACAATCTAACAGTCTTTCCTGCAGGATTTCTTTAAGAATTCTCATGATGTCTCGATCATCCACTATCCTCAGTCCCAACATTACTCTTTGTCGGTCCCATATTGTACTTGATATAGAGCAATTAAAGAATAGATGTTGGCTAGTTTCATTTTGATGTTGGCAAAGAACGCACTTATCACCGACCCCCACCATCCCGAATCTATGTAATCTATCTAATGTGAGTAATCTCCCTGCCATTAATTTATACATGCTATATTGCATCTTCTTGGCCGCCTTCTTCGCCCACATGAACTCTCCCTTATTTATCTTCGGATGTACTTCCCTCAACAGCTTATATACCCTCCTATGCTCGAATCCTCCACTTACCGCACCTTCCCAATGCCAATAGTCTTTATCACATTCTGGTATCACTCTGACTTTGCGTATGTCTTCAGCAAAATTCTGTGCTACTCCATACATCTCTGGACGCCATATCCCATTGTACAGAATGGTACTGACTTGGACTTCCACCCGCGCCCGTGACAAAGCAACCACCCCGCTCTTTTCTACCAAGCTAACATGCTCTAGCCATGGATCTTACCACAAGTCAGTTGAGCTTTCGTCCTTCATGACCCGCCCAATGTGTTGCTTTATCTCTTGTCGTTTTTGCAACACTGTCTTGAATGTGACCGACGCATTAGTATTATAATTCAGCACCCAGAAGTTGTTGTCTTTGACTTACTTGATGTGCATCCATCTTGCCCATAGAGACTTGCCCGTTAGAAATTTCCATGTCATTCTCATAGCCGCTACTTCCTCCAATGTACTTAATGAACACAAACCCACTCCCCTTCATCTTTTGGCCGACATAACATCTTCCATCTTATCATATGAACGCCCCCGTGCCACACAAAATCCACACATATTATCTCCATCTTCTGAATGGTTTTAGAAGGTAGCATCACCGTTTGCAGCCAATACATCGCAATCCCTGTTATGACATATCTAATCAATTCAATTCGTCCTCCGAATGACAGATGTTGCGCGTGCCATCCCTCCGTATGCCGCTGAATATATTCCACCATGCTACGACATTCAGCCTCCCTTTCATAGTTAATACTGAGCGAAATACCCAGATATTTCACTGTCAATACACCTCTCGAGATCCCTATAATGTTCGCCAACTCCTCCAGATCTGGACAATGGAGATTAAAGAAGATGGAGCTTTTATCCTGATTGAGCTGTAAACCTGTCATTTCCCCAAACTGCCGCAACACCAAGTCCAGCTCTTCTAATCCCTTCCTCGATGGCTCCATGAAAACGAAGAGGTCATCCGCATAAATTAGATGAGACACAATCGGCAAAACCCTCTTCTGAATCGGGATGATCCTTCTCTGTGACACCGCTACCTCCATGAGGCAGAAAAAATATTCCATGATGATGGTGAAAAGATAAGGAGATAGTGGATCTCCTTGGCGAATCCCATGATTGCTTTTAAAGAACCCACATGGAATCCCCTTCATGAGGACTGAGAAGGACGGAGTTGTTTTGCATTCTCGTACCATCTCAACCCATTCCGCATCAAAACCCATCTCGAGCATAATGTGACAGATGAATCCCCTATCTACTGAATCATACGCCTTTTTTAGGTCCACCTTCAAGCATGATCTTCTTCCGCCTGGTTTGTTAAATCTCGAACAAGCTCATGGGCAAAAAGATTATTATCAGCTATTGCTCTGCCTTTTATAAAGGTCGCTTGATTCCATGACACTACCAAAATACAGTCAATTAGCAACGGCTGTTTAGCGACGGATTTTATCAGTCGTAATTAGCGACGGACTTTCGACAAATTACCGACGGATTACCGACGAGAAGCCGATAATTTTTTTATTTATTTTAAAGGTGAGAAAAGGTCGCCAGTCCGTCGTTACGGCGTCGGAGAAGTAGCGACGGATTTAGATCCGTCGCTATGTAGTCGATTATTAGGCGAAAAATGTTGAAAAAATGGCAGGACAAATTTACGACTACGTAGCGACGGAATATCCGTCGAAAGTTATGTTAGTATAGCGTCGGACTAGCGATGGATAATATCCGTCGCTAGTCCGTCGCTAAATGTACGACCCTAACTTAAATTGAAACGACGGGAGAAATTTTTCATTCCTCCCAAATTCTCACTCTTTCTCCTCCGGCGGCTCTCTCTCTCTCTCCCAAACGCGATCCCCTCTCTCTCCGACAGCTCTCTCTCTCCAGGTAAATCTCTCTCTCTCTCTCGGTGGTCGGGGGTTGTGGGTGGCGTTGGGGCGCACAGCGGGGGCGTCGGGGGCTGCATTGGCGGCGGGGGCGTCGGGGGCTGGGGGGGCGGCGGGGGCTGCGGGGGCGTCGGGGGCTGCGAGGGCGGCGGGGGCATCGAGGGCTGCGGGGGCGGCGGGGGCGTCGGGGGCTGCTGGGGCGGCGAGGGTTGTGGGTGGCGGGAGGGGGCAACAGGTCGGGGCAGAGGGTCTGGGGGGGTACGAGGGACGACGGGTCGTCGGGTTTAGTGTACGCTGGCATCAACAGATTTGGGGAGACAATGCAGGTATGTGCAACAATGTAGGAAGGGTGTTAGGAATGTGTGTATCAACTGCAGTAGGAATTGATGCAGCAATACCTGCAGTAGGTATGATAGAAGGCTAGAATTATCAGCTCAAACTAGATAACACATTATTTATTTAGAATATCGGATATTCTAAAATGGGTATAACTATCAAAGTCACAATGCTGTTCTAATAGCTGGATGAAATAAAGTGGTAATAATAGTTTTTAACACCAATTACCTGCAATTGCGAATCTGCCTTATTAGAACTTGATTTTCCTTTCTTCCCTCCCAACCGAGAGCTAGTTGAGGACCGGACACTCTAGCTAACTTTACTTGTGCTGGATTTGGCTCTACGCGGGGTTGTTCCAGCCCTAGCTGAACTACGAGCCCAAGTTGTATCTTGGTTAGACTTTCTCATGCCAGCTTGGCCACCTCTTGTGGATCTTGTACTTTTAGTATCTCGACTTGGTTGTCTCCAAACATCAGGCGCAGCGGGGGGTGGGGTGTTGGGGGGTGCGCGCGTGCGTGTGTTTAGGTGATGGCGGAGGTGGCGGAGAAGATGGTGGTGGTGTTGTCGGTCGGGGCTGCGGGTGGCGGCGGGGGTTGTGGGTGGCGGGAGGCAGTGGGTCAGGGCAGGGGGTCGGGGGGGGGGGGGGACGGCGGGTCGGGGCAGCGGGGGTTAGGGGGTGCATGGGTTTAGGTGATGGCGGAGGTGACGGAGAAGATGGTGGTGGTGTTGTCAGTCGGGGCAACGAGGGTTGTGGGTGGCGAGGGCCTCTATTGCTATGAAACACACACACAACTATGGCACTCATCACTCCCTCTCTATCTCTGTAATATATATATATATATATATATATTATATATATATATATATATATATATATATATATATATATATAAAATATATATATATATATATATATATATAAAATATATATATATATATAATGCAATATAGGTATGCATGTTAGATAATCCAATGTAGTGAAATATGAATGCAATGTATCAATCCAAGTATGCAAGCATGTATGTTATAAAGGTGTAAATGCAATATAATGAGTGATATGAATATGATATGCAAGTACCTATGTATGCATGTAGGAAAGCTAGTGTAATGGTAATATAGGCATACATGAATGCATGAATAATGTATATATATATATATATATATATATATATATATATATATATGTATATATATATATATATATATATATATAAATATTTAAAAACAAAAAAAAACAAATATATATATATATATATATATATATATATATATATATATATATATATATATATATATATATATATATATATATTTATATATATATATATATATATATACATATGTTATGTTGTATGATAGTTAGTAATTGAATGAGGCTTGATTTCATATAGGTTAAGTGTTGTATTGGTATCGGTAGGCTTACCTATAGGCTATTTAGCGACGGATTTTTATTTTAACGATGGATTTTTAGCTACGGCTATTTAGCAACGGATTTTTTCCGTCGAAATTAGCGACGGACTTTCGACAAATCACCGATGGATTACCGTCGAATATTTAGCTACGGCTATTTAGCGTCGGATTTTTTTCGGTATCGAACTATCGGTATCGGACTATCGGTATCGTTATCGAACTATCGGTAGCGGATCCACCTCCTCGACCGTATGTACTTAGTATCGATCGTAGCGGATTAGTATTGGTATATCGGTTTGGTATAGGTCATATCGGATGGTATTGACCTTAGCTAATTGGTATCATCCTAATCCGATACGGCAGATACATATCCGATACGGCCAATACCTATCGGATATGACCGATACCGAATCGATAAGGCCAATACGAATTCTAGCTATACGGCCGATATATATCGGATATGTATCTACCAATTCGCTAAGGCCAATACCAATTTGATACGGCCTATACCAAACCTATAGACCAATACTAATCTCGTGCGATCGATACTAAGTATATCCGACCTATGTACCAGCGGATCCACCAGTTACATGATTATATACTAATTCTGTTTAGTTTGTCTTACGATACATATTTTTACATCCAATCTGTGATGGATCGTTATTTTGTTGATCGTACATGGATGTACAAACGACAACACGAGAGCAGAATAGGTGTAAGTGACGATTTTCAGGCAGGCATGGAAGTGTTTCTTAAGTATGCCATGAGCAAAGCTCAGTACATGGATGGTAACAAAATCAAGTGTCCATGTCGTAATTGTCGTAATAGACGTTACGAAGAACTGGTGACTGTGAGAGATCATTTGACCCGTAAGGGCTTCATATGTGATTACGGCCCGTGGTCATCGCAAGGTAAACTATATACGGAAAGACAGGTTGCGAATGCTGCTACTTATGCTTTTAATGATAATGCTGCAACGGATTTTGTCATCGAAGACGACGAATGCTCTGTTGATTATGGAGACCTGCAGAACCTTGCACGAGATATGGTGTACGACGCGGTAGGGCCTAATTTTGATCGAGAGGATCCTAATCCCGAGGCGAAGGAGTTCTATGATATGTTTTAGGATGCAGAAACTCCTCTATATCCTGGTTGTGAGACTTATTCCGTACTGTCAGTGACGATGCGGTTGTTGAACATAAAGTTCGATTTTAACTTGCCACAAGCTTGCTATGATCGGATTACACAACTAATCAATGAGGTGTTACCGAAGGAATCAAAAGAGCTTCCAAAAAACTCCTACAAGTCAAAGATGATGGTCCGACAACTGGGACTGGGATATGAGAAGATAGATTATTGTCGCAACGGATGTATGTTGTACTACAAGGAGAACGAGGACATAGAAAGTTGTAGCTTCTGTAATGCGGATCGTTACAAGCCAGTTAGGGAAAAAGGAAGGTCAACTAGAAAACGACGTCCTTACAAGTATATACATTACTTGTCGATCACGAAGCACTTGTAGAGGATGTATATGTCTCAGAATACAGCAGAACACATGACGTGGCATAACGAAGAACGCACAAAAGATGATAGAGAATTGTCACATCCTTCAGATGGAGAGGCGTGGAAATATTTCGATTTGCGTCATCCAGATTTTGCTGCAGAGCCTAAAAATATACGTCTGGCGCTATGTTCTGATGGCTTCGCCCCTTCCGGGCAGTCGGGATCTCAATACTCCTGGTGGCCGATCATTCTTACCCCTTACAATCTGCCACCATGGATGTGTATGAAGACTCCTTATATGTTCTTGACAGCTATCATACCGGGTCCCAAAAATCCGACGAAGAACATCAATATATATTTATAGCCGTTGGTGGATGAGCTTAAACAGCTGCGGGAGATCGGCGTCGCGACCTATGATATTTCCAGAAAATAGAACTTTCAGATGAGAGCTTCACTGATGTGGACAATCAATAATTTTCTCGCATTCGGTATGCTGTCGGGATGGCGTACTCACGGCACCATGTCTTGTCCGATATGTATGGAAAATAGTAAGGCGTTCCGCCTTAAGCATGGAGGAAAAACTTCTTTCTTTGACTGTCACCGTCAATTTCTGCCCGCGAGTCATCCTTGAAGAAAGAACAAGGACGCGTTCAGAGCTGAAAAATAAGAATTTTCTTATCCGCCTGCCAGATTGTCGGGATACGATATTTGGAAAGATGTAAAGGACGTGTCCACTGTAATGGAAGATCCATCGAACAATCGTGTCGATGGGTTTGGACAAAGCCATAACTAGACCAAACGGAGTATCTTCTGGGACTTGCCTTATTGGAAAGATAATCTTATAAGACATAATCTTGATGTTATGCATATCGAAAAGAATGTATTCGATAATGTCTTCAATACCGTCATGGATATTAAAGGAAAGACGAAGGATAATCCAAAAGCAAGACAAGACATTGTCGAGATATGCAAGCGTCCTTATCTGAACTTGATACAAAGGGGAGCTGGTGGACAATTAACTAAGCCGATAGCACAATACACATTGAGCAAGGAAGATAGATTAATAATCTGTAAGTGGGTATCTACTTTAAGATTTTTCGACGGCTATGTGTCGAATTTGTCTAGATGCGTTGATCTCAATGAACGCAAGCTAACGGGAATGAAGAGTCACGACTGCCACGTGTTTATGAAAAGATTACTGTCCATTGCTTTGAAAGAGTTGTTGCCTTCTGTTGTGTGGGTTCCGTTGGCCGAACTATCTACATTCTTCAGGGATATTTGTTCAACTAAGTTGACGGTGCAACACAAGGTTGAACTTGAGGAGAAGATTATCTTAACAATTTACAAGTTGGAGAAAATATTTTCTTCGGGCTTCTTCGACAGCATGGAGCATCTACCGATTCATCTAGCATACGAAGCCCATGTCGGTGCATCTGTTCATTATCGATGGATGTACCCATTTGAAAGGTACATAAAAATTAATATAATTTAAGTTGAATTTCAGTGGATTTTAAAATTCATTCTTAATTCTCAAGATAATTTGTACTCTAGATACTTACACCATCTAAAGAAGAAAGTTGACAACAAGGCTCATATAGAGGCTTCGATATGCGAAGTATATCTTATCGAGGAGGTGTCAAACTTCTGCTTCATTTTTTTCGATACTCATGTTAAGACAAATCGAAATACACCTCAAAGGAATGACGAGGACGTTGAGGATGGAGTTATATTCAATGTAAGGGGCAAGCCTGTTGGGGCTAGTAAAAAACGGTAGTTGACTGACGATGAGTATGATGCCGCTCACCGATATGTCTTGTTAAACTGTGACATACAAGAAGTGAAAGATTTGGAGAAGTAAGTCAGTACACTTGCACTCGTTATAATCTCTAATTTGATGAAGTAAGTGACTACACTTATTCTTATTCTCTCTAACAGTGTATTTAGAGATGAAGTCAAAATGAGGACACCCGATATTACCGATGAGGGACTTCAAAGAGAGGTTGATTGTACATTTCTGTCCTGATTTCGCAAATACATAAGTAACTGAGATAATATGTTATACGGCTACCATTAAAATATAGGCACCTAAACATTTAAATTATAAATATTTGTTTACAGATTTTATTGCCTGAAACAACACTCATAAATGAGAGTGTTCGTTATCTGGCATTACGACCGAAGAAGCAAGCAAAGACTTGGCCAGGCTATGTTGTTAATGGCTTCAAGTTTAAGGCAACTCAGAATGCTATAAATGTCGAATTTATCAATGACGGCTTCAGAACCAAGGATTCCGGTGTTTGCATAAGAGGCACCATCTATGACGACGAGCTGGACTTTGACTATTATGGAGTGCTTCAGGATATTGTAGATTTACAATATACTGCCCCATATGATATGCATATTGTGATGTTCAAATGTGAGTGGTTCAATATGATACCAAATATCGGTTGGAGAATCGATAAACAATTTGGATTTGTCGATATAAATTATCACAGGAGGTATAGAGGATCCGATACATTTGCGATAGCAAGTCAGGCTGTTCAAGTCTACTATACAAGCTACCCAAGGCATCGTAGAGATCGATTTAACTGGTGGATAATATGCAAGATTAAATCTAGAAATACATTCACCATTGGAGACCCAGCATACCAAGAGGACCAGATCAAAAAGTCCCAATACTTGGGACAACAGTCGGATACAATGGATGTTAAAGATATTATTGAGAAAAATAGAGGGGAGGAAGAGGTTGATACACAAGACTTAGCTATCAACCAGGGGAGAAAGAGACGTCTTATCCCAAATATTGAGGCAGAAGAAGAAGAAGAAGAAGAAGAAGAAGAAGAATTTGATGGGGATGAGGATACAGATAAAATCGACGATGAGGATGAGGATGATGATGAAGACGAGGCCGAGGACGAGAACGAAGACGATGATGATGATTAGGTTAAATATCATTGTATATTAAAAACACTTCCAATTACGTGAATTCAGTTTGACCTCATAAAAGCAATTACGTGAATTCATGCTTTTTTCATTCGATCATTTACTTATTGCATGATTTTCTTTTTGCAGATGGCACTCCTAGTCCTTTTCGTCACGGCGGCACTCGTCTCCCTGCTGGTGGTATGTATATTTTAGTTTAGAATTTTATATTCATTTACACTTCTATATTGTTAATTATGTTTATGTGTTCTATTTACAGGTCATGATGGCTGACCGTGGTCGTGCTGCTGGTGGTGGTCGTGCTGGTGGTGGTGGTGGTAGTGGTCGTAGTCGTGGTCGTGGTGGTGCTGGTGGTCGTGGTCGTATTCAATCTTCCCGGGATGTGACCCCATCCAGCGAACCCGACCCGGAGAGTACCCCGGGCACAGACTCATCCCGCCGTCGATCGACAACTTCATCGAGGCATGAGTCTCCATCCGCTAGCGGATCCGTTCCGCCAGCGGACCCACCAGCGGATCCACTAGTTACTGCACAGTGGGTCCCGGAGTACCCCCATACTCGGTTCCATCCGGTTACTGGAGAGTACATGCGCGGACCCGCGGATCCTCCGACGGCACCAGAGAGGCCGATAGGCGAGTTTCGACGAGAGCTATGGCCCGCGGGGTCCTCGTAAGTAAATTTAAGATAATTTATTAAATTTGTTTCATTTATTCAAGTTAATAATCCAGTCGTTGCTTCTTTGTAGGTTTTTTTCGTTTAATGTTGCCAGGTCTCTTGGAGAAATTATCAGTGCTAACTTCTATGGCCCCTACCTCAACTTTTTGTCGGTGCCCCCAAACGTGAAGTACGTCTGGCTCGACGAGTTGAGGGTATATATCTATATCTTGTGGTTAATTATTAGTTACTCTTTAATCAACCATTTTTTAAATTACGTGATAATTGAATTTGTATGTTAGACGATGTTCTGGTGGCCCCCCCATCGCGAAGATGCGATCCGCAGGACCTACAAAAGCGGTGCCTCGAAGAAGATACGGGATATGATTCATGACCTTAAAATGGGGCAGACAAGGCCGAATTGGATCCGACAGGACTATTATGAGGAGCTCATGGATATGATGGATACTCCTGCGTATAAGGAGAAATCGGAGAAGGCGAAGGCGAACCGACAGGCCGCGGGGCTTCATACGGGGGGATCAAGGCCCCACGCAGCGGCGCTTGCAGATCTGGTGAGATACCGCAAATTTATTTCACTATCGAATTCGGTATTATTAAAATACGGAGTTAATTAAATTCTACGAAAATTTCGTATGCAGACCCAACAGGCGGTGAAGGAGAAAAGGGCGCCAGAATCGGTCACCATGCACGATGTGTTCCAGCATACGCACAAGAGGCGGAAGGACGGGAGCTTCGTCGACGAGAGGGCCTAGGAGACTGATGTAAGTACTTATGTTTATGAGATTTACGTTAGAATTAAAAGTATTCTGACTATAACTTAGGTAAACTTAGGATTCACACTATAACTTAGTGAAACATAGGATTTAGATTACAACTTAGGTAAATCTTATAGTATAAACGTATTTATTTGATAATCTGCATATCGTGAGGCCCTTAGTCGGGCTCAGTCATCTGCTTCCGAGGATGTCGGTAAAATGACGCCCGCTCGGACGCCCTCTTCTATGGCCGCTCGCAACGACTTATTCGTAGATACCATCGGCGGCTTTAAGAAAGGGTACCTGTACGGAGTCTGCTCCCTAGGGCCGTTGCACATGGCGACTCAGAGATTTCCACCGACACCGCCTCCTCCTGCGGCCCCGGCAGACGATGATGTGAGGTCGCAGCTTGCGCAGCTGCACGAGGCGGTGTTGTCCTTGCTGGAGCAAATTGTCACGTACTTTTTGCCTCCATCTGCTGCTGCCGGTCCGTCTGCTGCTGTCGGTCCGTCTGTTGCTGGTGCCGGTCCGTCTGCTACTGGTGGCGGTCCGTCGGCTGCTGGTGCCGGTCCTTCTTCCGTCGGTCATCTTTCTTTTAACCCTGCTGCCCCTCTGGTACCGCCTCCGACTGTGACAGCACTCCTTGACCTCATGTCGCTAGAGCAGCTACGCCGACTTCCGGACAGTGTCTTCGACGGATTGCCGTCGTACATTGTGGAGCAGTATTATCGTCGGTCGCAGGAGGGAGTACCACCATCGGACAATCAAACTCCTCCTCCTCCTTGAAGTATTGTATTAGAATAGTTTTTAAATTTTGAATATTTGTGGGAATTTCGGATATTATAACGACGGATATTAGTTTATGATTTTTGGATAATTGGTGTGTATTTTATATTGGTTTGGGTGATGCATATTTATGATTATATATTGGTCTATATAATTTTTGGATAATTGGTGTGCATTATATTCATGTGTGATTTATATTGGATTATATATTGGTCTATGTGATTGTATATTGTGATTATATATTGGTCCGATGTTCGGATGTTGTGTGAACAGGGAAAACTCTGGAATTTATTTTTTAAATATCTCAGTTAGCGACGGATTAGTGACGGGTTAGCGATGGATAACATCAGTTACCGACTAAATTTTGACGGAAAATCCGTCGCTAACTGGAGGATTCCTAATATTTTCCAGTTAGCGACGGATGGCCGACGGATAGTCGACGGAATATCTTACATAGCGACGACCTTTCGACGGAACATCCGTCGGCAAAGTTCTGATGGTATGAAAGGTGCACAGAACATTAACGACGGACATGCCGTCGGTAAGCCGTCGGTCTCTCGTCGGTTTTCATTGGCGACGGATATTCCGTCGCCATGTGTAGTGGCTAATTTGCGACGGTTTGGCGACTTACTCCGACGGATTAGCGACGGAATATGCGTCGCCATGGTTCTGGGAAGGTCAGACATATCGAGAACCAGGTCGACGGATTATCCGCCACTAGTCCTTCGCTAAGCCGTCACGAGTTAGTGACGAAAAGCGACGGAACGTTACCCTCTGATACACAGTAACGACGGTTTACCGACGGACTGTCCGTCGGTAAGAGTCTTTATAATTCAATACCTGATACTTGAATTCGACGAAAGAACGTCGGTAAGTCGTCACTAATGCAACAAATACTGACGACAGGAAGCCGTCGCTATTCCGTCGAGTGACGACTACGTAGCGACGGACGTTTTTTAGCGACGAGTTGATTACTGACGGATTGTTTTGATCAATATCTGTCAGTGATCCGTCGCTAATCCGTATTAGCGACGGATGGTCGACGGAGGTGGCCGTCGCTAAAACAACATATTTTGGTAGTGTGAGATCAACTCCTGCATCACCTTCTTCATACACCTGTACATTAGATGTGTAATTAATTTATACAAAAAATTACAGCAAGAAATAGGTCGATAGTCTGCAAGCGTCGTCGCTCCCTCCTTCTTTGGTATTAGAGTGAGAGAAGTATGGTTCATCTCCTTTAATAATCTTCGATTCTGAAAAAAAATCTCGCACCATTTCCAGAACTTCATACTTAATAGTTTTCCAGTGCTCTTTGAAGAACACACTGCCAAATCCATTCGGGCCCGGCACTTTATCTGGATCAGCCTTTCTCACTATCTCATCAAGCTCTGTAGTCTCTACTGGTGCTCGCATCATAGCATTCCCGTGAGGAGAAACTATCTTTTTACGTACAATTTTAGGAAAGTTAGTTCGATAAGTATTCTGATTATACAAGTATGAGAAATACCTGATTGCTTCCTTCTGCATATCCTCGGTTGATACCGCTTCCTTCCCACCTGGCCTATGATCTTGCCCATCTGGTTACGATGTTGGCGCATTCGTACAATATCATAGAAGAATCGTGTATACTGATCTCCTTTCTGTAGCCAAGCACACTTTGCTCTCTGGACTATTTTGATCTCTTCCAACATCTTTAGCTTCCCCACCGATAGCACCAATACCCTTTCCTCTTCGGCCAGGACTGAGTTAGAGGGGTCTGCTTGAAGTTGCTCTTGAACTTTGCTCAGTTTATCCTCCTCTTCCGTTAGCTGCTTTTGCAGAATCCCTTTGTTCCAGCGCTTCAGCCTCTCCTTTACAAGCTTCAATTTATTCACCAACCGGTACTGAATGTTCCCTGTGATGCTCGCTTGCAACCCCTCTTGTACCGCTGCTTGATATCCATCCATATACCTCCATTTATTATTATATCAGAAGGGTCGGATATGATTCCTTTTAGTGGACACAAGACTCAAGCTCAGCGGCGAATGATCACTCGTTCCTGCTTCTAACCCCACCACCTTCTGTTCAGGAAAAATGCGGAACCATTCTTGATTGCCCAACGCCCTATCCAACTGACAAACATTAACCCTATTCCTTGCTGCCTTATTGTTCCAAGTCCATATGTGTCCTGTACGCTCGATCTGCTGCAACCCCAATTGTAAAAGGCAGTTTTGAAACTCCCGCAAGATAGCCTCTGGGACCACTCGCCCTCTAATTTTCTCATGCTGAAACAACATCGCGATGTAATCTCCCATAAGAATGCATCGAACGCAAACCCTAGCGGCTAAGGTTTCCCAGGCGGACTTCTCGGTTTAGGATCCAGGCCTTGGCGAGGTGGCGAGAGATAGCGCCGGCTACCCTGGCAAGGCGGCGGAGGGAGGCTGGACGACCGTAGAACGAAGGACGAGGGGGAGGAAGGCGAAGACAAGCGTTGTGCAAATCAATGGCGCATCAAATACATGGAGTAAGGGGTGGATGGAGAGGAGCTGGCTTCCTATGGGGCGGAGGGAGACGATGGCACCACCAGCACAGAAGGTGACGGCGGCGAGGGAGGTAGATGATATTTCGATGAAGGCGGATAGAACGATGGATAAAGGGAAGCAACAAGCGGGGATTCGACCGATCAACAGGACATGGGCTGACTTTGTGCGTGCGGAAAAGAAAGACTCGCAAGGAAGGATGCAATATGTCGAACCAAAGAAGGTTGCTAATGGTCTTCGTGCGTGTTTCTCGGAAGAGGATCTTCTGGAGACCAGGGAGTACTGGAAAAATACTAATCTATGGATGGACCCGTGGTTACAACACCAAAGTCTTATTGAACGGGCAGGGTGGCCTGTATATGAATTGATGGGAAGAGAAGAGCGGCTCAGTATCCTTATTAAAGATGGTAGTAGGAATATTGCGGCACGTCCCATTGGGCAGTGGTATGCAGAGGATATAATGTCTACTATTATTGACTTAGATGCAGTGGAGGACCGCTGGGAATGGGAGGCATCAGGTGATGGATGCTTCATTAGAAGCTTGATCTATAACCAAGTTCATACCAGACGCCCGGTTGTAGAGTGGGTGGATATTATATGGGTAAAGGGATGCGCTTATATGGATATAAAGCCATTCGTAATAGACTTCTAATTAGAGATAGACTAGTTAGATTTGGTGTACAGGTACCACATAGAGGATGTGTCCTATGTTGGCAAGACGAGGAAACGCAGGACCATTTATTTTTCAAATGCTATGTGTCGGACTTCATTTGGAAGCACTGTTGTGATCGGTTGGGTATGACTACAGTTGATACATCTGGACTTCAGAGTATCTTTGATACCATGCTCACGTTGAAGACCCAGGGGCAAGAGATATACAAGAAAGCCATAGTCAGATTGCTTGCTGCAATCTGGCATATATGGCGCGAAAGAAACCGAAGGATATTTAAAGGTATGCATATATCCATTCATGGAATTATCAATAATCTTGAGAGGCATGGAGAGAAATAGAAGGTAGTGACATCTGGTTGTATAGTTGACAGAATATGAGGTGAATGATATAAAACGATATAGTTTTTTTCATATAATACAAGTACCATATAATACAAGTACTAATATATATATATATATATATATATATATATATATATATATATATATATATATATATATATATATATATATTGATCCTACATATGTAGTCTGTATTGAAAAAGAGTTTCTAGGAGAGAGCAATGGTAGTAAAATAACTCATGGAGAAATTTTAAACCCATTAACACTACCAGATCTAACACCCAACCTTAAAATACACAACCTACTCTTAGGTCAACGGCAAAGACTAGGGAACCCTGTAGATACTATGATTTTTTGGTCCATGGTGATGGAAAAGATACTTAGACAATGAAGATCCAATGACATACGAGGACGTTATATGTAATATTGTTGGGTGCGTGCAGAAGCGTTTGCCAACCCACCTAATCAAAATTAACCCCCGTCTAATGGACACCAAGCATAAGATGAAGACAAAGTATAACGTATGTCACCTGGACAAATCCTAACCTTTAATAACTCAGATGAAATTAACAGATTTCACGTTAAATCATTTGTCCTAATAGGTCCAACCCCTCCCCCCACCACTATCAATAAAAAAAATAGAAGATTACAATTGAGATCACTCACCAACCCGTAGCAATCTTCCTAACCAAAGTTGACGACTCCTCGATTAGATCTTCTTTTTCCTTCTGTCTTGGATGGCGAAGTCCTGAGAGTAAAATACGAACTTTCTCTTAGATTTTTTGTGGACGTGCACCTCGAATCTCCACTTTTTGTGCCTCCACCCTTACCTCATATAAATAAGATGAGAAACCTAATTTAGGATTAGAAAACCCTAAAAGTAGCCCACCATGAGATCTGGCTGTCCACCAACAATGAACAGTGTAGATTATATCCCATCACCAATTATGGACGTCCAAATATGGACAAATTAAATATTTGATACAAATTTGTAAATCTAATTAAATCAAATATTTAATGTAGATTTTTAAATCATATAAAATTAAATCTTTTATCCTATTTGGGTTCCAAAATTTGCTCTTACCAAATCCAGACTGGACTCCAACAAATATATATTCCAAGAAATGACTTACAACTATGAAATTCGAAACGGACTCCATATACACTAACAAAGTATGAACTTTGGCTGATGTACTCAAATGGTATAAAACCTATCTATTGCAAGTGGGTCCTTAAAAGAAAAACTAATGAGAAGAAAAATTAGAGACTTGGAAAGCACGACCTGAAAAAGGATATCACAAAGAGGTGTTGACTGGGATGAAACATTCTCATCAATAGCTTCATTCTTTGACTGTCACCGTCAGTTTCTATCGGATTCACATTCTTGGAGAAAGAAAAATGAGACATTTAGAGCAGGTAAACAAGAACTATCTCATCCACCTATGAGATTAAGGAATACAATATTTGGAAAGAGAGAGAGGATTTGCCGACCGTGGTACAAGATACAATATCGAACAATTGTGTTGAAAGATTTGGACGTAGCCATAATTGGACCAAGCGAAGTATCTTATGAGACTTACCTTATTGGAGAGACAATCTGATAAAACCAATCTTAATGTTACGCATAGCAAAAAGAATGTGTTTGATAATGTCTTTAATATTGTTATGCCACATGTTCATGGAAATGTTACTACCTATTGTTCCTAGAGAGATGTTGCCTCCTACTGTACGGATTCCGTTGGCTGAGTTATATATATTCTTCAGAGATATATTTTCGAGTAAGCTGACGGTGCAACATATGGTTGAACTTGAGAAGAAGATTGCCTTGACAATTTGCAAATTAGAGAAAATCTTCCCTCGTGGCTTTTTTGATAGTATGGAGCATCTACTGATTCATCTATTATACGAAGCACGTGTCGGTGGACTAGTTCAGTACCGATGGATGTATCCATTTGAAAGGTAAAATATTAATGTATGATCCAATTTCTTTAACAAATTATGTAGATGTTGTGACCTAAATTATTTTTGATAATATACCTTTCCATATATATGGAGGTCAAAACAAGGCTCATGTAGAGGCTTCGACATGCGAAGTACATATTAACGAGGAGGTCTCATACTTCTGCTCAATTTATTTCGATACTCATGTCCAGGCAAATTGATATAAGGTTCCAAGGAATAACGAAGCCATGGGAGATGTACGATACAATGGAGGCTTGTCGATATTCAATGTGAGTGTAAGTCTATTGATGCTAATAAAAAACGGTGGTTGGAGGATGATGAGTTGGAAGCAGCTTATCGTTACGTAATGTTAAATTGTGGTACACAAGAAGTGAGAGATTTGGAGATATGAGTGACTAGATTTGACAATTTTCTCTAATACTGTCAATGAAATATACTAACTCTACTTCTTCTTATCTCTCGGTTTATTTAGAGATGAAGTAAAAATGAGGAGACCTAATATTAATGAGGAACTCCAAAAAGAGATTGATAATAACATTACGTCCTAGTTTGCCAAATATGTAAGCTACTCTGATAACATGTTAAATGTACTGTTATTGTATGATTTATGTAGATTTCTCTACTTATATGTGACTATTGATGTATGATTACAAGTTTTCATGTCTGGAACTACACTCGTAAATGAGAGCCTTCGTTATTTGGCATTGGGACGTATTAAGGAAGCAAGGACTTGGCTCGGCTACGTCATTAATGGCTTCAAGTTTAAGCAACTCAAAATCCTATAAATACTGAATTTATTGTTGACTGCTTGAATACAAAGGATTCTGATGTTTGTGTAAGAGGGACCATCTTAGATGACGATATAGAATTTGACTATTATGGTGTACTTCGAGATATTGTAGAATCGCAATACCCCGCCACATATGATATGACTAATGATATTCAAATATGATTGGTTTGACACAACAATAAATCAAGGCAAATGTTAAAGGCCACCCCCAAATTACTAAGGGCCACCAACTTAAAAAATTTTAAAAAATTACAAGTTTGCCATTTTCAAAACACTAAGGGCCACCATCTTCTTTCTTTGTCTTCTTCCTCTTTTCTCAATCCCTAAACCACTTCTTTCAATCCCCACCTCCATTGTTGTCCCCACCTCCTCCATAGTTGTCCCCACCTCCACCATTGGTCCCCCCTCCTCCATTGTTGTTGTCCCCACCTCTTTGTTGTGTAACATGAAATATTTGTGAATTTCTGGTTTGTGGGATATAGATAGACACATTGTTTCGGCTAGGTTCTGAGTGTCAATAATTTGAAGCACTGTGTATATAATGTGATCAGAGGAGATAGTAAAGTGTCTAAGAATCTAAACCTATTTTCTGAGATAGGTATGGCTAATGTTTTCTTTCTTAGTTCTCAACTTGGCATATGTTAATGAATGAACAAGTAGAACATGAATCTCAGGAAATCAATTCCAGAGGAGACACAACTATAAGAGGAGACACAACTATAAGAGGTTCAAGTAACTAAACCTACTTGAATTAATTCCAGAGGAGACACAACTATAAGAGGTTCAAGTAACTATATTGAATGAACAAGTAGAACTTGAATTAATTCCAAGGATGGCTACAGTGACTGCAGGACAAGCCTGCAGTCCCAAGTATATTGAGGACTGCAGGCTAGGCCTACAGTCCCCAATTGACAGAAGCTCAGGGAGGAGGGAATTTGAAAAAAAATTGATGGCTACAGTGACTGCAGGCCAAGCCTGCAGTCCTAAGTACATTGAAGAATGCAGGCCTAGCCTGCAGTCCTAAATACATTGAGGAATGCAGGCCTAGCCTGCAGTCCTAAGTTGAAAGAGAGCAGACATTGATCTTTCTAAAAGCTGAAATGTAATCAAATGGTATCTAACTTACTGAAAAGTATCTAACTTAATAAAATGTAATCAAATGTAATCAAATGGTCCTTACTGATATTTTGAAATGTAATCAAATGTAATCAAATGGTCCTTTCTAAGAGCTGACATTGATCTTTCATTTTGTAGTTGGAAGTTTCAAGGTGATTTTTTTTTCATTTTCCTTGAGAAATTCTACTGGCTAATTCTCTCTTTCAAATTGCAGAATTGGGACTTTGGCCTCTCCTCTTGATTCTATAAACCAAAGCTTTTTCCAGCATAAGTGGTTAGCTCCCAGTTCATTGTTATCAAATATCACAGTACTCTCTAAGGTGGCCTTCTGAGTCCTGACCTAAAGAAATATCCAATGCTATTAACCACAAGCCTACAGTGACTGCAGGCTTGGCCTGCAGTCCTAAGTGCATTGAGGACTGCAGGCCTAGCCTGCAGCCCTAAGTTGACAGAAGATCAGGGAGGATTTTCGAGTATCTCGAGGCTGTCGGAGGAGGAGGGGACTTCGTGGAGGAGGAGGACGGGAGTGGAGGAGGGGACTTCGTGGAGGAGGGGGAGGGGACTTCGTGGAGGAGGGGGGAAGGGGGGGCTATCGGAGGGGGAGGAGACTTCGAGGAGGTGGGGGGAATGTTTTTGGCGATCGGAGGGGGAATGACCATGAGGGGAGAAGGGGGGCTGTTGGGTTGGGTTTTGTTTTTGTTTTTGTTTTGTTTTTTTTTTGGTAGCCCTTAGTAAAATGATTCATTTTAGATTGTCCTTAGTAAAAATATAAGTGTATGATGGTTGCCCTTAGTAGGTTGGTGGCCCTTAGTAATTTGGGGGTGGCCTTTAACATTTGCCTAAATCAAGGATGGAAAATTAAAAAGCAATTTTGATTTGTCGATATAAACCATCAAAGGAGATATAAAAGGTTCGACTCTTTCGTGATAGAAAGTTAAGTTGTTCAAGTCTATTATACAAGTTATCCAAGGCATCATAAAGATTGATTTGACTGGTGGACGGTGTGTAAAACTAAAGCTAGAAACATTTTCAATATTGGAGACCTATATACTAGAAGGATCAGGTCGAAGAGCCTCAACGTTTTGGTCAACAATCAGAAGAAGATGTCATAGATATTATGGAGGTTGAAGCTATTCTCGAGAAAAATAGAGGTGAGAAAGAGGTTGATATACGAGACTTAGCTCGCAACCAGATAATTAGCCTTGTCCACAACCAGGAAGATGTCTATGAAGAAGAAGAAGTTGTTAATGATAACGACGACGACGACGACGACGAGGATGAAGAAGATGACGATCAAGATGATGACTAGGGTTCCTATATTGTTTGGAAATATACCTAGAGATGGGGTTTAACTTTGTAGCTCAATCGTCATAGTTGTTTTGGATATACCATAATAATATGAATACTCATCATAGTTTAGGTCATTCTTTTCATTGTAAAATTATCCCGATTATTAATTAATAAAAATATTTAAATTTATCGCATCTTATGTTTTCTTCCTCCATTCCAAATATCACAATTCCAATTATGCGGCTACCGAGGGGTCGTCTTACTCCCGACCAGTGGTTTAGGATGACCAGGACTCTTCCACCTCTCCCATCTCTTTTAGCTCATGAAATTCCACCGATCACTGGAGATTTAACATTGGATGGAGCATAATTATTTGGGTTATTCTAAGACATCATAGAAGAACAATGGATCCATGTCTAGGCTCAGTGAGAGCAGACTACAACCATGAGAGAGAGAGAGAGGGAGAGCATGGAGAATGTCCACTTAGTAGGGCATTAGCAGCCATGAAGAAAGTGGCCACTTAGCAGCACACCCAAGCTAATTAAGATGGAGAATATTTTGGACTTTCAGAAGTTGAACCTTAGTGATTTATGCGGTACCAAGGGAATCCTTTATGCAAATGAGTGGCTCGAAGACATTGAGAGGCTTCTCTGCATTACACAGCTTCCGGATGAGTTGAAGATCGAAGTCGCTGGACTTCAAATCCACGATATTGCGAGGACATGGTTCCGAAATTAATCTAAGCTCACGATATCCAGACTTACCTGTGATATGTTTCGAGACCTCCCCAAGAAGAATTTCTTTTCGATGTAGCCAAGAAAATTCTGGAGAAGTAATTCTAGAACCTGGAGAAGGGGAACATCACTGTAGATGAGTATGCTGCAGAGTTCAGCCGGCTTAGCAGATTAACATAGTACATGGTCAAGGACCCAGAAGATCGAGCTTGAAGGTTTTGCCAAGGTTTGGGGAAAGAGATTAGAGCGCACGTCACCGTGAATGGCATGCGAAGACTTACACAGAAATTGTTTCGATTTTCCAAGGAATTGAAGTAGACATGGACCTTCATCTAAAGAGAGATCGATATACTTATGGAGGTAGAATAGCATGGAATCAGCAAAGCGCTCGAACAACCAAGTGAGAAGCTTCTCACCGCAGCAGCAACAACAGTACTGTCAACCTGCCTCCAGTTCCATAACAACATATCGAACATATTTCTACTTGTAGATATTGTTAGAAGAGGGGCATACTTGACAAGTTTACAGGAAGAGACTTCGACATTGTCTTGTCTATGGAGCATGTGATCATCAAGCTAGGAGTATTCTTCAGCTCTTCCTCGTCCAATATTAGGACCAGCTCCAAACCATAAAGGATATGGAGGACCACCAGGGCCATTACAGAAGGGTCCACCACTATCCACCAGTAGCAGAGGTTCGTACAGTACCAGCAACAACGAGGAACTCCACCACATGAGGAAGCATTTGTCATGGCAGTTGAAGAGGTTGAAGCGACTGGACATGATCACAGGTTCTATTATACTCTATTCTATTACAACCACTGTTTTATTGGTTTGTTAAGCATCTCATAGCTTTCTATTAGCAGAATTTATGGTAAAACATAATATAGCTTCGGCACTCACTAAAAAGAGTTGTAAGATCTTGACTGATGGAGTAGTTCCAGTCAGTAATGTCTGCTATGATTGACTTATAAGCATAGCAAGTAAAGAATTTAATGAATTGCTACTCGTAATGCCACTTTTGAGTTTTGATGCAGTCCTTGGAATGGATTGGTTGAGTGAGCACTACACAGTTATTGATTGTCACATAGGTTATGTAGTATTCAGTCTCCAAAAAAATTGAAGTTTGAAGTGGTCAGAGGAGCAAAAGAAGCATATAGAAGAATAAACTATGGAGCAATAGTAGAATAAGAGGTATTACCTTATCCCATAATTACAGAATTTTTAGATGTCTTTTCGGAAGAACTACCAGGATTACCTCCAGACAGAAATATTAAATTTACTATTGACTTGGTACCAGGAGCAGCTCCAATATCACATAATGTCATATAGGATTAACCCCAAAGAATTGAAGGAGCAGATTAAATACTTAGAGGAAAAAGGATATATCAAATCGGGTGCTTTGTCTTGGGGAGCACTAGTGTTGTTTGTACCTAATGTCACGTCCCGACCCAGAAAATTGCTCATCCTTACATCGATTTATCCGAATCATTGTCCTCGCTGGGGCGTGATGCCGTAAGAGTCTGGAGCTGCACTTACAAGGCAAGATGACAAGTTTTCAAATAATTATCTTTGATATTGTTATTTAGCAGCGAAAGAAACTGAGCATACGAAACAATTTTCTTTATTCAATAAATGAACTGAGATTACAAAGGCTTTCAATAGCCAAACTGAATTTTCCAGATTAGCTACAACACTCAGGTTCTCTCTTGCCCATAAAGGATTTTACCGTTTCATGCATCATGTCTTATATATCTCGACCGCATCATCCTGTTGTAAGTCCGAGCGTCAATGTGTCACACACCTTAATACGCTACGACATTCCATGCCTCAGCACGTTCAAGTGAACCTCCACCACGAGCAGATCATTCCATGAACCTGCAAGCAATCTGATGCGAGATCAATACTAATCCGCTTGCGTACTGATCAGAGACCCACTTTACCTAAACCGACATTAAGTAGATATATTGAATCATGCAACATATAATTTAGTGATATTTCTATCCTTGCTTTAGGATCAGCTCATGGCATATTCGAAAACAGTAAAGCTGGTTATCATGACAAGCATTTTATCGATGATTAGCATAAGCAAGTAGGCAACCAATAGCACTCTCGTGTTGTTTCATGGTTTATAACCAACATCAACGCACTCACCCTTGTACCGATGCAAGGTGAACACGCCTACCATATTTTCCTATCATGTTATAAGTGCTCAATGTGCAGGATCTATGTGTTCCTGTACTTTTGGCCCACCGTTCATTAACTATATGAAGGTCGTTTGCGTATCCGTGCCAGAATTGACTAACTTGTTTTTCCTTCTTTTTTTTCTTTTCTTTCTTTTCTCAAATTGAGTAGCCCGACGCCTCCCGTTTTGGGTTGCTGTCCCAATAACCGAAGACATACCGTTGTATACTATCATTTACGGCTTTCACATCGATAACCGGTCGCTAATCGTCTTACGGATGTGCGCCCATAAAGATTAACATCCCTCCTAGGCTGAACGGTCCTGGTGCCCCGGCGCACCCGTTCGAGGGAATCATATTCCACCCGTGCACGGGCAATATCTTAAGTCCATTTGACCGTGCAACGCGCGTCAAACTCAAACAACAAAACATAATCTTGAGTCTGAAACTCAGACTTCATGTCGTCTTGTAATTTTCTTTCTTTCAATGTTCTCACTCTTTCTATGTTCTTGTATTCTTTGTACGATTTTATTGTTCATTTCAATGTTCAATGGCACCATGCCTCAACTTAATGTTCGTCAAACGAACGACCTGAAGGTCCTGAACATTTCCAAGGCACCGTGCCATATTCGACAGTTCCGTCACATTCATGCCACAACTGCTCTGTTCGCAACGAAGCCATCTTTTATGATTTTCGTGCACGTACGCACGCTTTGACATAATTGTTCTCTATTCTGCGAGTTGTACATGCGATACATGCCTCGATAGCGTATTTCCATATTCTATGCCTTAGTGTTCAATGTTCATGGCTCGTGCACTAGGGCACTCGTCTTAATAGTCTTTTAATGTGCTAGCCTACTAACTCATGCGTGAAGGCACGAACGACTCGTGCGCTGAGGCACTTGTCGATGCAGTTATCCCATGTTCTTATGCCTTGCGCATCGAGGCGATCGTCTTTGCAGTATTCAATGTTCCATAACGACTCATACATTTGATGTACGTTTCATTTCAATTGTTCTATCTAGTGTTCGACACGCACTATGTTCACATCTCGATCGAGTCACGCCCGTGGTCTTGATAGGTTAACTTAGCATATAACGATGTATTTTACTTAGGCATGAAGGAGTAGAAAAAAAGGTCGAAGTCCTCCCATCTTAAGTCGATACGCCTTGTCGTTTAGTCGAGCCGATGCAGTTCGATTTATTTTGTTGCACGGCTAACTCTTCTGACTTAGCCATTCGAGCACTTCGTGCTTTGTTGAATTATCTGACCGATTTGGCTTACCGTGCCTATGCCTCAGTCCGTTGCAAGACGGTGATTTGGTTTTACGGACACCATTACAAATAAGGCAAAAAGTCGACCTTTTATATTTTAGCGTAAACGTATAGCCTGCACACTAAACCAACTAAAATTAATATTCGTTCGAATCGGACTTGTGCGTTGCATCGATTCGATTATTAGAATCTTCAAACCGACTCAATGCTTTCCTTCGGGCCAACTTAACACTTGCATCAAACTTACTCGATGCATTCTCGGGTCAACGTAACTCTTTACATCAATTCGCATCAATACATATTTTGGGTCAATGCAACTCTTTGTGTCAACGACTCATCGTAATATACTGTACGAAGCGGGTCATTACACCTAAGAATGATGGAACGGTAAGGATATGCATCAACTATCGAGCTCTGAACAACATCACCATACAGAACAAATACCCCTTACCAAGGTAGATAATCTCTTTGATCAGTTAAGTGGTACAAGGGTGTTTTCCAAGATTGATCTAACATTTGGTTACCACAAAGTAAAAGTTAGAAAAGAAGACATTACGAACACGGCTTTTCAAATAATATATGGCCACCACGAGTTCCTGGTGAAGCCATTTGGACATACAATAGCCCGCAGTCTTTATGAACCTAATAAACAAAGTCTTCTACCAGTACTTAGATAAATTTGTCGTAGTCTTCATCGATGACATCTTGATATATTCAAAGACTCCAGAGGAGCGTGGGAACACTTGAGAATAGTTCTGAAAACAATAAGGAGAAATTGTATAGAAAACTCTCTAAGTGTGTGTTTTTCCTAGAGAAGGTAAATTTTTTAAGGCATGTGGTATCTGGGGATGGAATAGCTTTGGATCCGAAGAAGGCTGCGATGTTAGAATCTTGGGAAACTCTATATTCCTCTGTAAAGGTTTGAATTTTCCTTGGATTGACTGGGTACTACCAAAAATTTGTGAATGATTTTGCCAGAATTGTAGAGCCAATGACTAAACTCACTCGAAAGAATGAGGAGTTTGGACAGAAGAGTGCCAAGTAGCATTTGATGAACTAAATAATAGATTGACTTCAGCACATATCTTAAACTTACCTTCAGAATTTGGTGGATTTGCAATATACAGTAATGCTTCGGAAAAATGATTATGATAGTACTAGAATAAAATAAGAAGGCAGTAGCATATATATCTAGGAAACTTAGGCCACATGAGAAGAATTATTCAACCCATGACTTAGAGTTAGCAGCTGTAATATTTGTCTTGAAGTTATGGAGATGGTAGTGAATGATGCGGATAAGGTCAAATAGATCACAGATTGACTCAGAGTAGCCCAAGACCAACAGAAGCACTAGACATATAGCAGTCGAAGGCCACTAGAATTTGAAGCTGGAGATTTGGTATTTCTGAGGATTTTCCAACATGTGGTACTATAAGGTTTGGCAGAGGTGGTAAACTTAGTCCAAGGTACATTAGACCATTTGGAATACTTGAAAAGGTCGGAGCAGTTGCATACAGGCTTGTACTACCCACCACCTTGGAGGGAGTACATAATTTGCAGACCCTAGCCATGTGCTAAATAATTCAGAGCTCAAAGTTAGACCCAACCTCACCTACCAAGAACAATTAGTAGAAATTCTAGACCGTAGAGAGAAGGTACTGCACAATCAGACAATCTCACTAGTCAAGTGGCATGGAGGAATCACTCTCCAGGAGAATCTAACTGGAAAAGAGAGGATGAAATACGGTAGTGATATCCTCATCTGTTTGAATTCTAATTTTTTTTACCTGTGCTACCATTCCTGAAAGTTTGAGGACGAAACTTTTTAAGGAGTATAGATTCGTAACCCCTTTTCCTAAATTTTAAATAATAAAATATTTTTCCATGATTAAATATATCTAATCAAATACTAAGCAATTCCTAAAATTACTTTTTAAAACAAATTAAATAGCATTAAGACGAAAAAGGTAATTTAGTAATCAAGCTTAGAATTAAGGTTTAATTAGTTTAGCTAATTAGTCACATGGCTAATTAGTTAAGGAAGAGAAAGTTCTAGAATTGGTAGTTATAACTAACCTAACAACCTCTAATTAATTCTTAATCACCCTAACCAACTAATTAGCATATGTTTAATAAGATTTGTAATTAAAATAAATCTTTTGCAATTACATATTGTTAACCAAAACTCTATTTAAATCCAAAAAAAATTGACTCATTCTCCATTATTTCATAAATTTTCAAAATCGAAACCTCTTCTTTTTCCCATTTATTGGTTTGTAACTGAATACGGTTACACAACCGCCTCTCTTCTTGAGCTCCCCAGCCTCGCCGTAGTGATCGTTGCCAGCGAGAGAAACTTCTCTGGCGGCTGTAGTCGGACTTCGTCGGGACGAGGTTCTCTGCTGCACCGTCGAGCTTCATACGTCGTGGTAGGAACACTTGGGCTTTAAAAGAAGATAAAATAAGAATTTGGGCCAAGTCCATTTTATTGGAACTTTGTAATTAAAGAAGAAATATATGGAATATTTGGGCTAATCCAATAAGAGTAAAAGTAAATAAATAGAATAAGTTAGATTTAAATTAAAACAAATTGTTTTCGGCCTTAGATTATAGATATTATAATATGGATTCTTGTATCTTTGTATAGGCTTGGATTAGGCCACGATTACTACAATTTGAACCTGAGGTAAGTACTTGCTCTCAATACTAGTATACAATTTTTGCATACATGTACATATATACTGTCTTTGAATCACGTGTCATGATTTTTTACTTGTGTTTTACTTATTGAAGTCGTGTCAGAAGGAAGAATACTAATATTGCATGTAGTTTATCTTTCCTTGGACAACTCATGACTGCAAGCCGACGTTAGACGTGCCTTATGTCCAAATTATGTGAATGTTGGCTATCATCATGTGGCATGGCTTATACCGCTTAGTCCCTACATGCTTGATTAGTGTTCTGATTGTATCTGTCACACGTAGATAGTGCATACTAGCTCTAGTATTTTCTATGACTTGTTCATGTTCAATTTATTTCATCTTGTATTTTATTTCATCATATTGTTTAGTATTTTTTAGATGTGTTGTACTTTGCTCCATCCTGACTGGATACATGGATCAGGTGAGGATAAGGATTACTAACGCATCCATTATGGATCCCCAGACGAGGATTTTGGAGAGGCATGTCCATATGCACTGGAGGACCATGAGATTATCCTAGTAGGGATGTGATTTAGTAACTTTGTATAGATTTCCTCGTCTGTATTAGATGTAATTGTATGTGATTGAGGATGTATAAGAAAAATAACATAACCTCGGGAAAGACAAGAGTAGCCCCATACTTCAGAAATGGATAAGTAAAAGGAGAAGAAGAAATTAATACTAAAAGGAAAATGACTTGCCAATTATTTTGCTAACTTGTAGCAAATACAAGATGAGAATGACTTGGTTGAGAATTCAGGTAGAAGAGATCAGAACTATAAAGATAGCAATGGCGAGGAAAGGTGAGGAAGAGACAGATGACCTAGTCCTCGGTGCCAAGTGTTAGATGTGGAGAATAGGGATACATGTGGAGAATAGAGTAGTCAAAACCAAAACAATTAATAGACGTCAACCTCGGTGCACGGTGAGCATATGGTACCAAGAAACGAGGGAAATCGAACAAGTAGCCTCGCCATGAGACAGGCAAAGATGTGTCATCCGCAGTGTGAACAATTGTAAGTTGAGATAAATTGGGAAGAATTACGAGTCATGTGGTGTGTAATGCCAAATCCAGTGAAGGAGAGAAACTTGAGTAAACAGGAATACAAGCAGGGGAAAAGGAGCTACCGGGAATGGACCACGAGTGAAGGTAGTGTAGCTGAAGCATATGCTAATGATGATCAGATGAAGATATAGACAAGGCAAGGTCTGAGGTGAAAAGTACACCGGATCAGTAACAACATCTTGGCTAGTTGATCACTCACCACCAGGAGGCCAACACCCGTTGCCTCTCGAGCCTTGTCTAGAGAAAGAGTGTGACACTCGTCAGTGGAGTGTCCAAGGGCTTTGAGATCACCACTTGTCATTTGGATGAAGGCCCGGACTTGCGGATGAAGTCCCGGACAGCTTTGGGGAGATAGAGACTTAAGTCGAGTATCCTCATCTTAGAACTCGGAGATGGTCGTGTCCAAGGATGGCCTTAGAGTGCAACGGATCGGCCAGAGGCGGTGAGAGTCAAAGTCAAGAGGTAGGTGCCAGGTGAAAAAGAGAGTGAGAATCTATGCAGCAAAGTTCATGATGCGTCTCCTCCGAGAGATGGAGCTCTACCTGAGTGTAGAAGTGCTCCAACACGGTTCATATTCAGTTCATATTCCGTTGCCTTTCTCCTCCTAAATAACTGGACATCGATCAATTTAGTATCCTGTGGCTGAAGTTCGCACCTTGATTAGTTTTGGGGAAATGATTAGTTCAGGGGTCACTCTTATAATTTGCACAAGGACAACATACAAGTAGCAATAGTTCACGATCCATGATGATATATATATTTTATACCAGTTCCACTGTGGATACCATTTTACACAGGTGATTGAAGAATGCAGTTCCTCTACTCATTTATGAACCTACTGTCTGAAATCTTTGTTGCAAGCGTGGGATTGCTTTTCTTGATAGAATGTGCACTTAGCTCATATAAGATATTCCAAGGTTGAGTGCACTAAAATTTAATGTACGATGACATGATACAGCGACACAGAAACACATTTCGTAATTTGTATGGTTGTATCGACTTACCTTATCCTGAAGCCGTGCAATTGATTCCTGCATGAGTTGGTTCTGCACCATGAAGATATGTAAGTACTAGGAAGATGAACACTGTAAATCTTATGTTTCCTGTGGCAAATGGTACTCTTATTCACAACTCAGTTATGTCGAGAAAAACACAGCATCATAAGGTTTCTTGATTCCAAAAAGAAATTTTGACAAAGAAAGATAAAAGTAAATTACCTTTCTTGATCTAACATGCTTCAAAGAACTTTCAAGCTGGTGTTCTAGTTGTCCAAGTTCTTTGAAATCCAAGGTGTCAAGATTTTCTCCCATGAGATGCCTGAGGTTATTGCAACAAACGTGCACCAACTATAATACATATTCATATCCTCAGTAATCAATAACAATTCCATACCTTTGGCTTTTTTGTAGACTCTCAATCCGAGCCTTCAATTTACCAAATTCATGGGCCCAGTTTCCCTACATAATACGGATAAAAGTGTCAATGCCCGGCGCTTTTAATGAAATATTGGTCAATGCTGTCTGAGAGTAAAGAGAATGAGTCTTGTTCTAATTAAAAGATTGGTACACTTGCATAAATAAGTTTTCTGGACGCCTTAAGCCTGTAATACCCATGTCGAAAACATGTCACAAGAAGAAAGGGAATTGTTTCGCACTGATGAAATGAAGCGCAATAATTAAGCTACACCACGAATATGTCAAACGGCGGTGTTTTGAGAATTGAACTTGAAAAGATGAACATCATAGGTGTCAAAGACATGGATTTAGTTTAAATAGTTCCGTTGATTCTGCAGAAGTGCAAAATTGGCTCTCTTTTTTTCTCTTCTTGGATATTCCAACAGAGTTAAGTTATGTAGATTTTAATGATTTAATTGTTGGATAGAACATGGTCATGTACAGGTGTTCATTGTATCGGGTTTTGAGTATGTATATTTTTACCAAGATATATGCAACAAATGAAAAAGGAGAACATGTTCTTGCCAGCTAAGGAAAATATTAGTTGTAGTTGCTAATGTACTAGGGTCTCCAAATGGCTCGAGACGGCCCTGGTCTTGTGACATAAGAAAGTTTTGTTCTGAATTCAGTCGACTCCGTCAGGGAGATCATCACCGTCGGACGGTGAACAACCGCTACTAGCTACGGAGTTCTAGATAGGCTTCTCCAAGTTCCATATACCCAACAGGTCCTAACAATAACTCAAGAAAGAAATCATTAATCACATCCTAGAATTTGGAAGAGATCGATGTGAAAAGACTCGTTACCGAGTAACAAGGCTTCTACATTTTACATTTCTCCAAATCCCTATAGCCTCCCTTGGTATAAGAGTTCTCACATGCGTGAAATAAGGTGGAAAAAAATATATAACAAACATGCCCTTAAGGTATAGAGAACGAGTTCTCTGTTGGATTGTATCTCGTTTCCGGTTGAGCCCTCAAAGGGGATGACAATGGAGTTGTTAATTTAGTCCCATATCAGTTAGTAGGTGAGATCATGGGGTGTAGATAATTGGGATTAATTCAGACATTACATGAGAATTCTCTTTTAAGGCATATGTGTTCAATTCAATATCGCACATCATGGGCCAACTCCGGTTCGCGTCGCACCGCATACCCAACAAGTGGTATCAGAGTCCATAATTTCGGGGCTAGTTTGGGCGGCTCTAATTAGTTCGAGACAGATGGTGCTGAACATTCATGTGTATAATCGGATTATACGGGCTCTTCTCAAGATGGAGTAGGAGCATCAACTACATGAATTGGCTTTAAAGGTGGGTTTAACACGTCCAAGGTGGAGCAAGACGTTGTGGATGATGGTGCTAAGGTTGTTCGGCTAGCGGAACGGACAAATGTAGCAAGGGTGCTAAGGTTATTCGGCTAGCGAAAGCGAGCTAAGGTGAAGATTGTTGGATTGTATCTCGTTTTCGGTTGAGCCCTCAAAAAGGGGTGACAATTGAGTTGTTAATTTAGTCCCACATCGGTTAGGAGGTAGGATTATGTGGTGTAGATAATTGAGATTCGTTCAGGCCTTACATGAGAATTCTCTTTTAAGGCATATATGTCCAATTCAATAGCCCACCTCATGGGCCAACTCCGGTTCGGGTCACACCGCATTCCCAACATTCTCGATGTGTGAATTAAGGTGATATATGACATTCTTCTACTTTAATATTCTAAATTATCATTTTATCAAGCTAATAGTGATCTTTTTTAGTTAACTACCTTGAACAATTGCTCTTTTTCAAGTTGGCGAAAGCAAAAAATATAAAAAGAAAATATTGTCGTTTTAAGAAGAACCCAAATCCTCCTGCAACCCTACTTCACCAACCTTGACACTTTGACTATTTTCGTGTAGCGAGCACACGTAGTATTGGTGATAGGCACATAGTGTTGGTGATAGGTGGGGACTGATTCTTTTTGTGTGCAACAATAGTTAGGGTCTACTTGACAATGGTATTTTCACCAAGTTTGAAAGATTTTTGAGCCAGTTGGTTTATGAAGTGTTTAAGAAAAATCTTACTTTATAACTTTTTGGAGTCACTCATTTTGGTTAACTAAAAAAAAAAATCCAAAAACAGTGCAATATAATTTTGGGTGTCATTATAAACACTCCAAATATGAGTGTTTTGAGGGTTTCTATTTTTTTCCTTCCATTTATAACCTTATCAAAAAACATAACTACAACTTATATTTTTTTCTCTTGAGGTCCCATCTGACGACTACTTCTCCAAATATGAGCGTTTTGAGGGTTTCTATTTTCTATTTTCTTCTATTATCTTCTATTGAGGGTTTCTATTTTCTTCTATTGATATTGACTCCTATAATTCTCTTACATTTCAATGAATGCATTGCCTTTGATTCAAAAAAAACTATTAATACCCTACCATATTTTTTTTTTCTTGAGGTCCCATCTGACGACTACTTTCTCTAAAATATGAGTTTTTTAAATTTTATGGTCCATTTGATGATGTAGTGAATGATTTTCTCTCAACATTTATAATTTATTATTTGTCAAAACATTTTATGCTTGCAAGTTATATGAATGTATGTATAAACTATTTTTTGGGAGGGCAATGATATAATCTTTCACTTTTATTTACATATGGGCATATAAGTAATTATATTATTTTAAAAAACTTTCATAATCCTTCGTTAATGAATTACGAAGTATGGATTCGATTGGTTTAAAAGCCGCTATTTAAAATCGTCCAAAATCAGACCCCTCCTAACTAGTATATTAAAAATACCTCATAACTGCTACCACAACAATTGCCAAGCAGACCCTTACATGAGCAACTGGACAATGTCAATGGCTAGAGTAAGCGTGAAGGGGTAGTACCAAGGCTGGATGGGACAAAGAGGAAGGCTGTGAGAGAGAGAGAGAGAGAGAGAGAGAGAGAGAGAGGGGGGGACGGTTCTTCTTTTCGAAAATATTAGTTTTCTATATTTTTGACGTATACAATTTCTCTATTTTAAAAGCCCTAAAACTCATGGTATTAAAGTAAAAAATGTCCTAGAAGTCCTAAAAATCAACTAATATGTGGGTAACTAATGGAGAGTATAACCTAATAAAACCTAAAATTTTCAAGGTATTTATTTCATAAAAAACAAATTTAGACTATAAAGTGATAATTAGACAATATTTATGAATTTAATATACAAAAAATGAATCCTTAGTTGAACTACTTTAAATGATTAAGAAATTAGTTTGTTTTGATTGCTACAATAGTTGATTGGCTGTTATTCTTGGAACCAATCTCCTCCAACAAACTTGGTGAATAGTAAAGATCAATTAAGCAAGAAGTTAAAGAGGGATAGAAAGTACTATATTCACAAAGATTTTTATTGTCAATTGCATATGTTCATCAAACTGCATGAATATAGCTTGATCCTTTGGAAGAAAAGATTAACTGAAGACAATAACATTGTAGTTAAGAGTCTACAGTGTATATATATATATATTATATATATATATATATATATATATATATATATATGAAGACAATAACATTGTAGTTAAGAGTCTACAGTGTATATATATATATATATATATATATATATATATATATATATATATATATATATATATATATATATATATATATATGAAGACAATAACATTGTAGTTAAGAAGAAAAAAAAAAATATACACGATAAACGGGATATGAGTCATAGTGCTCATATTCCTACATGAGCCATGCACATGTGGACCAATAATGGACTCCTACATCCATGTGCACTAGTACACTCCATTTCTATTGGTCCACATGGATATGACTCATGTAGGAATATGAGCACATATATATATATATATATATATATATATATATATATATATATATATATATATATATATATATATATATATATATATATATATATTAAAAAATATATATATATAAAATATATATATATAATACCACCGTGCACCGGAGGTGAGGGCCGGGTTCGAGCCCTCCCTCCCACGGAGGTGGATGTGGCCACGGCCTCCGGGCCAAGGTCGGGTGGAGTCGTCCACCGGCTTTGGTTTTTAAAAGAAAGAAATATATATATATATATATATATATATATATATATATATATATATATATATATATATATATATATATATATATATATATATATATATATATATATTTTTGGAACTAGGTAAATTATTTATGGAATCGCTCCCACTGGGATTCGAACTCCTGACCACTCGGGTCGCATGCATCTCTCTTAACCACTAGGCTAGAGGTCATCTGCAATATATATATATATATATATATATATATATATATATATATATATATATATATATATATATATATATATATATATATATATATATGAGGAGGGATCTAGATACCCTCACTTTTGTATCCCCCATGCATCTCCATGATTATATATATATATATATATATATATATATATATATATATATATATATATATATATATATATATATAAAAAATATATATATATATATATATATATATATATATATATATATATATATATATATATATATATATAGTCATGTTTACGTGCATTGCACGTACCAAAAAAAAAATTTCTCTGAAAATTTTAAAAATTAGACAAAAATTAAAATTTTATCAAATATTTTAAATATTTTTTAATTAGGATTGTTATTTCTTAAAAGTTTGGATATATGTGGTTTAAATATAGTTTTAATACTTAATAAATTTTAATTAGGATTTTTTTAATATAAATATGTTCTATATGCATTGGATATATGTTCAGGTAGCTAGAAAAAAACACAAGGTTACTACACCTGAACAGACAAGGTTACTATACCTAGATTCCAACTAATACATCCATAATACCTTTACAAGTTAAGTCTTTTGAAATCCGAACAAGGATACTATACATTTTTAAATTTTGAAAGGTGTTTTGTTGGCGCTCAAAAAATAACAAAGTTTCAGGTAATATATTCCTCTTAACTGAGGATACGTCTTGTGTGGGCAACATTGTACGCGTGTTCATATCCAGAATTATGCTTAGTGAATGTATAAAATTTTCGCACAGAAGTGCTTCTTCACGAAAATGAGCAAAACAATGCAGTTTGCTTATTTTTACGCGCCAAAATTAGCAGTTAGTCGTTACAGTGCTAATTGGCTCTAAATATCACGATTTTTTTGCAACCAAAGGGGGAGTTGAAGTATTTTTGCAAGGGACGGCAACAGTGTTTGTGAGCAACATTTACAAGAATACTCTGTCCAACAACGTTTGTGAGCATCGATAGCACTATTACCCAACTACTTCCTCAAAACTCGATCTTCCTCTACAAGAATTCTAAGGCTTCTTCTTGGGTCTACCACGTCCATATTACATCTAGTAGATGCTCCATTAAAGAACACCGAAGTTGCTCTTAAGTAGACTTTCTAAAATTCATATCTTCGGAGAAGAAAAGCTTTGTTGTCCCTGCACTCAAAGTCGTCAACTGAGTAAAGGAATCACACACCGATTCGATCTCTAGTGCTACACTCTCAGAATCTCAAGCTTGTATTCAAATTTCTTATTTATTTGCACAGAGTTGTGATAAGATTTTGAATCATTTGTAAGTTTCTTATAAAAAAATTTCTAAAAAAAAATTGTGCTTTCTTTTCTGTTCGAAAACATCATTTTTTGGTAATTTTAGGTAAATTAAAACTTAACTAGTTCAAATCATATTAGAGAGAGTTACCAAATAAACTTAAATGATTTAATTATACATATGTAAAACAAATTAATAATAAAATTGTAAATAGAAGTTACTTATGATAAAAACTAACAAGATTTATTCAAATATTATTGAAGATAATTCTATTATGGTTATTAATTTATCATGGTTAGAAAATTAAAATGGTAAAATTTTATTAATATTATGATTCCTATTGATTATGTTTTAGATTTGGTCATGAATGTATTTACAATTCTTGCCGTAGCTTGGATTACTATTAAAAAATTACATCATATGGAAGTATATGGAAGTTTATCTATATGAAAACACAAATATTTTAATTTAGAATAGTTTAAATAGACATAGTTAAGTACGAAAAAAATAAAGTAAAATTCGGACTACAAAATATAGATGTAGTAAAATGACCATATCTCCTAGGATATAACTTAGAATTAAGCTTAAAACTGTGTTTTGGAAAGATAACAACTAGGACTAGATATTTTGTATAGAAACTTTTCTGAAATTATATTGTTAAGAGCTTCAAAATTGCTAGTAAAGAGTGAACACGAGATTTTTCCAGATTTTGTTGGACATAGTTTTTACTCATTGAGGGGATAGACATAGGTCGAGTTGTTAGTAGGCTTGCAAAGTACTATAGTCCAGATGCGCTAGTTGTAAGAACTCTGACTTCCTTATAGACCTATTAGTCTTATTCTGTTGTTGTCCAATTCACTTGCTATTAGTTATTGTTTAGTGGTTTTTTTTTTTTTTTAATATCCTTCAATTTTAAAGTCATCTGTTGGAGGCCGTAAAATAGATACTTGCATATACAGGTATGCATCATGTACACATGGTACAAGTTCAAGTGGCCAAAAAACCTTGACATATGGATTAGATGTACGCACATTTTGACTCTCTTCAGACATTGCCTTGAAGGAAATCTCATGGCATACTAGAGACCCTTTTATTTGAGAAGTTACATGACTACTGTTGTTTAGAAATGTCTTTGAAAACGGTCCAAGTGTTCCTTAACTTACTGAACTCTCGCAAGGCACACATTGTAGGGCCAAGTTTATGATCATGTAGTTAAACTTATTGGACTCTTTAATTATTTTGCATATATGTGACAAAATTGTCTTTCTACATTGGTCCTTGGTGATGTCTTTATATGTTGGTCCTCAAAGACCATGAACGAGAACAATATTCAAGAAACTAACCAGCAGTTTTGAAGCTCTAAAGCATGAAAACCAGTGGCCATATGGCCTATGTCCTGTAATGCGCCGCTCCGTGCTGTACATTGTGCTGGATTGTTGGCTCGAATGAACTAGTTGAACTTAGCTATTCTTATAGAGAAATCATTTAGTTTTTATGAAAATGACGTAAGACAATTCATCAAATGGTGGGTGATTTTGATCACTTTCCTTACCTTCACACTTTATTAAAAGAACTATTTTAGTCTTTGTTTCTATATCCATAAGATTGTTAATGCTAAGTAAAAGAACCAAGATAAAACTGAGTAATATTATGTTGTTAACTTGCTATATTAAAATGTGGAATATTGTACTGTTGCTATAGGCATGTAAAATATTGTACTGTTGTTACAAAAAAAATATAGAATTGTGGAAAAAAGTTTTGGGACCGTTGAACGTCAATAATGTGAAAATCATGGATTGGGTAGACAAGTGTGATAATCTCTGGATTGGGAAGAATGGAGTTACGAACGATGATTTGAGGGATGTGAAAGTAGAAAATAGAATGTGTTACATAGTTATTTCAAGTTTATGTCAACATACATATTGTATTTTAATAGCTAAGTTACATATGTATGCATGGTCATGGACAACTTGTGCATAGGTTTAGTTTCTCGAATGGTATCCGGGACACCGAAACGATTCGACGTAGGAGGAACATGATAACTTGTACTAACTTATAAGCAAATGTAATTTGGGACCTTCAGTGAGGCCTGCTACCAGTATTGGAAGGATCGTCGTCTTAGCATGAATAGTCCATAATGATGTGTAATCAGTGACTGTTATATAGTTAGACTGTAAGCTAATTTCATCTGTTTGTAGGCCTGACAAGTTGTTTACAGGGACGGACTTGTTACACATTTATATATTTATGAACGTTAACTCTTGTTTGCAGAGAATGACTCATAACACTCTTATATATTTTGAATATTAACACTTCTTTGCAGGGAAGGACAATAATTTTCGGTAAGATATATTGTGTTAAGTGACAGGTTTCACTACCAAAATACAGTAAATTAGCGACCGAAAATTAGCGATGAAAATTTTTCGTCGGCGTTAGCGACGGCTTTGTGGCAGCTAGCCGACGGATTACCGATGACAAGCCGTTACATTTTTTTTTTATTTTTAGGGGGAGGAAAGGTCGCACATCCGTCGCTAGGGCGTCGGAGATATAGCGACGGATAGTCAGCCGTCGCTATGCAGTCGATTATTTGGCGAAAATTGTGTGGAGAATTGGCAGGACAATTCTTCGACTACGTAGCAACGGATATTCAGTCGGCAAGTATCAAAAATAGCAACTAACGGGCGACGGATTAAAATCCGTCGCTAGTCCGTCGCTACATATACGTTCCAGACTTAAATTGAAACGGCGGGAGGAACTTTTCGCATTCCTTCCAAATTCACTCTCTCTCCTCTCTCTCTCTCTCTCTCTCCCGCGGCTTCGGTGATCGGCGTCGGCGTCCTCTCCTCTCTCTCTCCCGAAGGTAATCCCCTCTCTCTCTCTCGCGGTGTCGTAGGGGCAGCGGGGGCGGCTGGCTTGGGGCGGGGGCGTCGGGGGCTGGGCGGCGGGCTTGGGACGGGGGCGTCGGGGGCTGGGCGGCGGACTTGGGGCGGGGGCGTCGGGGGCTGGGCGACGGGCTTGGGTCGGGGGCTGGACGGGGGGCTTGGGGCGGGGGCGTCGAGGGCTGGGCGGCGGGCTTGGGGCGGGGGCGTCGGGGGCTGGGCGGCGGGCTTGGGGCGGCGGGCTTTGGTCGGGGGCGGCGGGGGGCTTTGCTTCTCAAATTCATCTGTGTTTATATATTGGCTAAATAATGTGTTATCCATATTGGGTGTTATCCATTAGTTTGGTGGTGTTTGGATTAGTAAATGTGAATATGGAGTTTGGGTTCATGGTGTATATGTTCACTGTGTCAAGGACAGTGCGAGTTCTTCATCTGCATAAGTTACTGAATAAGTGAAGTTTTTCTTGGAGTTTGGACATTTGCTTCACCAAAGTCACTGAATAAGTGAATTTTTTCCTGGAAAACCGACCCTTAGAGTGTATCAGTTGTGTGCTTCTATATAGATGTATATATCTATACATCTAACTGTGATATACATATATATGTGTATGTATGCTTTAGAGAGTGAGGAAAGAAGGCAGGCCTACCATGCCTATTAGAATGCAGGACGGCTTGGGGTATAATGTGTGAGTGTAGACATGGTAGGAATTATAGGTAATTAATGCTAGTGTAACTAGACTAAGGTAGTGCTTGCTAGATAGTAAGGACACTCTAGTATCCTAACCAAGTTAATTTTAGCCTAGATATTTAGGATATAGCTCCCATATTTAGGATATAGCTCCCATATCCTAGAGTGACTATACTTATATATTCTTATTTTCTCTAATAGTGTATTTAGAGATGAAGTCAAAATGAGGACACCCTATATTACCGATGAGGGACTTCAAAGAGAGGTTGATTGTACATTTCCGTCATGGTTTCGCAAATACGTAAGTAACTGTGATTATAATTGAGATTATAAATATATAATCTAAAATATTTAAATTATAAATATTTGTTTACAGGTTTTATTGCCTGAAACAACACTCACTTATGAGAGTGTTCGTTATCTGGCATTGGGACCGAAGAAGCAAATAAAGACTTGGCCAGGCTATGTCGTTAATGGCTTCAGGTTTAAGTCAACTCAGAATGCTATAAATGTTGAATTTATCAATGACGGCATCAGTACCAAGGATTCCGGTGTTTGCATAAGAGGCACCATCTATGACGACGAGCCGGACTTTGACTATTATGGAGTGCTTCGGGATATTGTAGATTTACAATATACTGGCCCATATGATATGCATATTGTGATGTTCAAATGTGAGTGGTTCGATATGACACCAAATATCGGTTGGAGAATCGATAAACAATTTGAATTTGTCGATATAAATCATCACAGGAGGTATAGAGGGTCCGATACATTTGCGATAGCAAATCAGGCTGTTCAAGTCTACTATACAAGCTATCCAAGGCGTCGTAGAGATCGATTTGACTGGTGGACAGTATGCAAGATTAAATCTAGAAATATATTCAACGTTGGAGACCCAGCATACCAAGAGGACCAGATCGAAAAGTCCCAATACTTGGGACAACACTCAAATACAATGGATGTTGAAGATATTGTTGAGAAAAATAGAGGGGCGAAAGAGGTTGATACACAAGACTTAGCTGTCAACCAGGGAAAAAAGAGGCGTCTTGTCCCAAATATTGAGGCAGAAGAAGAAGAAGAAGAAGAAGAAGAAGAAGAAGAAGAAGAAGAATTTGATGGGGATGAGGATACAGATGAAATCGACGATGAAGATAAGGATGAGGATGAGGATGAGGATGAGGATGAGGAGGATGATGATGAAGACGAGGCCGAAGATGAGAACGAAGACGATGATTAGGTTAAATATTGTTGTATATTAAAAACACTTCCAATTACGTGAATTAAGTTTGACCTCATAAAAGCAGTTACGTGAATTCATGTTTTTTTCATTCGATTATTTACTTATTGCAGATGGCACTCCTAGTCTTTTTCGTCGCGGCGGCACTCATCTCCCTACTGGTGGTATGTATATTTTAGTTTAGAATTTTATATTCATTTACACTTTTATATTGTTAATTATGTTTATGTGTTCTATTTACAGGTCATGATGGCTGGCCGTGGTCGTGGTGCTGGTGGTGGTCGTGGTGATGGTGGTGGTGGTGGTGGTCGTGGTGGTGGTCGTGGTGGTGGTCGTAGTGGTGCTGGTGGTCGTGGTCGCATTCAAAATTCCCGGGATGTGACCCCATCGAGCGACCCCGACCTGGAGAGTACCCCGGGCATAGACACATCCCGCCGTCGATCGACCACTTCATCAAGGCATGAGTCGGGATCTGCTAGCGGATCCGTTTCGCTATCGGAACCACCAGCAGCGGATCCACCAGTGGATCCTCCAGTTACTGCACAGTGGGCCCCGGAGTACCCCATACTCGGTTCCATCCGGTTACTAGGGAGTACATGCGCGGACCCGCGGATCCTCCGACGGCACCAGAGAGGCCGAGAGGCGAGTTCCGACGAGAGCTATGGCCCGCAGGGATCTCGTAAGTAAATTTAAGATAATTTATTAAAATTTTTTCATTTATTCAAGTTAATAATCCAGTCGTTTCTTCTTTGTAGGTTTTTTCCGTTTAATGTTGCCAGGGCTCTTGGAGAAATTATCAGGGCTAACTTCCATGGTCCCTACCTCAATTTTTCGTCGGTGCCCCCAAACGTAAAGTACGTCTGGTTCGACGAGTTGAGGGTATATATTTATATCTTCTGGTTAATTATTAGTTACTCTTTAATCAACCATTTTTTAAATTACGTGATAATTGAATTTCTATATTAGACGACGTACTGGTGGCCCCTCCATCGCGAGGACGCGATCCGCAGGACCTACAGAAGCGCTGCCTCGAAGAAGATACTGGATATGATTCATGACCTAAAAATGGGACATACGAGGCCGAATTGGATCCGGCAGGAGTATTATGAGGACCTCTTAGGTATGATGGATACTCCTGCGTACAAGAAAAAATCGGAGAAGACGAACCGACAGGCCGCGGGACTTCATACGGGGGGATCAAGGCCCCACGCAGCGACGCTTGCAGATCTGGTGAGATACCGTAAATTCATTTCACTATCGAATTAGGTATTATTAATATACGAAGTTCATTAAGTTCTACGAAAATTTCGTATGCAGGCCCAACTGGCGGTGAAGGAGGAAAGGGCGGCAGAATCGGTCACCATGCACGACGTGTTCCAGCATACGCACAAAAGACGGAAGGACGGGAGCTTCGTCGACGAGAGGGCCAAGGAGACTGATGTAAGTACTTATGTTTATGAGATTTACGTTAGAATTAAAAGTATACGGACTATAACTTAGGTAAACTTAGGATTCACACTTAACTTAGTGAAACATAGGATTTAGATTACAACTTAGATAAATCTTATAATATAAATGCATTCATTTGATAGGCTGCGTATCGTGAGGCCCTTAGTCGGGCTCAGTTAACGACACCGAGGATGTCGGTGAAACGACGCCCGCCCAGACGCCCTCTTCTTTGGCCGCTCGTAACGACTTGTTCGTAGATACCGTCGGTGGCTTTAAGAAAGGGCTCCTGTACGGAGTCGGCTTCCTAGGGCCGTTGCACATGGCGACGCAGAGATTTCCACCGACATCGCCTCCTCCCGTGGTCCCGGCAGACGATGATGTTAGGTCGCAGCTTACGCAGCTGCACGAGGCGGTGTCGTCCTTGCGGAAGCAATTTACCACGTACTTTCTGCCTCCGTCTGCTGCTGTCGGTCCGTCTGCTGATGGTGTCGGTCCGTCTTCTACTGGTCCGTCGACTGCTGGTGTCGGTCCTTCTTCCGTGGGTCATCTTTCTTTCAACCCTGATGCCCCTTTGGTACCGCCTCCGACTGTGACGGCACTCCTGGATCTCATGTTGCCAGAGCAGCTACGTCGACTTTCGAGCAGTGTCTACGACGGCTTGCCGCCGTACCTAGTGGAGGAGTATATTCGTCGGTCGCAGCAGGGATTACCACCACCGGACAATCGAACTCCTCCTCCTTCTTAAATATTGTAATTAAGAAAATTTGGAATATTTGTGGCAATTTTGGATTAATTGTGCTATGATCGGATTATAACGATGGATATTAGGTTACTCTTCAGGATAATTGATGTCTATTTTCTATTAATTTGGTTTGGTCTATGTGATTCTTGGATAATTGGTGTGCATTAAATTCGTATGTGCATATTTGGTCCATGTGATTCTTGGATAATTGGTGTGTGTTATATATTTGGTCTATGTGATTGTTGGATAATTGGTGTGCATTATATATTGGTTTGGTTTATGCATATTTTTGTGAACAAGGAAAGTGCTGCAATTTTTTTCCAAAAAATCTCAGTTAGCGACGGACTAGTGACCGGTTAGCGACGAATATTTCCAGTTTTCGACTAATTTTCGACAGAATTTTCGTCGCCAACTGGAGATTTGAAACTGTTTCCAGGTAGCGACGGGTAGTCGACGGAATATCCGTCGGCATGGTTCTGGTGGTATAAAGTTCGACGGCATAGCGACGAAAATTTCGTCGCCAAGGCGACGGATAATCAGCCACTAATCAGTCGTTCTCTCGACGGCGTAGCGACGGACACTCCGTCGACAAGGTTCTGGAAATGTTGGACATTTCCAGAATCATGACGACGGATAATCAGCCACTAATCAGTCGCGCTGTCGACGGCGTAGCGACGGAGTAGCGACGACTTATCCGTTGCCATGGTTCTGAAAATGCCAAGCATTTCCAGAACATGGTCGACGGATAATCTGTCAGTATGCCGTCGCTAATCCGTCCTTTGTTATCGACGACGATCGACGAAATAGCGACGGAACGATACACTCTGATACGCTATTACGACAGTTTACCGACGGACCATTACATCGCTAGTGTCTACACAGTTCAGTATTTAATACTTGAAATGGACGAAAGTTCGTCGAAAAGTAGTCGCTAATGCTTCGTATTGTGGAGTTGAAAAGCCGTCGCTATTCCGTCGCTTGACGACTACGTAGCGACGGACCTTTATTAGCGACGAGCTGATTGCCAACGGATTATTTTGGTCAAGACCTGTCAGTGATCGGTCGCTAATACAAATTCCCGTCGGACGGACGACGGATCTAGCCGTCGCTAAATCGATAAATTTTGGTAGTGTTTGTATTTTTTACATATATGTTTATGAATTGTTAACCGACTAGAGAAGTAAAAAGGCCACATAATAATCTTACTTATTCTCATATGATTACTGTGTTAGTTTAGGTGAGGAAGTCGCTTGGACGTTTTAAGGCATTTGGAGCTCGGTTGGCAACTTGCTTTTCTTTGGAAAGATGTCAATCTTTTGTTTATAAAGGATATAATGTATGAAACATTATAAACCTCTTATACTTGCAAGTTATAAGTCATGTAATATCGTCCATTGTAATTAGATCCATTATTTTTAGTCGACCTGTTCTTTTGGCCTATGCGCCGTTGTAAATTCTTGTTACAAATTATCAATAAAGAATTATTTTTTAAATATCTTGTGTCTATCATCTTTTCTGCTTATTTCTGCTATAAGGACTTTGATTCTGAGCATTTTATCGATAGTGGTTATTCTTGTCTTAAATAAGTACAACCTAGACTTGTACGATATCACGTCATGTGACGACTTTTGGTTCTGCGGAACTGAGTCGTGACATGTCCAAACCTTTAATTGAGTTCAAGAAGATTATACCCCTACTGAATGCCTAAAGTTAATAATAGAACCAAGTGCAAGCAAATTTAATTGAGTACCCAGTCAACTGCTTTTGCCATTTCTCAGTATATGCAGAAATAGAGTTATAACAATTAGTATGCATGTTGAAGATTCTCTGTAGAACCTGATTGTACACTTAATTATTTCATTGAATTCGTGAACAATTACATTTTAGTTAGCCTTTTGCATATTTTCTAATTTAGTTTGCTTTTGTTAAGAGCAACAGAGTATGGATTTGGAATGGAAGAAAAAAGAAGAAGGAATGGTTCCATTAGGCTAAAAAGAAGTGTTTTTCCCCTTTTTTTTAGATAAGTATTAAGCTATGCTTCCATGGTAAAAGTTACTAGATAAAATTACACTGGATTGAAGGAGTATGCATAGGAATGAAACATTAAAAGTACGAACATTTAGTAATTTTATGGGGATGTGCTTTTCAATAAAATGTTAATAGTAACTCCAAGATTAGTATAATTAAACCATTTAATTTCTGTATACAATTATTTATTATGAAGATTGCGCTAGCTAAGAGATTTTTTGGATTGAAGGAGTATATGTGAAGCTTTTTTCATCAGTAATTACTTAGGTTGGTGTTGCTTTTGTTAGGAATGGATGTTCTTATTGATTTCTTATACTGTTATTTATTTTCGTAATTTTTCACTTGCTTACTATATTTAGTTGACAGTTTTCCTTACATACATAGGGCAATGTTGCTCTTTGGTTATATTCATGAACATACTATAGGTATCGAGAAAGTATATGGCCATCATAAGCTTACGATTAATATAATGATATAAATGTTATTTGGTGAATTTAATAGCTCAAGGGGGGAATGCTTTGAAGTGTACTAAGCTTGTAATTATATCTATGTTGTATCCTTATTCCAAAATTTCTAGAAATGACATACCCAAAATATGTACTCTGTGTGTGTGTCTATGCAACCTAGGTCGTGATACACTGATAAAAATGTCACTGTGTGTGTGTGTGTGTGTGTGTGTGTGTGTGTGTGTGTGTGTGTGTGTGTGTGTGTATATATATATATATATATATATATATATATATATATATATTTATATGAGTTTGATTCTTGGTCATTTTTTTTAGTTTTTTAAGAGATTGGAGAACTAAGCAGTAGCAATTCATTTTTGCTTTCACGTGGAGAGAAAAATAGACCTTATCTATGGTGGTGGTAGTGGAGACCTGATGGGCATGTTATCCGAGACTATTTTTATGATGCATTTTATGTTCTTGGGTAAGTAACTCTCAACCTTAAAATTTTTGTAGTACTTTTCCTTTTGTTTGAGTTATATGAGGATAATATCTCCTCTTTCTTGATTCCCTTGTCACAAAGTCATTCCTAATGTCATGTCCTGGTTCCGCAGAACCGATCGTCCTCACATGAATGTGATGTCGCACGAGCCTAAGTTGCACTCGCGTAAGGCGAATACTATAACGATCGATTCTACAACTGCTTGATATATCTACCAAATCCAAACTCATATACCTCGACTACAAAATTCAAAATCATAAGTCGCAATGTGGATTCAAATTTTGAGTGATAACATCCCAATCATGACTTCGTCAACTATAACTTGTCTCAAATCCAAACCTACTAGTCTTTAATTCATGAATCTATCTCATCGTAAACTCGCAAAATCGCCTACTATAAATTCCTAAAGTCATAACAATCCTTATATTATCGATCATCAAATTCGTCAATGTTTTCTTTCCGCATAGTCCGAGCAATATCTATTCACGCAAACTTTAAGCTCATCAATTAAACTCATCCAAACACTGATTTCTATCAAAATCTTAAGGTATAGAATCCATCCGAACAATAACACTCGACACAATCATCATTCATCGAATTAGAGAATCCCCGAGTTATAGTATATAGATCTTTAATACGCCTCAATGACATCAATGATATACATCACATGACGATCTTCATTTTGCCACAAACTCCGAGCCGTGTAATCAATGCTATCATATGAACTGGATATACAATCAGCTCTTTACATATTCAAGATCCAATTAGCTATAACTATCTTCCAAACTAGTTTCATGATTAATTTGTTCAAACTCAAAATCACATATGTTTATCTCTTTATTTTCATTCATCGAGCAACATATTCATTAGATCGTATCGTTATATAATAACTCACGTCATCGAGCAATTTCTTCTTAGATCCTTAGAGTCATTCTCGTATCTTCAATCAAATTTTCATACACGCTATCTTCTAGTTGTGGTATCTTTCCTTAGTCGAATTCGAAACTCAAGTCTTTTCAGTTCCATACTATGATTTTCGTATACAATCCATATTGATTTTTTCAACTGAGTCATCTATTCCATCGTATGTAGTGTCCCGTCCCTACATCGTGCTCCATTTACGTCCACGAGATACGTGAGAAAGGAACACTATCGCTACCGATTCAGTCGGAATCGATAGATCGGGATCGAGCGAATCGATCGAACGGGAACGATTGAATTAAGATCGTTTTTTCGTTATGGAAAGACTTCTTCGGAATCAAGTCCCATATTCAGTGGATTGCGTCGCGAGGATAGACTCTGCGGGTGAGTCGAAAGAGACCTCCTGTTGCTCTGCTTTTCATGCCGCACTTGCTCTTTGGCTTTGGTATTCGTGAATACATTTTTGTGAATGTTTTCGATAGTTTTCATGGCTTGCGTTTTTGAATTTTGCATTCGTATCGAACTTCTTGAATGGCACAATATTTTAATCAGTTGCTTATACGATTTTAGGTGATCACGTAGGCGCCATCTCGCACAGCCAACCAGTCACTCGTCTCAAGCAAAAATTAAGGTGAGTAGCTGACCCTTCTTTTCCCTTGACTCCCCCTTACTTCTTAAATCCATCAATAGCATCGCTGCGGATAAAATGTTAGATGCAAAGGCACGGACATATCTGCTTGTTCTATAAAATTGCTGCAAGCTTGTTATGCGATTAATGATATAGAACTGTGTTAAACAAAAGATAGACTCATTGATTAATGATGCCACGATAAGGCGAGACACGATAAAAATGGTAAGTAACAAAATGTAGATCCAACTTGAGTAAACTAAATTAGTCTAGCACGGTCATGGATAACTTATCGACAAGGTAAAAGTTTTCTCGAACGGCACTCCGAGGCCACGGGACCGCTTCGGCCTAGGAGAAATCACGGTATAGCTGTGCTGGATAATAGCACAGGTTAGGCGAAAATTTTCAGCGAAACTCGCTACTTGCGTTGAAAGGGTCCGGACTAACAAAACTATAAGTTCAGGATGGCTTGTGGTGTCAGTGACCAATCACACATAAATTTGCACACGCTATGCTAGCGATAATAATTGACAGAGAAGAAACATGGTAAGTCTCACATTTGCACGACACGCTCTGCCGTGAGTAAGTTCTAACGTAATTTGTATTATGTCTGTCATATGTTTGTCTGAAATTCATTAGCATGGTTAGAAAGATCACAAACTAAATCATATAAATCTTCAACCAAATGAGAGCATGAAACTTAATTTGCCACGTACCAGTACAAAGTGTAGTATACTGATCCTCGCTCTTTACAGGTGTAAGCCCACTTCCCGATTTTTTTTATTTTAATTTGATTATGATTAACTTTTATGGTCATTAGGATTTATACCTAAGCTCATAAGAGAGCTATGATCATATTATGGTCATTTGGCCCTTATATGGTTTATATAAGCATTGTTTAATTATTTTATAGCTTATTATAATTTTTAGAGATTTTTAGATATTTATTTATTGAGGTTTAATATTTTTAATGACTTTCAAAATTTTACAATAGGTTTACTTAAGACTATTTTGAGATCCAGTAATTTATGTAGGCTCTAGTAGGCTATAAATATTTTTTATAATTTTATAGAATTTTTCTGCAATTTTTAGATATTTATTTTATTAAGTTTTATATATTTTAAAGGCTTCCAATATTTATTATGAGGCCATTTGAGACTTATGAGGTAAATTATTTTTATTTATATTCGAGAAGGTTAGATACATTTTCTGTAATTTTCTACAATTTTTTAGAAATTTTTAGGATTTTATTTGCATTTGGCCTTAGAATGATTTTTAAATCACTTTCTGAAAATTAATTATCCAGTCATACCCAGTCAGTGCTGGCCAGGCCTACCCGTCAGCCATTGCAGCGCCCAGTCAGCGGGTGCTGACTGTACCCGAACTATATATATATATATTTTTTCGCTGAACAGTAAACCCTAATTTAATTCTGGCCGATTTTGAGGAAACTTGTTCCAAGGAGACCCCCGACTTCCTGAGGCGATTGCGGACAACTTCGACCTCCTTTTTGTGTGCCGGTTTTTTTTGTTGGATTCGTATTGAGGTATACTTTTCGAATATCTAATTTATTTTTATTATCTCTGAACCTTAATTTCTGTAAAATTCATAGAGTGTCGGTTGTCCGAAACTTGACACGTTTCGTTGTTTTCGAGATTTCGGGAGAACCAGAAATCAAAATCATGAACCGTTTGAAGTTTTGGAAAACTAACACAGATCTTTACGACATATATTTTTCCTAGAAATTAATTCGTTCACCTAGTATTTTAGTTATTCTGTTGAACTCAGAATTGATCGATAAATCACCGTTTTGGTCACGATTAGCCATAACGGCGATATCTTTTGACCAAAACATGAATTTACGGTACGATTGATTCCAGCGTACTCGTGGCACTGAAATCTACCAATATGCACTTTCAAAATCTTGAATTCATGATGTTTGACTAGATAGTCAATGGTACGTCTCGATTTGCATGTCATAATTTTTAAAATTGGAAACATGACTTTTTATGGCCAAACTTGCATGTTTAGATTATATTCAGATTATTATTAGGTTAAATTAGGTTTTTAAGTAATTTATTTCAGAATTAACTATTATTAGATTAGTAACCCATTAGCCACTTATTCCATGAATTTAGAACTAGAACCTTAGAATTGACTTGTGGCTTTCGTGCATGATTCGTGGTACGATATATGTTATAGGTTGATAGCTTCTAGATCGACAATCCTCTCATCCTCGACTTGTGACTATGATTTGTGCAAGGATTCAGGCAAGTGCACTTTCTGATTGCTTTCGATTCATAATAGTTTTTCATTTCATGTTTATACATATGCTCTCTTGCTTGATGACACATTGTCACACGGATTAGTATCATGGATTTGTTTATACTTCGTGACTGTCTTTTACATGATTACCATGCTTGCAACTAGATTCCATGAGTACTAGTCGGACGGAGAAATATCTTAGTAGACATGTGAACTACCCAAAAATATCTCCAAAATGTCTATTCTTGTCAGATAGCAGTCGTACAATTCACGTGCGGAGTGCCAGATTTACCTCTTTGTCGTTCACATGTCGAACAAGATATTTCAAAACACATAGATAGTTGTCTTTTACTTGTTTTTCTTGTTTTCTTCACCACTTGCCATGACATCCTAGTTACACGTTTCTACAGTTGATACACCTTGTTGTGGAGTTACCTACTTGCTTTCTAGACATGCCATGACATCAGTTACTTTCTAGTTTTATTTTACATATGTTATTTTTATGTCTTGTGAATTCTATTGTGTTTTCGTATTGCCGTCGGTTTGTGTGCTTGTTCCATTCCTGACTGAAAACTAACATTTTTCAGGTTAGTTGTGGCTTCACTTAGCATTGGAAGATACGGGTGTACTAGCAGGCAGAAACCTAGAAATTAGATAGATGTGGTATCATTTACATTAATTGTAAGAACCTTGTACTTTCTTTAAATATAAATATTGTAAATATTGTAATCAATTTAGAAATATGAATGCGCAATAAAGTTTATTTTGAGCATTTATTTATTACGGGCTTGACAGCGTTCTACCGTCGACTCTGCGGCATAGGCTGGCTTGGACACGCACTCGTATCCCGAAAAGCGGGTGCGGGTCGTGACAAGTTTTTGTGGTGGTCCATGCAGGTCGGATTTCGCAAATGATTACGAACTTGTGGTAGTACTTAACTTAGTTGTACTACTGCAAGCCTGCGACTAGAAAGTGTTCATTCACAATTAGGATTGATTTAATTTTAGGAGAATACCAGGACTAGAAGTCCCTTATTTAATTCTATTATTAGGTAAATAAGGTTGCTACATAGGCCATGTAATTCTATTGTATTTTACTACGAGGGTATGATCCAAGGTGGATATAATATACGTTTGGTAAGTTAGGCCATCATAGAATTTAATTCCTAATTTTGATTATTTTTTGTGCCATTTTATCTTCTGTCTTTGCTAAACCTCGTTTTATTTTCAAAACTATTTTGCGATCATTTTGTTTTCAAAACTGGCTCTTTTATTCAAGGACATATACTTACATTTTCTTATCATGATCAACTTGTTTGAATTTATAGAAGCTCCTTGAAATTCTTATGGATATAGTTAAAATAATTTTTGATGACTTACAATGGTAAGGCAGATGCGCACTGTCCCCATTTATTTGAATTATGGAGATTGCGGGTTCACTGCAGTCAGAAGCGCACTGACGTGGCATGATCCCTAAGTTGAAATACTTTCAAGTATGCATAGGTTGTCAAATATTACTAAAACTATATCCTAATTGTATTAATAATCTTTTGATTTATATGTCAATATTGGGTAGAGTTGGTAGAGTGTTCGATAACATATTATATTTGAGTCATGAAACAAAGGGTTCACGGCAGCCAGATGTACACTGGCGAGACATGGATTCTCGGTTAAATGACTTCGGATATACTTATGATTTTTGAATATCCTAGAGGCTATATCTTTTATTGGCATACGACTATTAATTTTTTTCTAAATTGATTTGATGTTTACTTCTTGTTGCCACCTTCTCAACAATTGGTAGTTCTCTCTTTCTATCATATTTCGATTATATCCTTAACCAAGTCTAGATTTTGACTAACCCTTTGACTATAATTTGTGGATAATATTTTTAGTCGTGCCTAGTCGTATCCTTTGAAATTTCGAAGACAAAATTTTTCTAAGGTGAGTAGATTTGTAAGCCCACTTTCTGATTTTATTTTATTTTATTTTGATTATGATTAACTTTTATGGTCATTAGGATTTGTACCTAAGCTCATAAGAGAGCTATGATCATATTATGGTCATTTGGTCCTTATATGGTTTATATAAGCATTGTTTAATTATTTTATAGCTTATTATAATTTTTAGAGATTTTATTTATTAAGGTTTAATATTTTTAATGAATTTTAAGATTTTACAATAGGTTTATTTGAGACTATTTTGAGATCCAGTAATTTATGTAGGCTCTAGTAGGTTATAAATATTTTCTATAATTTTATAGAATTTTTCTGCAATTTTTTAGATATTTATTTTATTAAGTTTTATATATTTTAAAGGCTTTCAATATTTATTATGAGGCCATTTGAGACTAATATGAGGTAAATTATTTTTATTTATATTCTAGAAGGTTAGATACATTTTCTGTAATTTTGTATAATTTTTTAGGAATTTTTAGGAATTTATTTGAGTTTATTTGGCCTTAGAACGATTTTTAAATCATTTTCTGAAAATTAATTATCCAGTCATACCCAGTCAGCGCTGGCCATGACCACCCGTCAGCCATTGTAGCGCCCAGTCAGCGGGTGCTGACTGTACCCGCCCTATATATATATTTTTTGCTAAATAGTAAACCCTAATTTAATTCTCGCTGATTTTGAGGAAACTTATTCCAAGGAGACCTTCGACTTCTCGAGGCGATTGCGAACAACTCCGACCTCCTTTTTGCGTGCCATTTTTTTTGTTGGATTTCTATTGAGGTATACTTTTCGAATTTCTAATTTATTTTTATTATCGCTGAACCTTAATTTCTGTAAAATTCGTAGAGTGTCGATGGTCCGAAACTTGACATATTTTGTTGTTTTCGAGATTTCGGGAGAACCAGAAATCAAAATCATGAACTTTTTAAAGTTTCGCAAAGCTAACACAGAGCTCTATGACATATATTTTTTCCAAAAATTAATTCGTTCATCTAGTATTTTAGTTATTCTGCTGAACTCAGAATTGATCGGTGAATCACCGTTTTGGTCACGATTAGCCATAACGGCGATATCTTTTGACCAAAACGTGAATTTGTGGCACGGTTGATTCCAGCGCACTCATGGCACTGAAATCTACCAATATGCACTTTCAAAATCTTGAATTCATGATGTTTGACTAGATAGTCAATGGTACGTCTCGATTTGCATGCCATAATTTTTAAAATTGGAAACATGACTTTTTATGGCCAAACTTGCATGTTTAGATTATATTCAGATTATTATTAGGTTAAATTAGATTTTTAAGTAATTTATTTTAGAATTAACTATTATTAGATTAGTAACCCATTAGCCACTTATTCCATGAATTTAGAAATAGAACCTTAGAATTGACTTCTGGCTTTCGTGCATGATTCGTAGCACGATATATGTTATAGGTTGACAACTTCTAGATTGACAATCCTCTCATCCTCGACTTGTGACTATGATTTGTGCAAGGATTCAGGCAAGTGCACTTTCTGATTGCTTTCGATTCATAATAGTTTTTTATTTCATGTTTATACATATGCTCTCTTGCTTGATGACACATTGTCACACGGATTAGTATCATGGATTTGTTTATACTTCGTGACTGTCTTTTACATGATTACCATGCTTGCAACTAGATTCCATGAGTACTAGCGGGACGGAAAAATATCTTAGTAGACATGTGAACTACCCAAAAACATCTCCAAAATGTCTATTCTTGTCAGATAGCAGTCGCACAATTCACGTACGGAGTGCCAGATTTACCTCTTAGACGTTCACATGTCGAACAAGATATTTCAAAACACATAGATAGTTGTCTTTTACTTGTTTTTCTTGTTTTCTTCACCACTTGCCATGACATACTAGTTACATATTTTCCAGTTGATACACCTTGTTGTGGAGTTACCTACTTGCTTTCTAGACATGCCATGACATCAGTTACTTTCTAGTTTTATTTTACATATATAATTTTCATGTCTTGTGAATTCTATTATGTTTTCGCATTGCCGTCGATTTGTGTGCTTGTTCCATTCCTGACTGAAAATTAATATTTTTCAGGTTAGTTGTGACTTCACTTAGCATTGGGAGATACGGGTGTACTAGCAGGCTGAAATCTAGAAATTAGATAGATGTGGTATCATTTACATTAATTGTAAGAACCTTTTACTTTCTTTAAAGATAAATGTTGTAAATATTGTAATCAATTTAGAAATGTGAATGAACAATAAAGTTTATTTTGAGCATTTATTTATTGCGGGTTTGACAGCGTTCTACCGTCGACTCTGCGGCGTAGGCTGGCTTGGACACACACTCGTATCCCGAAAAGCGGGTGCGGGTCGTGACAACAGGTACCCCGAACCAAGAAAGATATGACACTTAACCTCAAGGCGATGCAAGTACATTTAAAACCTCGTCCGTGTATTGAAGGCTTGTTTTGAATCCTTTTGAAGACTCCACATTCAGTCCAGAAGAAGAGATGTCTCGACTCCCCATGATACCAAGTCGAATAAAATATTATGCTTATAAATGGGAATATAATGTATGGAACGACTATCTCATCAGTATTCATTTTGTAATCGAGTTATATTGTAGCATGCACGACAATGTTTTTAACGGAGTCATGTAAATGATGTTTTGTTATCAATGAAAGAAAAGTTTCTTCCGTTTTCAAATGTATTTGTTCAATTTCTATGCGTACTCTACTTGATGTTGTGTTTCGGATAAACTTATGACTATGTCTTGTGAGATCGCAACTTAGGTTCGCACGGCATCACGCTTGGGAGATGATTATCGATATGTGATATTCTGGTAGTGATCGATTCTACGGAATCGGGACGTGACATTGTACATTACTGTTTTCTCATTCAATCTATCACTCATAACTCTTTGTATTTTATACTCAACGCAATCCCAATCCGATGCACGACGTTTCTAGTTTACCTGAATCAATTTTGTATGAGACATCAAGATCACTACTAACTCTATAAAACTCATCCTAAGGCTTTGCACTACCGCAATGCTTGCTGATGGGCTCATTGGTGTCCCGATCATCAATCGATCAACATCCCCGATGCTATCTCATACACTCTTCAGGGATCGAGTCACTCGATAAATCATCGAAACGATTATTCAGTCACAACCAATCATTTTAAATTTTCAATCGATCCATTTCTCGAAATTCAAGCACGGTCCATCTATATCGTATTGACAATATCATCGTCTGATAGTACCTCTATCGATAGTTATCCACATTCTACGAATCGAGTTAAACTCATTCTCATCCGAAATAGTTTGAATTCTGCACACAACTTGTTAATACTGACGCAAGTTTAGGTATGTAATGCTCAGCCCAACTCAGCCAACCAGGCACCTTCCATGAAATTATCTTTGGGTCAACCAATACCCATGTGATATTTGTATAAAATATCTAGACTTATTATATGAAAAATCCTGCAAAACATTTGAGAGAGAACGTTACAATATCGATCACGAAAACAACATCAATGTTTAAAAGAATTCAATCAGATATCCAAGAACGTATAGTCGTGCTCTGATACCATTATGTCACGATCGATTCTGCAGAACTGGGACATGATACCTAATGCTCTACTTCCCTAGGAGGTAAACAAGTATTGTCCCTTACTTGTCCATACTAGTTATATGTCCTTCAAATGTAACTATTAGCATGAAAATATTGTACGGATATCAGGCCGATACACCATTGGAGAAGTAATAAGGGTTGCAGACATGCATCAGAGGAAGTCAGAGATGGCCAAGAATGCCAAGTATACAGAGTTTGGCTGAAAGCACTGGATAAACAAGATGAGTCACTCTCATTGAGCAAGCAATCACGTCGACATAGGTAATAATTGTCCTTTTGTCTTCTGAGGCTTGAACTTAGTGTTTTTGTATAGTGTTGCAAGCCATCTTAGAGAACTGACTATTTTTCAATTTTGATATTGCTCCTCTAAATGACAATTGAGGTTGGCACGTCTTTCCTCTAATGTATATATAAGTTATTGGAAGTTTGATTGATTTCAACAAAATAAACTTTATTATTCCAAAAGATAGCTTGAATATTTCTTTTTTTTAAAATCTTATTTAGTGCAGTTGACTTTTGTAAACTATAAGTAGAGCTCAGATATAGGGATAAGAAAGTATCAAAAATATGTTGCTAATATGTCAAAACGTCATCACAAATCTATTAGAAATATGTCGGTAGATTTGCGACAGAATAGTGACAAAAAATTTCGTCCATAATTTGTTACTATTCTTCGTCGCTAATTACTGGTAAGACGTCGCCCCTGCAACGTCCTAGCGACATTAAATATTGACAGATTTTTTTCCATCAATAATCCATTGCTATTTGGTTGTAGCGACAGAAACTAGAAAAAAAAAGGACATATTTTCCATCACTATTTTCCTTTTTGTAGTGAAACTATATCACATTACAAAAATTATTATTATTATTATTATTATTATTATTATTATTATATATATATATATATATATATATATATATATATATATATATATATATATATATATATTGAAAGAAATAATTGTGGCGAACGCTCCCATCGGGAATCGATTTCCTGATCACTCGGACCGCATGCATCTCTCTTAACCACAATTATTAACTATATATATATATATATATATATATATATATATATATATATATATATATATATATATATATATATATATATATATATATATATATACAATTTAATTACTGAGTAACAGGAGTATGGATACAAGTACAGACACTTATTTTTCATTTCCGTGAAACGTAAACTACTTTAACCTTGATTTATGGTGCATGGTATGATTATAAGTAGTTTAGAATATATATATATATATATATATATATATATATATATATATATATATATATATATATATATATACAATTTAATTACTGAGTAACAGGAGTATGGATACAAGTACAGACACTTATTTAACAGGAGTAATTAAATTGAACTTATTTAAAAATGTTTGTATTTATACGTGTCCTTGTCCATATCCGTGTATGTATTCATACAACATAGTATAAGTAGTTTCATATAAGTTAAACTGAAAATTTCTAGAGGGGAGAAGAGGCATTAAATTGGTTGGAGCCTTAAAAACAAATGTTAGCCAATTCATGTTTTATTCAGGTAACATTTGTAGGCAAAAGTCATCAGACAAAGACCACAATTATTGTAGATACAATTATATTATTTGGCACCCAAAATTTTTGGTGATGTTGATGTCATCTCCCATTATGTGACATCTGATATTGCAACTGACATGACAGCTGACATGTCATGTTTTAACCCAAAATAAAAATTACCCAAAAAAATTTATTGTTAATGTTAATGCTAATACTAAATTTAATTTAATGTTAATCTTAATATTAATTTTAATATTAAAATTAAAATTAATGTTAATATTAATATTAATATTCACGTTAATTTGATATTAGTATTAATTTTAATGTTAATGTTAATTTAACGTTAATATTAATATTAATGTTAATGTTAATGTTAATGTTAAAGTTAATATAAATGTAGTGCTAATTTTAACATTAATGTTCATGTTAATTTAATATTAATTTTAATATTAACATTAATTTTAATGTTTAATTTTGCCATGTTAGCTGTCATGTCATCAGCCATGTCATATGCCACATAATGGAAGATGGTATTACCCAAATTTTTTGAAAGCCAAATGGAATTTTTGTTGCAGATATGATGCCATAATTAAGAAACATTCAGTAATTCAAGTTAAAATTTCTGGACATAACAAGGATGTTTAACAAATTGGATTAATATTTGCTGAAGTTAAAACATACTAAAACTAGAACTGTATATACATGGTATAGCCATGATGAAGATGACTACACTATTTTCCTAGTTTGATTGTGTACCATTCATACCTGTGATTCGAGGTCTGTCATGGTAATTGCTCTTTCTGCATAAGAGTAACGTTCATAGCGCTCAAGAATCTTCTCCATGCTGTGGAAAGAAGAGACGGTACTAATTACATTCTATTTGCTTGTATAGACTAAATTATTTCCATAAATTAACTTATTCAGATTAACAAAAATAATTCATTATTAATAAGCCATCAGATTCTCCTACCAGAAAATCTAGCATATTATCCATCGTAGTTGACAAGAAAATTCAAAACATTTAGTCTCTTGCTTCCCCCCCCCCCCCCCCCCCCCCCCCCCCCCCTCTTAAAATACTTAGCAGTTGAAAAAAATGTTATAATTATTTGGACTATTCAAATTAATGGTGTTTCAAACATTTGAATCATACTTGGTTTTCGAGATTAACAAGTAGGCATGCAGACGCTATGAACTAGCTAGCATAATAGAAGTACACACACAGTGCATCACTTGAACAGTTCCGCTGTAACAGTACCTTGAGGTCCATGATGGTGCTGAAGTGTCTACATCTTATTTTATGTATGTTTTCTACTACAAATATATGACACGCATGCTACTAGCTTCAACTTCGTAGTTTGCATTAACGTACGTAAACGTGTAGTCGAACTAGTCAAATTTCATTGACTGAAGTGTCAAAAAAGACGTACAATTATATTTCATGTATCAATTAGTTTTAGACCAAATTTATTGGAATGAAGAGTACTAAAAGTTATTGTACAGTACACTAATAGAATAAACTAAATTGCAGATCGAATTAAACCCAAAAAAACATAAAAATGATTTTTATTTTATTGACAAGAGTCATCCATGAGAAAACACCCAAATAACTTAATACCGATCGTACCATATTGACAAGAGTACTTAAAATGACTCGCTACGACAATCCGATTGACTAAATTGAATTGATTACCAACAAAAATTGATCACCCACTAGGCTAGAGCTCATTTGCATATATATATATAATATATATATATATATATATATATATATATATATATATATATATATATATATATATATATATATACCTCTAGCCTAGTGGTTAAGAGAGATGCATGCGGCCCAAGTGGTCGGAGTTCGAGCCCTAGTGGGGGCGAGTTCGCCACAATTACCATTGCTTCACAAAAACAAAAACAAAAAAAAAAAAATTATATATATATATATATATATATATATATATATATATATATATAACTAGAAAAGTACTAGCCAAGAAGAAGAGAGAAAACCCTAAGATATCCATATATAAACAAATATTACCTAAGAAAGGAAAAAAAAAGAACACTAGTAGTCCAGAACAAATATTAACAACAGGACACGAAAATACCCAAATTTAGATTTTGATAATAATAATAATAATAATAATAATAATAATGATAACAATAATATAATAATCAAAGACCTAGACTAGAGTGTAGCCCAGAACCATGCAGCCAGCCAGTCCCCTAGCATCTTTCCTTATCCAACCCTACTAATCCTCTTCCATATTTGGAAACGAGCCAGTTATCGTTGTACATTCCAAAAAGTAAAGGAAAAAAAATGCGTGTCAATATAACAACAGGACACAAAAACATACCCAAATTTATATTATGATAATAATAATAATATAATAATAATAATCAAAGACCTAGTCTAGAGTGTAGCACAGAACCATGCAGCCAGCCAGTCCCCTAGCATCTTTCCTTATCCAACCCTACTAATCCACTTCCATATTTGGAAACGAACCAGTTATTGTTGTACATTCCGAAAAGAAAAGAAAAGAAGAAAAAAAAAAAAATGCGTGTCCGTGTATGTATCATGTTGTATCCAATTTAGTTAACAGACGCACCTGGCGTCGGTGGAGTACTCGTAGAGGCGTCCGCGGGTCGAGAAGATGATGACGGCGACCTCGGCGTCGCAGAGGACGGAGATCTCGTGAGCCTTCTTGAGCAGCCCCGAGCGGCGCTTCGAGAAGGTGACCTGGCGGTTGACGTGGTTCTCGATCCTTCGCAGCTGCACCCTCCCCCTCCCCATTGCTCCACAAAAACCCTAACCCTAATTTTTTTTCTAGAGAGAGAAAATAAACTAATCAATAAAAAGAGAGAAATAGAATGTGTGTCTTTTTAGTCTTCCTTCTTCTGGGGGTTATAAACAAATTTGAAAGACCCAATCGGCGGTTTTCCAAAACCGGAGTGGTTTCTGAAAATGTTGTCGAGTTCTCATTGGCTGGGAGACAGTAGTCACTGTTCTAAGGTCTTGCTGCTCTGCTCACAACAGCCTTTGGTGGTAACTATTGTTCTCGGCCGTTGGATTCGTCTTTGATCAATTTTTGGTGTTTTGTAGTGCGCAGTGGGTCGGGGAACAAGTGTCGCTTTCACACAGGTTCTCTAGCTTTGCCAATACATCGTACGGGCGGGGAAATGGTGACGGCGGGGCTCCACGTGGGAGCTAAATTGGCCCCCGGATTTCGTATTTAATTACGATAGTGCTACTGGCAATGGCGGGATCCTCGTTTTTATTGGTTGGGGGGAGTTTTCTTTTTTTCAAACGGAGGTTTTTGGTTATGCGACAGCATGCCGGGATCAAGAGGGGGAGGCCGTTGGATTGTCGGTGGTGGGGACCGCCTGTAAATTATTGACCTACTAACGTACATATAATATGTGGACTGCACAGGACCACAACTACACGGCTGCAAGTGGCGAAACGTTGGTTGGATGGTGTAAAGTAGTGTCAATTTGGTATCGTACTGTAGTTGTTTTCTAGTAATTAAAATATTTTTCAAGTATATTTAAATAAAAAAAATATTGTTCAAGTATAGTTAAATTATGTTTTCCAGGGCGAGGAATGGTTAGAATTAATAGAATTACTGATGTGGATGGCAACTTAGATCCCGTTTGGTTCACTGTAATGTAATTATAATCATAATGTAATCAAATGAAAAAAAAAATATTTTTTTCAATTGATTATATTACGATTACATTATGCATATTAGTTGGAATTATTATTACGAAAAAGGCTATCTGGAACATGTATGCATTTTTGTCAGGATAAAGTCACAACTACAGTTCAATGTATACATCAACGTGATGATACATGAAAATAGGTTGTGTCGTCAGCCATATTGCTAGTGTGTTTTGCGAAGACATCGACACAACAGTTACAATATTGTATTGAATATTTCAGTCAGTTCTCACAATGTCTTGCAAATATCATTTGTGTTAAAACTTAACCTTGCTATCGCAAGTCTTAGCCTCTTAAATAGTGGTTGGTGTGGTTGAGAAGAATGAAGAGTTGCAAACATTCTGAACCAGGGTTAGGCGGGTGTGTGAATGTGTGATTGTTTGCTTTTGGGGTAGAGTCACTACAACAAATAGGCGGAATTAGCGAATCCAAAAAACGTTGCTAATCCCGCTATGGACGTATCTAAATCAACTTAGCAACGATGTTAGTTACGCACAGAACTGGTCACCAATTACCTATTCGTTGAAGCAAAATATGTCGCTAATCATCATTGTAGCAACGTATCCTATCATCCCCAAAACTTTTGTTGTAGCAACATACTAGCAACATAAGACCGACTCAACTTTAAAATTTAATGAATGACGTGTCATAGGCGATAGGTCATCAACGTTTTAGTAATACAACTTATCGACGTGGTAAGCCAATTAATGACGTTTGAATAAATAACCTGGCAATTTACTTCCAAGTATCATTACGTTACCTACCTATTGATATTGCTTAGAAACAACCAACGACGTTTCTACCATTTACCAACACACAATATGTCTCGTCGGACAATATGTCTCGTCGGTCGTCGATCGTCACTCAACGTCAATAAGATGATGATCGTTGTTGCAAGAATTATGTCGCTAAAATATAAAAAAAATAGAAAAAAAAATTATTATAAGCAAAACTGAACCTGCTTTAAATATACAGTTTCAATTAATTGATATATAAATACCGATAAAATGTAACAAAATGGAATAGAAATTTCACTACAAAAATCACTATAAACCAATAATTAAACATCACAAAACATTCAAGAAACACTACAAGAAAAATGATCATTTACGGCGTACGAAACGCGCCGTAAATGATCTTTCACGGCGTACTTTTTTATGTCGTAAAAGGTCATGCCGTAAATGAGCCTATTATTTACGGCGCGCATTCAAACGCTGTAAATAACCATCGCTATCCTTTTACGGCGTGCATTAGAACGCTGTAAATAACCATCGCTATTCTTTTACAACGTGCATTAGAACGCTGTAAATAACCATCGCTATCCTTTTACAACGCGCATTAGAACGCTGTAAATGACAATCACTATTTTTTTACAACGAACATTAGTATGTTGTAAATGATCTCTCTATCTTTTACAGCGCGTATTTCGAACGCTGTAACTGACCCTCTTTATCTTTTACAACGCATTTTCGACCGCCGTAAATGACACCCACTATCTATTTACAACATGCTTTCGAAAGTTGTAAATAACCATGTCCATCTTTTTACAACATGCTTCAGCATGCTGTAAGTGACCATTTTTTTCTACAACATGCATGTGGCCTGCGCCTTGCAGCGCTGAGGCATTGGTTAGGACAACAGCAGCAATGCATGCACGAATCAGGCAATTAAGATGGGAGAACAAATACAATACCAGCAACCATTAATATATAGTAAAGCTTCTGCCATGTGCAACCAAAATGACCTCCAATTCACTTTGACACAAATGCAAGTGCCACACACACACACACACACACACACACACACACACACACACACATATATATATATATATATATATATATATATATATATATATATATATATTCAGTTGCAGTCCAAATTCAAATGGCACAACTGCAAGCAAACCAAAATTCAATAAAGCTTTTGCCAAGTGCAACCAAAATTATATTTCAAATTCAAATGGTCCAAATACAAGTCTCAAACAAATATTCAAGTGCAACCAAAATGGGAGTTCAAATTAAAATGATAAAAATACAAGTTTCAGTTGATAAGATATCCTTGTCAGTGTCTTGCTTACTGAAATAAAACTCACATCATCTCTCTCTTTTTGGGTACTTGATAAGATCTCACTGAGTGGCTTTGGGAACAAAGCATTGAGTTCCTAACATTGCAATTATAACATTGTGTTAGCACCCAAAGAGAAAAACTATGTTGTACAATAATGAGATTGAATCTTAAATTACTTTCAAAGTAGAACTGTTAGTCCCGGGGCTTGATCAAAGATGGTAAAACAGATGCAACAAAGATCTACGATGATACAAATACCAAATAACCGGATTACAATATGGAGGAGGAAAATAAAGAAGAGAAGATCTCTCGTTCTTCCTTGCAAACGTGTTGCAATTGGGACAGAACAAGTTACAATAATCTAGAGAGAGATGAGAAGAAGAACAATGCTGGGGTATCAAAACACCGTTGCTCAAAGCAAGATTCGTCCCACACGATCTGCTTCCAGGAACCAGCAAGTTTTAAGAACTTGTGGAACGCTCGAAGTCATCTCTGTTCTGACTCCTCGGATGGACTTGCAATGGCGGCAGCAACTCTCTCTCTTTCTCCTTTTCTGACTTGTATTTTCGTAGTAACCACAAAGGAGGCCAGAAGAGAGTATTTATAGAGAGAGGGTGAAAACCCTAGCCGCCTCTTTAGTTATGGAAAGATTGAATCAAATCCCAAAAGATAGCAACGAGATTTAATTCAAATCTCACAAAGATAGGAACGAAATTAATTCAAATCTCACAAAGATAGGATTTGAATTAATTCAAATCCCACAAAGATAGGATCTGATTTAATTGCATTGATTCAGCCTTTCCATAACTGACTAGTAATCTGCACAGTCAGCGGATCCCTCTATGCGGCAGCAGCAGCAGCCTGGCCGCATGAACCTCATGGCCGTATGGACCACATGAGCCGCATGGACCGCATGGGCTGCATGGACCGCATGGACCGCATGAGCCGCATGGACCGCATGTGCCGCATGTGCCGTATGAGCCGCATGGTCGCATGAGCCGCATGAGCGCCGCATATGAGCCGCATGTCGCATAAAGACCGCATGACTGCTGACGTGCTAAGTGCAAAGTGCGCCAATAAACGCCAGATTACGCCTCATGAGCCCGAGTCCGAGTCCGAGTCCGAGTCGCTAAGCCCCTTTGGGGCTTAGCTCCAAATGAAATTAATCCAAGAGAATGACAAAAGCATTAATGCTTAATCCTTGGAGCCTTATTCTTACCTCCTAGTAAAATTACCCACATGGTTCCCTCCTTAGGGTCACCACCCCATGTGCATCTCTCAACAACACACCCAAGTATATATGTTGAGATAACTCATGGTGCATTTCTGATGTGGGACTAAAATTTATAAGGCATGTTGAGAGCAAGCTCTCTCCATGTAAAGAAAGCACCAACAATTTCCCACCTATCACAACATATATATATGTCCAGGGTTGAGCGTTCCCCACAGTAACTGTCCATTTTACATTAGGATAGATGTCGCTGATGACTTGAATCTTTCCGTATGGGTTAAATAACAATGTGATACAAGAATGGACTACGCCTGGAATTCTGCACCACAATTGTAATTCTTCCCACTCACAAAGTGTAGTTACGTGTGCTTCTGGCTGCACATTAAAGGTCCTGTGCCAGCCTGGTTTCAGTGTATAATTTTGGACGTCTACAAGTTTACCCTCAAGAGACGACCTGATATCTCTTTCCATACACTATAGGTGAGTTCTTTATTAAAGAGATATGGCATGAAGCCTTGCGCTTCCTTGCGGTGCTACGTCGCTATGACATGGCCTGAAGCCGAGGCATTACCCCTACCTGGGAACCTCATCGTAGTGTCATACTACTGTAGCATGAGGTCACAAGCCTCTGTGTAGTGCCAAACTATCCAGCATGAAGCCTAAGGCTTCCTTGCGGTGTTACGCCGCAACGACATGGCTTGCAGTACCGAGGCTTTACCCCTACCTGGGTACCTCATCGTGGTGTCGTACCACTGTAACATGGGGCCATCCTCCCCTTTGTAGTGCTGTCTACAACTTTTTAATTACGTCATACAGCATTAGGCTACCTGCCTATTTGCGGTGCTACGCCGCTATGACTTGGCTTACAAAGCCGAGGCATTACCCCTACCTGGGAACCTCATGGTGGAGTCATCCCACTGTAGTATGGAGTTTCACTCCTTGTAGTGCTGCTCTACCGTGCTTCTTGTAAAGTACATCAGGCATTCACTCTGCCTGAGAACTCATTAAGGCGTTTAAGCCAACCTTCCACAGGATCTGTTTTTTTCGCAGAAAAAATACATAGTAGACAACAGTGGTTATGGGTCCGTATCCCTTCCATGTTCCAGAGAACAAGTACCCACTGTTACGTGATAGTTTTCCAGTCAGTGATCCTCCTTTGAACCAAAAGTTAGATGCCTAGTAGATTTCTCTTTGAACTAATAGCATAAAACTTTATGGTAGGATTACAAATACACACTATCAGAATGCCTTCAAGCCCATTTTACAAGTTGTGTCATCGACCAACTGGCGCTTGAGGCCCTTTGTGAACGGATCTGCCAGGTTCTCCTGACTCCGAACATCAACCACTGCAATTACATCTCTTTTGATAAGATCGTGTATTGCCCTGTGCTTCAACCGCACAGTCCTCTTCTTCCCGTTGAAAAGGTCATTTGATGCCACCGCCGTAGTCGCCTGGTTGTCACAGTATATTGGTATTGCCGGTATCTGAGCCCCAACCACTGGAAGATCATACATGAGCTCCCGAAGCCATTCTGTTTCATCTGCTGCAGTTTCAAGTGCATAGAATTCAGATTCCATGGAGGAACGAGAGAGTATAGTCTGCTTCTTCGACTTCCACGATATAGCAGCTCCACCCAAGGAAAAGATATATCAACCTGTGGATCTCTCGCTTTCCACCTCTGAACACCAGCTAGCATCACTGAAGCCTTCCACTACTGTCGGATACCCGTTGTAGTGCAGTGCATATGTCTGAGTTTTCTTGAGATATCTCATCACCCGCTTCACAGCTTTCCAGTGCTCAACCCCTGGGTTGCTTGTGAACCGACTCAGCATTCCCACGGTGAAAGCTATGTCAGGCCTTGTGGTAGTGGTAGCGTACTTCAAACTTCCGATAACGCTAGAATACTCTAGCTGCCTGACGCTTTTTCTTGAATTTGACTTCAGCTTCTGATCACACCTGTATGGCGTATCGATCCCTGGAAGATCCTTATACCCATAGCGTGTGAGCATCTTCTCAATGTAGTGAGATTGTGACAGCGCTACTCCAGTGTCTGTCCGGATGATCTTTATGCCCAGGATGACACCTGCATCCCCCAAGTCCTTCATACTGAACTTGGTTGAGAGGAACTTCTTTGTCTCTGTGACACAGCCTATATCCGTACCTAGGATTAGCATGTCGTCCACGTACAGACAAACGATGACTCCTCTTCCATCAGCGAACTTTGTGTAAACATATTTGTTCGTCTCGCTGACTCTGTAGCCGTTTGACCTAATAACTTTGTCAAACTTCTCATGCCACATCTTGGGAGCTTGCTTCAAACCATACAATGATTTTACCAACTTGCAGACTTTGTCTTCAAGGCCTTTGACGACAAATCCATCTGGCTGTTGCATGTAAATCTCTTCGGTCAGCTCTCCATTCAGGAATACTGTCTTTACATCCATCTGATGTATCACCAACTTATGTATAGCTGCTAGAGCAATTAACATCCTGATGGTGGTCATCCGAGCTACTGGAGCGTACGTGTCAAAGTAGTCTATCTCCTGTTTCTGAGAAAATCCCTTGGCTACCAGCCTGGCTTTGAACTTGTCAATAGTTTCATCTGCCTTCATCTTCTTCTTGAAGATCCATTTATATCCGATGGGCTTTTCTCCTTCAGGTAGATCTACCAACACCCATGTGTTATTGGAGGTGATAGAGTCAAACTCGTCATTCACTGCCTCCTTCTAGAAGATAGCATCTCTGGTCTTCATCGCCTCATCATAGGTAAGCGGATCTGCTTCCACATGATAGGTGACAAAGTCATCTCCGAAGTCTTTCGGTCTCCTCGCTCGCTTAGCTGACGGCTCTGCGAGTTCTGGTACAAGAGTTGTTTCATCAACAACAGTTTCTTCTTGGACTACTGGCCCATATGAGATTTCAGTCTCATTTGCACCTACATTATTTTCCGAAATGTCCGAAAGAACAATATTTTTGTCTTTTGCAAACTTGTCTTCAAAGTATTCAGCATCGCAAGATTCGATGATATAATTTGACTCAATATCAAGAAATCTCCTAGCATCACTCTTCTCGGCATACCCCAAGAAGATCGCCTTCGTAGTCCTTGTCCCTAGCTTCTGAATCTTCAGATCTGGGAGCTTCACATACGCCAGACACCCCCTAACTCGAATGCCATTCAAGTTTGGTCTGACTTTGAACCCGAGTTCAAGAGGATTTACGTCCGAAGTTGCATATGGCACTCTATTTAGAATAAAAGTGGCCGTCAATGCAGCTTCTTCCCAGTAGCATTTAGGAAGACCCGCGGTTAGCAGCATTGAGTTCATCATTTCTGTCAACGTTCTGTTCTTCCTCTCCGCTACTCCGTTGGATTGAGGAGAATATGGAGCAGTAGTCTCGCATATGATTCCATGTTCTTTGCAGAACGATGCGAATTCATGAGACCTGTACTCCCCGTCTCGATCACTTCTTAACCTCTTGAGTTGTTGTCCAGTCTGCCGTTCAGCTTCGGCCCTGAACTCTTTGAACTTCTCGAAGGCTTCGTCTTTAGACTTGAGCAAGTAGACGAACGCGTATTTTGAGAAGTCGTCGATGAAGGTTATGAAATACTTCATCCCGACCTTCGTGGAGAAATGTTTGAAGTCACAGATATCGGAGTGCACCAACTCCAGAAGATCTGTGCTTCGATTGATCCGATGAAAGGGTTTTCTTGTGATCTTCGTCTGAGCACATACTTCACACTTCTCTACCTTACCCCCATATTTGGAGATAAGTCCTAGACTAGACATTTTGTTAATTCTTTTATAATGAACATGTCCTAGTCTATTATGCCACAACTCAAGAGAATAATCAGAAAATGCAACTGCATTAATATCTTCAAACTGGTTGACAAGCTGAATTTTAAACATTCCTTCGGTTTGATAAGCCTTCCCGAAGTATGTTCCTTTCTTGGACATCACCATCTGACCAGCATTGATGTCCATCCTCAAGCCTGCGTTGCAGAGCAGGCTCCCAGAGATCAGGTTCTTGGCAATCGTCGGAACATGCTTCACACCTTGAAGCGTCAGAGCGTTTCCAGAAGTGAGTTTCAGTTCCACGATCCCGATCCCCAGAACTTCAGCTTGGGCCTGGTTCATCATGACAACCTTCTCAGATATCGGCTGGTACGTGACGAACCATTCCTTGCCAGAACAGACATGACAAGTCACACCAGTGACTATCCACCAGTCAGAGTCAACCCCCACAGTTGTGACCTGTCCGATCATAGCAACAATGTTAGAAACCAATGAAACCTTATTAGGCTCACCTTTCTCTGATTGTTTAGGCTTAGATCTGCATTCACTCTTGTAGTGCCCTTTCTTGCCACAATTGTAACAAGTCACGTGGGACTTAGTCTTTTGTTGCTTGAAAGAAAGACCCTTCACTTTTAGATTAGTGAAGTCCTTCGTCTTGGGATGAGAAGCCGCCTGCTTCCCCCTGGGATCTCTCGTCTGCACAAGATTGGCTTTAGCCAACTGTTTGGACAGAGTGTCCACCTTCTGTTGGGAACGCATCTCGTCCTCAACATGGATCTCTTGAAGTAGATCTTCCAAGCTAATGTCTAGATTCTTTCTGTGCATCCTTCCATAGAAGGTACTCCATCCAGCAGGAAGTTTTGAGACGATCCCTCCGACGACAAACTTGTCGGGTAGGGACATCTCTTCATCTTCCAGTTTCTGACGCAGCTTCAGAAATTCTTTCACCTGTGGCAGCATGGGCTTTTCGTCCTCAAAGAGCAATTTGTGATATTTTTCAACCACAAACATCTAGCTCCTATTCCTGTCTTCTTCATACAGATTTTCCACAGACTCCCATATGTCTCTGGCAAGTTCCTTCTTCGAGTAGAATTCTGCCAGGGAGTCCTCCATAGCATTCAGGATGAGAAGCCTGCAGATGCTATTTTCCCTTCTCCACTTGGCCTGGAGTTTGGTAGCCGCGTTGATAGCGGCAGTAGATCCAGTGTCTGGAACAGAGGGTTCTTCCTCCAACAAAACATGATCAACATCTTTCAGTTGAAGAGTTAGGTAAACATTTCTCTTCCAGACTTGATAATGCTCTCCATCGAACTTTTTCAACTTGCAGAAGTCCGATTGGAGGAGCGAAGCATTAATGTTTTTCATCTACACGGATCTTGCTTTGAGATTGTTAGTCCCGGGACTTGATCAAAGATGGTAAAACAGATGCAACAAAGATCTACGATGATACAAATACCAGATAACCTGATTACAATATGGAGGAGAAAAATAAAGAAGAGAAGATCTCTCGTTCTTCCTTGCAAACGTGTTGCAATTGGAACAGAACAAGTTATAATAATCTAGAGAGAGATGAGAAGAAGAACAATGCTGGAGTGTCAAAACACCGTTGCTCAAAGCAAGATTCGCCCCACACGATCTGCTTCCAGGAACCAGCAAGTTTGAAAAACTTGTGGAACGCTCGAAGTCACATCTGTTCTGACTCTTCGGATGGACTTGCAATGGCGGCAGCAACTCTTTCTCTTTCTCCTTTTCTGACTTGTATTTTTGTCGTAACCACAAAGGAGGCTTAAAGAGAGTATTTATAGAGAGAGGGTAGAAACCCTAGCCGCCTCTTTAGTTATGGAAAGATTGAATCAAATCCCAAAAGATAGCAACGAGATTTAATTCAAATCCCACAAAGATAGGAACGAAATTAATTCAAATCCCACAAAGATAGGATATAAATTAATTTAAATCCCACAAAGATAGGATCTGATTTAATCGCATTGATTCAGCCTTTCCATAACTGACTAGTAATCTGCACAGTCAGCGGATCCCTCCATGCGGCAGCAGCAGCAGCCTGGCCGCATGAGCCTCATGGCCGTATGGACCACAAGAGCCGCATGGACCGCATGGGCCGCATGGACCGCATGAGCCGCATGGCCGCATGAGGCTGCATATGAGCCGCATGGCCGCATGAGGCTGCATATGAGCCGCATGCCGCATAAGATCGCATGGCCGCATAAAGACCGCATGACTGCTGACGTGCTAAGTGCAAAGTGCGCCAACAAAATGCCAGATTACGCCTCATGAGCCCGAGTCCGAGTCCGAGTCCGAGTCGCTAAGCCCCTTTGGGGCTTAGCTCCAAATGGAATTAATCCAAGAGAATGACAAAAGCATTAATGCTTAATCCTTGGAGCCTTATTCTTACCTCCTAGTAAAATCACCCATATGGTTCCCTCCTTAGGGTCACCACCCCATGTGCATCTCTCAACAACACACCCAAGTATATATGTTGAGATAACTCATGGTGCATTTCTGATGTGGGACTAAAATTTACAAGGCATGTTGAGAGCAAGCTCTCTCCATGTAAAGAAAACACCAACAAGAACATCAATGCATCATGTAGTCCAGTTAAAAGAAAGGAGAGAGCAAAAGTTTGACTGTAATTATAACTGGTCTCAGATCAGCTGTAAACACAACACAAAGGGAATCAAATGCAATCTACCTTAGCATATGAAGGTTGTATAAAGGTTTTCAGATATTTATTAAATATAGAACTGCATCAATAAAGTAGTATATAAGCATACTGGAAAACAATAAATATGAACCTGTAGAAGATAGCACGATGGGTAATCTTCTAAAAGAGAAGCAAGCAAGGCCAGCTGAAAAATGCTCATTACTTAATTATGCAATGAGTTGTTTCTCTAGCCTCATCGTTCTTCCCTTATTCATACTTTTGAGATAGGGTCCCGTTAAATTAGACTTGGTAAATCCTGCCACAGAGGTTGTTTTCTCACTTTCGGACACCAAGCTCTTTTTAATTAAGATTTCCAAAATGAATAAACCTTAAATGAATAGGAAACATGAATGCTATAACGAGGTTACATATCATCAAAGCTAAGAAGCGAGTCACCAGAAAATTTCGATTTCATATCCCAAAAGAATAATCACTAATAGCTTACTACCAACACCAATTTTTATTTTGTAAACCAATCAAATTGTAACAACAGCAAAATCCACCTTGGGTACCAGTGAGTGTGTCCTTATACAAAGAACGCCACAAGCTCAAATAGCAGGTAAGAATTGCATAGAAGGAAACGGAGAGGAGAGAGAAAAGAACGAAAAGTTGAGGAAACAACAATTGCAGGGACAGAAACAAGAGGATATTCAACTGGCCAAGGAGATGAAAAAAAGGATAAGAAAAATATAAGAAATTGAGAAAGAGGCAGAAGAAACATCCTGGAAAGCACAGGAAATAACATGTCCTGGCTTGCCGAATCGATTGACAGCAGAGATCAGTTAGAATCGAGATCAAATTAGGTTTAGGCTTTAAAATGCTATTTAAAACTTTTCACCTGAAGTTCATGTAAATTCCCTCACACCTTAAAGGCAATGGGAGTTACATTACACGGCCTAACAACAGAGTACCCAACCACTGCAACTTTAGGTGAAGAACCAACTGCAACTGAATCTAGTAAAAAGAAATATCAACATCTTAGGCTTGTTCTGATTTAGTGGTACTGATGGCCTATACTGGTTTATTTCCTATTTATAGTTGCTTCTGTTTCTTCATTCTATGTCAAATTTCATTCTTGTGAATCATGAAACTTGACAAATAAATAGTATATGTATTTTTCTCATATAGGGAAGTGTTTTCCTTTAATTCAACAATCTTCATCTTAAACGGATAATATAGATAAACGTTACAGTAGCCATGACAGACACATGTCCTGATTGAATACTGGTCCAATTATCTGTTCAATGCGATTGGTACCAATATAGGTCCAAGACTTATGGTATCAAAGAAAAAATAGATTGATTTTTATATAGTAAAGATTTCCTGACCATATTGTTGGGTTTGGCCGGATTAAGTAAACATCACTCAAAAGCTTATGGTATTAGCATGTATCGGCAGGGGATAAGTAGCACCAATTTGCCTTCTTATAACTACATATATACAGAAAACAAACAAACAACCACCTACAAAATATCCTTTATTAGCAAACAACTAAAGATATGGTAATATCAAGGGATAAGACAGACTTCATGATTTCATCGGACAAAATAGCATAATAATAATATCATATTGAGTTCCAAGACAAACCTCATAGAGTGTCTGTCAACATTCATGTTTATTGTCCAGATTTTGTTCCTTAACCTATAGAAGAAAAAGAATCACATAGTTTAAGAATGCTTAAGAATCGCACAATTTTAGAAATATGTTAAATAACACAATGGTACCTCAAATAAAGAAGCCTAATCCAATTATATATATTTGATGGGCCATACAATCGTACTTTGTTCAGCACAAGCAAGTATACCGAAATCAGTTGTTGGTCGATAAAAAATAATGTTATCAATCACATTGCAAACCCAAACTTTCCAACAATCATGACCTAAAGGAACATGATGGACCAATACACTTGGACCTGTTGAGGCAATTTCAGCGGTAGCAACAACAACTTCATCTTTCGAAAACCAACTAAGCAATTTGCACATCTTATTCTCAAGATTAGAGCCTTTAGCAACACTTGCTAATTCTTTTTGTCTTCTTTGTGCTCATTCACTACCAAAATCTTTTATACTTGTTGCACTTGTCCTGTTGCTTTTTTTGTTTTGTGCTCTTTCGCTAGCAACCATTTGAATGCTCTTATTGCCTTTTTGTTTTCTCTGATCATTTTGTGTTCTCTCATCAGTAGAACTTCGACCAATTGTATCGTCCTTTTGTTTACTTTTTGCTCTCTCATTACAAAACAGTTGATCGTTGGAATTTTTATTGCATTTTTTTTGTTGTATCATTGGCTGAATGTTGAATACCTGTGTTTTCCTATTATCATTATATTAAGTAGGTCAAATATCAAATTTTGTAATCAAGTACATAAACAAGACCAAATGAAACATCAATATAGATATTACATAAACTTACCGAGTTACTTCCTCCTTTGTCTAACCGAACAAAAAGATCTTTCACCAAGCCCTTCAAGCTCTCCAATTCATTCTCTAATCTTGTCATTTTATTACCCATATAAATTTGACCATCCACTTTGGAAGGGTTTGCTCCAAATCCATACCCTCTTACTCGTCCTCCCATGCTGCTACCTGGCAAACATGTGTGTGCCACACACACACTCACACATGTCCACAATCAGTCCTTCACTCACTCAAACACACACATGGCACTCACTTATTGCCTGTGAAAGGCCATCTGTGCATAGGCACAAGGCCTGCACATGGGAGGACTCCCATGCTGCTACCTGGCAAACATGTGTGTGCCACAAACTAGTTTGACTAAATTATTCATTTTCGACATCTAGTATAAATTATTCTTACCAACTCATCTACAACAACGGCAAAGCTTTTTCTACTTGTATGATGCACTAAACCAACTGGTTTCGCTCGCATCTCTTTGAATTTTTCAATTCTTTCCTACAAAAAAGATTAGGGAAGAAAATATTGGTGATATAAAAATATACAAAAAAATTGAAGTATGTAATATGAAATCTAAAAACTACAATTACCAAAAAATGAGGACTTGTTCTGGCTTTAATAAAAGACATCCATTTCTCCATAGATTCAATGTTTGTAGGTTTGAGGAGGCTAGCAGCACGTTATAGGCCTACCACTTCGGCTTGCTTTCTCACTTGTTTCACCAAGTTGGATCTCCATTCTCGCCAAATCTTAAGTAGCTTTTTAAAAGTGTAATCCTTGTGGCACTCATCAATAGCAAAGTTTTGCTGCAAAAATATGATCCAAACATGGTGGTTAAATAGTATGTAAAATATAAGAAAAAATCAATAAACTACTAACAACCTTACCGTTATATGTTCCCAAATCTGATCTTTGAAGTCTACTGAGACATCCTTCCATTTAGTCATATTAACTGGTAGTAGCTCTATTGCCATCAAGCCAAGGAATGAACTAAACTTTGGAGCATTTTCCTTAATGGCCTGGCCTCTATGGTTGAAATCAAGGGAAAGAGAAGCATGTTTTGCTTGTTTGCTAACTGCCAAACATTTTGCCTTACCCCTAGGTGTTCTTTTTGGTAATATATTGGATGATGTCTTAGGTGGAGATTCAGAATCTTCATTAGAAACACCATCCATGATTGGTAATGACCGCTTCTTTTCTTGTCTAGATGCAATAATAGCAGCAATTCGTGAAGCTTTCGGGTGATTTTCGGTTCTCTTTGCAGCAATATTTGAGCACTTCATCAAACACAAAAATTTAAGGTTATGGCAATAGATGTACCAGATAAGAAGATACACTATTCATAAAAATTTTGTTCAGGCTTGGAAGTATGTATTGGTCTGAATGTATATTAATGATTTGTTCTGCAGTTGCAGTACTTGTGTACCTGTGTATTGGAGTGCCAGTGATTGTGCACCTGTGTTTAACAAGCTACATGAGTGTTCAGTGTGTATGAGGGTGTCCTAGAGTGCTTAATGTGATCCCGACTGCAAGTAAAAATAGTAACATTATTCTATTGAGACATTATGTCATGTTCATTTTTTAGATGAATGAATACTGCCTGCAAGTGCATTACCTAGTAGAAAACTTCTATTGAGACATTATTGGTTTTTATCTAACATTATTGGTCTATATATGTCAGACATTATATAGGTTCCAAAACTCCAGGTGTACCATTAAGTTAATACCATACCTATTCATCCATTCATGCCAGTTGTTAGTGTATCAAATTTCATAAGAGCAATGAAGAGTGTGTGAAGTTGATTGCAGAAAATGTAAGTGTGTGCTTCACATTAAAGTCATCAATGGTGGCCTAATGGCCAACCAACCCAACCAACTGCCCAAAAGGGGATATCCCCTGCTGACACATGTTGCCATTGCAGCTGCAGTGCAAGGCCAGGGCATCCCATATGTAGGTTATGCTGCTGCCATTGCAAGGCAGTGCAATGCAAGCCCCTGCTACTGCTAATGCTTGGCAAATGCAAAGCCAAGCATGGCTGCTGCTAATGCTGTCACGCCCCAGAACCAGAATACTGGAGAGCGGGGGCAGACATAGCCAGCTACGTATATTGAAATAGAATACATCTCAACTATACGGTCACGGCTGTCTAGATATGAGGGTTTACTACAAGCCAACAGTCTCTTAAGGTCAAGCCTATTGTCTCAATCTCAAGCAAATAATATAATTACAAGATGTATGATCATTAAATATACAATAAAAGGCGTCCCAAATATTATATATCAGCAGATCATGAAGCTAGTCGTACAAAATGTTAGGACTAGCAAGAGTTTAGTCATACATGATCAACCCTAGGATTTGTCAATCATGTTTACAGCCCATAGGCAGACAGCAAGTAAAAGTGCATCGAGCTAACAGGTGCTCGTCGGCTAAATGCCTCAAAAGAATAAACTTACAATAGAGTGAGCGAAACAAAATAGAAAACCCACTCGTAGCCCGCGTTCCTCCTAGTCGCCACCATTGGGCTGGAAGCTTGGTAGATCCTCGGGAGCTGCTCCGAAATCTGGCCACACAAACCCAGCTGGGTCAACCCCAGAAAGAGCAAGTGCCACAAGGGGGCCACGAAATAAGAACAAAAGCCAGCAATCAGCACAAAAAAAATCTAATATTAAAACTAAAACTTACGAAAACATGTCAGGATGATATACGACGAGATAACCATGGGACTATCCCGATAGCCAGGTTACAACCCGTAAACCAAACAAGGACCGGGGTTGTAACCCTTCATCTGAACAGAACTTGGTTTCCCACCATTTATCGGCAAGATAATAAAGCAAGAAATCAAGACAGGAAGCAATCTTGTACGGGATCAAGACATGGCTAGGCTGGTTATACTTCATTCAATCAATCACGGCCAAGCAGATACTACGGCTTACTACTTTAACTAACTAGGGTTATCACAGGCCTAATTACTAACAAGATGCAGTGAGATTGTTCCACAGCCACAAGCCCTGCAGACCATCCAGGCTACCCAGGACGAAAGATTAGGGTTGAATTCAGGTGGGTACATCGCCCATAAGACAAATGTACCCTTAGGTGACTTAGAGGGTGCAACACCCGACGGTGTGCTGGAAATGTGCCCTACTCGACGGCAGGCTACAGATCCCAAGAGCGCCCAGGTAACGGGATTGCCTGTAGCTGTGTCATCTCTTCATGACTACTGTGTTATTTTAGTTATTAACCTTAATCCATTTTAGTGGGTACTCCTGACCGTGGTACTCAGGAGTCCCATCCTAGACATGATGCAAGACAGGACAAGTGGATTAACAAGCAAGCAAGAAAGAACCACCCACGGTGTCAAGACAGGTCAAGTTAAGTTATCAAGTCATGTCAAGTCAGGAGTGCGCCGCCACGGGCCACTATCAAGTCATGTGGGTCATGTCAGGAGTGCAGCACTACGGGTCACTGTCGTGTTATGCTAGTTCCTTGTAATACCAAGCCATGTACCATAGTCATTCCAACATATTAAGTAAAATCAAGTTCATGACAAAAGGCGTAAGGATATAAAATGGGCGTAAAATATCTAATAAAATATCAAAAGACAGGGTTATAAAAGAGCCAAGCTTAAAGAAATAAAACTAAAACTCCAAGGGTCAATAGGTTAAGCAAGGGGTCAGGGGAGCAGCGTACAAAAGTCACGCATGCTCAAGGGGAGCAGCTGCGTGAAAAGTCACGCAAGCTCAAGGGAGCGGCTGCGTGAAAAGTCACGCAAGCTCAAGGGAACAGCTGCGTGAAAAGTCACGCAAGCTCAAGGGAACAGCTGCGTGAAAAGTCATGCAAGCTCAGGGGCAGCGTACATGAAAAGTCACGCACGCTACAGGGAGCAGTGTATGAAAGTCACGCACGCTCAAGGGAGCAGTGTGTGAAAGTCACGCACGCTCAAGGAGACACGCTTCCAACAGGAAGCGTACTCAAGCCTGCGTACGCAGCGCTAAAGAGCGCGCGTAGCTCAGTATGCGTAAGCTAAACAGCTATGCATACTTCTCACTGTCTTCTCCAAACAGCAAGAAAACCAAAGAAGAACCTAAAGCTTCACAAGTTCATAGCTTGGCCATCCGAACTCCAAATCCGAATTTCCAAAGTTCCAACTTGGGTGAAACTGAAAGTTCTTCCACATGGAAACATCAAAACTCATAGAAAACTAACATAAATAGCTCAAACCATACAAAATCCGAAAATAGGAAAAGCTTAGATCTACGATAATGGGGGCTCCAAATCACAAAAACTCAAGTTCTAATGTTTGTCTCCATGTCCTAAACTAGCAAATGGACAAAGAAAAGAGGGTCCTCATGTAGTGGCAAGATGTACTTGCCTAGGGGTTGGAGAGTTGTGTGGAGGAAGAAGAAGAAGAAATTAATGGTGGTTATGAAGAGAGAGAAGAGGTTGGTGGAGTTATAAAGAGGGGGAGTTGTGTGGGTTGAGGGTGTAGCATAGGGCTAGGGTGTTCCAACACATAAACCAAACCAAACCGATTTCAAACCAATTAAAACCGAGCCAAGCCCAAAACCCAAAATACGAGAAATATCGAAATTCCACAAATTGAGAAAAATAAAAATACATGCCAAAATCCAGATACGAGTATAAATACGAAATACTGGAAATACAGGAAATGAGGGTGACAACTCTACCCACCTTAAAAGAATTCCGTCCTCGGAATTTAACCAAGGAGCTAGAGATTGTCACGACAAGCTATATTAAGCACATGCAAGTTACACTAAGCAGTTCAATCATACAATCATACAATGCAAGCAAGGAAGGGAAAACGTAAGGCATAAGAAAGACATTATATCTCACGAGCCAAACAGGTAGGGATATCGCGATCGGATGTCGTCCTCACGCTCCCACGTTGACTCACCTAGAGAGTGATGACCCCAAGCAACACGGACTAATTTAATAGTCTTGTTCTTGAGTATATTTTCCCTCCGGTCCAATATAGACACGGGCCTCTTCTCATACGAAAGGTTGGTACCAACAACCAATTCCGAATGGTCTAGGATGTGGCTCGGGTCCGGAATATACCGTCGTAATTGGGACACATGGAATACATCGTGTACCTCACTTAGCGACGGCGGAAGAGCGAGACGATAGGATACATCTCCTACTCGCTCTAGAATATCGAACGGCCCTATATACCTAGGACTAAGCTTTTCCCGTACGCCAAAGCGAATGACACCGCGGTTAGGCGAGAACCTAAGGAATACATGGTCGCCGACAGCAAATTCTAAGGGACGCCGATGAGCATCGGCCCAATGGCGCTGGCGGTCCTGGGCAACTCGGAGGTGATCTCTGACCTTCCTGACCACTTCAACCGTCTGGGAAATTAACTCGAGTCCGAGCATCTGCCTCTCCCCGACATCGTCCCATGCTAGCGGGGATCTGCACTTCCTGCCATAAAGAGCCTCGAAGGGTGCCATCTGGATACTGGCCTGATAACTGTTGTTGTACGAGAATTCTACCAGGTGCAGATGATTCTCCCATGAACCACCGAAGTCAAGGGTACAGGATCTCAACATATCTTCAAGGGTCTGGATTGTGCGCTCTGATTGACCATCCGTCTGCGGGTGATAAGCTGAGCTGAACTGAAGGCGAGTCCCCAAACTCTTCTGTAAGCTACGCCAAAAGTGTGAGGTGAATCTTGAATCCCTGTCCGAGGTGATGCTGACTGGCACACCGTAAAGCCTGACAATCTGCCTAAGGTACATCTCTGCTAGCTGCACCGTTGACTGTCCAACTCTGAATGGGAGAAAGTGTGCCACCTTGGTAAGCCTGTCCACAATTACCCAAATAGCATCTCTGTCGGCCGGAGATCTGGGCCATACGGTCACGAAATCCATGGTTATATGCTCCCATTTCCATTCTGGGATCGGCAAGGGTTGAAGAAGTCCAGCGGGCCTCTGATGTTCAGCTTTAACCTGTTGGCAAACCAAACACCGAGAGACAAACCGGGCTATCTCCCTCTTCATGCCATTCCACCAAAAATGCTGACGAATATCACGGTACATCTTCGTACCACCCGGATGAATAGAATACTGTGAACTGTGGGCTTCTGCCATGACTTCCTGTCTGATATCTCTACTGGGTACACAAAGACGAGTGCCGTGCCAAAGTGTACCGTCTTCATGGATACATAACTCTGGCCTTCTTCCTGCTTCACACTCTGCTCTGAGTCGCTGGATCTTGGAATCTGCTGACTGCGCCATCCGGATTCTCTCAACTATGCTGGACTGAACCTGTAGACTGGCCATCAATGCCACGCTGGTTGGAAGAACCACTTCAATGCCCATCTTCTGAAGATCTGCCAATAATTCTGGTTGCGCCGTCAGGAGATAAACTCCGGCTCTCCTGCTCAATGCATCTGCTACAACGTTGGCCTTCCCGGGATGATACTGCAAATCCACATCATAGTCCACCAATAACTCGAGCCATCTTCTCTGCCGCATATTAAGGTCCTTCTGGGTGAAAACATACTTCAGGCTCTTATGATCAGTAAAGATCTTCACTCTATCCCCGTACAAGTAGTGTCTCCACAACTTCAAAGCAAACACTACCGTCGCCAATTTCAAGTCGTGGGTTGGATAATTCTTCTCATGATCACGAAGTTGACGTGACGCATAAGATATTACCTTTCCATGCTGCATCAAGACACACCCCAATCCTCTGCCTGAAGCGTCGCAATAAACTGTGAATCCTCCGGTCCCATCTGGAAGGGTGAGAATGGGAGCCGTTATCAAACCTCGCTTCAACTTCTCAAATGATTCCTGGCACTCTGCTGTCCAAACAAACGGCACATCCTTGCGGGTCAACTGGGTCATCGGTGCTGAAATCCTTGCGAAATCTGAAACGAACCGCCGGTAGTAGCCGGCCAATCCAAGGAAGCTGCGAACCTCTGCCACTGAGCTGGGTACCGACCATGACTCGATAGCCACAATCTTCTGGGGATCCACTTCCACTCCTCCTCGGGTAATGATGTGACCCAAGTACGAAATGCGATCGAGCCAGAACTCGCATTTACTGAACTTGGCGTACAACTGATGCTCCCGAAGCGTCTGAAGGACGACTCTGAGATGCTGCTCATGCTCTGCTTCACTCTTGCTGTAGACCAGGATGTCATCCAAGAACACAATCACAAACTGATCCAAGTAAGGCATGAAAATGCGATTCATGAGGTCCATGAACACGGCCGGCGCATTGGTCGCTCCAAAGGGCATAATAAGGAACTCCCAATGTCCATACCTCGATCTAAATGCTGTCTTCGGGATGTCCTGCTCTCTGACTCTGATCTGGTGGTATCCTGACCGCAAGTCGATTTTCGAGAACACTGAAGCCCCTCTGAGCTGATCAAATAAGTCATCTATCCTCGGAAGAGGGTATCTGTTCTTGATTGTCACCGAATTCAAGGTACGATAATCAACACATAGCCTGGACGTACCATCCTTCTTTTTTACAAGAAGCAACGGGGCTCCCCAAGGCGATCCACTTGCACGGATGAATCCCTTGGTCCTCAGTTCTTCAATCATCTTGTACAAAATCTCCAATTCTGAAGGCGCCATCCTGTAGACTCGCTCTGACACTGGTGCTGTCCCGGGAATCAAGTCTATAGTGAACTCAATCTCCCGCTCTGGCGGCATCCCTGGAAGCTCTTCTGGAAAGACATCTGGAAACTCTTCAACTATCCGGGGTAACTGCACTGCTGCTACGGCCATCCACAATGCTGGGAAAGATGGCTCCACTGCGCCTCTGGAAAACGAAAACTCTGGCTCGCCGAGGATACTAAAGACAACTCTGCCAATATGGCAGTCTATCCTAGCATACTGGTTCCTCAACCAATCCATGCCTAGGACTACATCATAGTCTGCCATAGGAAACTCTATGAATCTAGCGGGGAACTCCCTACCGCTAACTACGATCCGACACGAGGAAAACACTCGATCTACTCCCACAAGACCATTACCAGTAAGTATATTGAGCCTCATTGATAATGACTCGGGCTCCAATCCTATCCGTGTCGTGAATCGTGCAGACATGAATGAATGCGATGCACCAGAATCAAACAATACCGAAGCTGGAAAGGAGTTGACGAGAATAGTACCTGCCACAACCTCACCTGGTGCAACTTCTTCTTCCATAGCCATCATCATGGCCTGACCTTGTCCTCTGGCTGCTGGTCCCCTCTGCTGAAAACCAATCTGCCTATTCTGGGTCTGAGCTTGGGCTTGTGCATACTGCTGGGGGTGCTGTTGCTGGAATGCCTGAGACTGAGGCGGCAAGGGCCTCGAAGACTGATACTGCTGCTGCTGAACTGGTGCTGGGGTCGGTCCTCTCACCGAAGAGCTAGAAGGGTTGGATGCTGATGAACCACCCCTATTCGGGCAAGCCCCTATCCTATGATCTGCCGCTCCACAAGCCAGGCACAATCCCTGCGTCCTGCGATAGTCTGCCACCACATGCCCTGGCTTCCCATAATGAGAACATCCCATCGCGGAAGTCTCCTTCTGCTTCTGCTGCTGCGGGTACGTCGGGGTCGAATGCTGAACCGACGTTACTGAGGCCGCCCGCCTCAGAGTTCCAATGGTCAATCCCCTAGCTGCCGGGGCTGGAGCTGATGATTGGTGCATCTGACTGTGGGACCGCTTCCTACCTCCGGTCCTATCCACTATCCTCTGGGAGGTATACTCATGCCTCCTAGCTGCTCTCAAGACTGCATCGAACGTTTGGTGCTCGAACTGCTCAACCGCCAATAAGATCTCCAAATACAGTCCCTGCTGGAACCGCTGGGCCCTATCAAACTCGGTCGCCACCAAGGTAGGGGCAAACCTACTGAGTCTAGAAAACTCCGATGCATAACTGTCGACTGTTCTGCCTCCTTGCTTCAAGTTGGTAAATTCGGTCTGCAGGTCGTACCGAGCCACAGCATCAAAGTACTTCGTCTGGAATCTCTCTCTAAACACTACCCAAGCAATGGGTGCCACTAATCCCATGGCCTGCGCTGCCCACCAACTGCGAGCTAGGTCCAACAACTGCAGGCGTACCACCGCCACCTTCTCATTCTCGGGTGTTCTAGCTGCTTCCAGAACTACCTCGGTATCCTGAAGCCATGCATCTGCGGCAATCGCATCCTCGGTGCCGTCGAAGAAAGGAGGGTTCAATCGCTTGAAGCTGTTAGCCGCCTGGTTTCCTGGATGTCCGCCTCGGGTCAAAGCATCTTGAACTGTCTGGTGCAGGGCGTCGCTTCGACGATCCTGGGAAGCTATCAAGGTTCTGATGAGGCCTACTAAGGTACCATCATCTGGCTCTGCGGGCTGGACGGGCCGAACTGGTGACTCTCCTCCAGTAGGTATCACTCTGGAGGCTACCCCGGAATGCTGAGCTTGATCTCCGGGTTGCTGCTGGTCCACGGGAGGTGCTCTTCCTTGCTGATCGGCAGGGTCAGGTACAGTGCCGCTGAAGAAGACGACACAGGAAAATAATAAGGAAGGACCAGGACAGATCAACGATACAAGCATGTAATCAGGTCAAGAATTTCAGGGATTTGAAAATACGGGCGGAGATCAAGGGCGAATACTGATTGAGACATCTATTCGGTAAACCCTCACATTTCTTGATTGACAAGACCTGCATGGGCCACCACTTAAACCATGTCACGCCCCAGAACCAGAATACTGGAGAGCGGGGGCAGACATAGCCAGCTACGTATATTGAAATAGAATACATTTCAACTATACGGTCATGGCTGTCTAGATATGAGGGTTTACTACAAGCCAACAGTCTCTTAAGGTCAAGCCTATTGTCTCAATCTCAAGCAAATAATATAATTACAAGATGTATGATCATTAAATATACAATAAAAGGCGTCCCAAATATTACATATCAGCTGATCATGAAGCTAGTCGTACAAAATATTAGGACTAGCAAGAGTTTAGTCATACATGATCAACCCTAGGATTTGTCAATCATGTTTACAGCCCGTAGGCAGACAGTAAGTAAAAGTGCATCGAGCTAACAGGTGCTCGTCGGCTAAATGCCTCAAAAGAATAAATTTACAATAGAGTGAGCGAAACAAAATAGAAAACCCACTCGTGGTCCGGGTTCCTTCTAGTCGCCACCATTGGGCTGGAAGCTTGGTAGATCCTCGGGAGCTGCTCCGAAATCTGGCCACACAAAACCAGCTGGGTCAACCCCAGAAAGAGCAAGTGCCACAAGGGGCCACGAAATAAGAACAAAAGCCAGCAATCAGCACAAAAAAAATCTAATATTAAAACTAAAACTTACGAAAACATGTCAGGATGATATACGACGAGATAACCATGGGACTATCCCGATAGCCAGGTTACAACCCGTAAACCAAACAAGGACCGGAGTTGTAACCCTTCATCTGAACAGAACTTGGTTTCCCACCATTTATCGGCAAGATAATAATGCAAGAAATCAAGATAGGAAGCAATCTTATACGGGATCAAGACATGGCTAGACTGGTTATACTTCATTCAATCAATCACGGCCAAGCAGATACTACGGCTTACTACTTTAACTAACTAGGGTTATCACATGCCTAATTACTAACAAGATGCAGTAAGATTGTACCACGGCCACAAGCCCTGCAGACCATTCAGGCTACCCAGGACGAAAGATTAGGGTTGAATTCAGGTGGGTACATCGCCCATAAGACAAATGTACCCTTAGGTGACTTAGAGGGTGCAACACCCGACGGTGTGCTGGAAATGTGCCCTACTCGACGGCAGGCTACAGATCCCAAGAGCGCCCAGGTAACGGAATTGCCTGTAGCTGTGTCATCTCTTCATGACTACTGTGTTATTCTAGTTATTAACCTTAATCCATTTTAGTGGGTACTCCTGACCGTGGTACTCAGGAGTCCCATCCTAGACATGATGCAAGACAGGACAAGTGGATTAACAAGCAAGCAAGAAAGAACCACCCACGGTGTCAAGACAGGTCAAGTTAAGTTATCAAGTCATGTCAAGTCAGGAGTGCGCCGCCACGGGCCACTATCAAGTCATGTGGGTCATGTCAGGAGTGCAGCACTACGGGTCACTGTCGTGTTATGCTAGTTCCTTGTAATACCAAGCCATGTACCATAGTCATTCCAACATATTAAGTAAAATCAAGTTCATGACAAAAGGCGTAAGGATATAAAATGGGCGTAAAATATCTAATAAAATATCAAAAGACAGGGTTATAAAAGAGCCAAGCTTAAAGAAATAAAACTAAAACTCCAAGGGTCAATAGGTTAAGCAAGGGGTCAGGGGAGCAGCGTACAAAAGTCACGCATGCTCAAGGGGAGCAGCTGCGTGAAAAGTCACGCAAGCTCAAGGGAGCGGCTGCGTGAAAAGTCACGCAAGCTCAAGGGAACAGCTGCGTGAAAAGTCACGCAAGCTCAAGGGAACAGCTGCGTGAAAGGTCACGCAAGCTCAAGGGAACAGCTGCGTGAAAAGTCACGCAAGCTCAGGGCAGCGTACATGAAAAGTCACGCACGCTACAGGGAGCAGTGTATGAAAGTCACGCACGCTCAAGGGAGCAGTGTGTGAAAGTCACGCACGCTCAAGGAGACACGCTTCCAACAGGAAGCGTACTCAAGCCTGCGTACGCAGCGCTAAAGAGCGCGCGTAGCTCAGTATGCGTAAGCTAAACAGCTATGCATACTTCTCACTGTCTTCTCCAAACAGCAAGAAAACCAAAGAAGAACCCAAAGCTTCACAAGTTCATAGCTTGGCCATCCGAACTCCAAATCCGAATTTCCAAAGTTCCAACTTGGGTGAAACTGAAAGTTCTTCCACATGGAAACATCAAAACTCATAGAAAACCAACATAAATAGCTCAAACCATACAAAATCCGAAAATAGGAAAAGCTTAGATCTACGATAATGGGGGCTCCAAATCACAAAAACTCAAGTTCTAATGTTTGTCTCCATGTCCTAAACTAGCAAATGGACAAAGAAAAGAGGGTCCTCATGTAGTGGCAAGATATACTTGCCTAGGGGTTGGAGAGTTGTGTGGAGGAAGAAGAAGAAGAAATTAATGGTGGTTATGAAGAGAGAGAAGAGGTTGGTGGAGTTATAAAGAGGGGGAGTTGTGTGGGTTGAGGGTGTAGCATAGGGCTAGGGTGTTCCAACACATAAACCAAACCAAACCGATTTCAAACCAATTAAAACCGAGCCAAGCCCAAAACCCAAAATACGAGAAATATCGAAATTCCACAAATTGAAAAAAATAAAAATACATGCCAAAATCCAGATACGAGTATAAATACGAAATACTGGAAATACAGGAAATGAGGGTGACAACTCTACCCACCTTAAAAGAATTCCGTCCTCGGAATTTAACCAAGGAGCTAGAGATTGTCACGACAAGCTATATTAAGCACATGCAAGTTACACTAAGCAGTTCAATCATACAATCATACAATGCAAGCAAGGAAGGAAAAACGTAAGGCATAAGAAAGACATTATATCTCACGAGCCAAACAGGTAGGGATATCGCGATCGGATGTCGTCCTCACGCTCCCACGTTGACTCACCTAGAGAGTGATGACCCCAAGCAACACGGACTAATTTAATAGTCTTGTTCTTGAGTATCTTTTTCCTCCGGTCCAATATAGACACGGGCCTCTTCTCATACGAAAGGTTGGTACCAACAACCAATTCCGAATGGTCTAGGATGTGGCTCGGGTCCGGAATATACCGTCGTAATTGGGACACATGGAATACATCGTGTACCTCACTTAGCGACGGCGGAAGAGCGAGACGATAGGATACATCTCCTACTCGCTCTAGAATATCGAACGGCCCTATATACCTAGGACTAAGCTTTTCCCGTACGCCAAAGTGAATGACACCGCGGTTAGGCGAGAACCTAAGGAATACATGGTCGCCGACAGCAAATTCTAAGGGACGCCGATGAGCATCGGCCCAATGGCGCTGGCGGTCCTGGGCAACTCGGAGGTGATCTCTGACCTTCCTGACCACTTCAACCGTCTGGGAAATTAACTCGAGTCCGAGCATCTGCCTCTTCCCGACATCGTCCCATGCTAGCGGGGATCTGCACTTCCTGCCATAAAGAGCCTCGAAGGGTGCCATCTGGATACTGGCCTGATAACTGTTGTTGTACGAGAATTCTACCAGGTGCAGATGATTCTCCCATGAACCACCGAAGTCAAGGGTACAGGATCTCAACATATCTTCAAGGGTCTGGATTGTGCGCTCTGATTGACCATCCGTCTGCGGGTGATAAGCTGAGCTGAACTGAAGGCGAGTCCCCAAACTCTTCTGTAAGCTACGCCAAAAGTGTGAGGTGAATCTTGAATCCCTGTCCGAGGTGATGCTGACTGGCACACCGTAAAGCCTGACAATCTGCCTAAGGTACATCTCTGCTAGCTGCGCCGTTGACTGTCCAACTCTGAATGGGAGAAAGTGTGCCACCTTGGTAAGCCTGTCCACAATTACCCAAATAGCATCTCTGTCGGTCGGAGATCTGGGCCATACGGTCACGAAATCCATGGTTATATGCTCCCATTTCCATTCTGGGATCGGCAAGGGTTGAAGAAGTCCAGCGGGCCTCTGATGTTCAGCTTTAACCTGTTGGCAAACCAAACACCGAGAGACAAACCGGACTATCTCCTCTTCATGCCATTCCACCAAAAATGCTGACGAATATCACGGTACATCTTCGTACCACCCGGATGAATAGAATACTGTGAACTGTGGGCTTCTGCCATGACTTCCTGTCTGATATCTCTACTGGGTACACAAAGACGAGTGCCGTGCCAAAGTGTACCGTCTTCATGGATACATAACTCTGGCCTTCTTCTTGCTTCACACTCTGCTCTGAGTCGCTGGATCTTGGAATCTGCTGACTGCGCCATCCGGATTCTCTCAACTATGCTGGACTGAACCTGTAGACTGGCCATCAATGCCACGCTGGTTGGAAGAACCACTTCAATGCCCATCTTCTGAAGATCTGCCAATAATTCTGGTTGCGCCGTCAGGAGATAAACTCCGGCTCTCCTGCTCAATGCATCTGCTACAACGTTGGCCTTCCCGGGATGATACTACAAATCCACATCATAGTCCACCAATAACTCGAGCCATCTTCTCTGCCGTATATTAAGGTCCTTCTGGGTGAAAACATACTTCAGGCTCTTATGATCAGTAAAGATCTTCACTCTATCCCCGTACAAGTAGTGTCTCCACAACTTCAAAGCAAACACTACCGTCGCCAATTTCAAGTCGTGGGTTGGATAATTCTTCTCATGATCACGAAGTTGACGTGACGCATAAGATATTACCTTTCCATGCTGCATCAAGACACACCCCAATCCTCTGCCTGAAGCGTCGCAATAAACTGTGAATCCTCCGGTCCCATCTGGAAGGGTGAGAATGGGAGCCGTTATCAAACCTCGCTTCAACTTCTCAAATGATTCCTGGCACTCTGCTGTCCAAACAAACGGCACATCCTTGCGGGTCAACTGGGTCATCGGTGCTGAAATCCTTGCGAAATCTGAAACGAACCGCCGGTAGTAGCCGGCCAATCCAAGGAAGCTGCGAACCTCTGCCACTGAGCTGGGTACCGACCATGACTCGATAGCCACAATCTTCTGGGGATCCACTTCCACTCCTCCTCGGGTAATGATGTGACCCAAGTACGAAATGCGATCGAGCCAGAACTCGCATTTACTGAACTTGGCGTACAACTGATGCTCCCGAAGCGTCTGAAGGACGACTCTGAGATGCTGCTCATGCTCTGCTTCACTCTTGCTGTAGACCAGGATGTCATCCAAGAACACAATCACAAACTGATCCAAGTAAGGCATGAAAATGCGATTCATGAGGTCCATGAATACGGCCGGCGCATTGGTCGCTCCAAAGGGCATAATAAGGAACTCCCAATGTCCATACCTCGATCTAAATGCTGTCTTCGGGATGTCCTGCTCTCTGACTCTGATCTGGTGGTATCCTGACCGCAAGTCGATTTTCGAGAACACTGAAGCCCCTCTGAGCTGATCAAATAAGTCATCTATCCTCGGAAGAGGGTATCTGTTCTTGATTGTCACCGAATTCAAGGTACGATAATCAACACATAGCCTGGACGTACCATCCTTCTTTTTTACAAGAAGCAACGGGGCTCCCCAAGGCGATCCACTTGCACGGATGAATCCCTTGGTCCTCAGTTCTTCAATCATCTTGTACAAAATCTCCAATTCTGAAGGCGCCATCCTGTAGACTCGCTCTGACACTGGTGCTGTCCCGGGAATCAAGTCTATAGTGAACTCAATCTCCCGCTCTGGCGGCATCCCTGGAAGCTCTTCTGGAAAGACATCTGGAAACTCTTCAACTATCCGGGGTAACTGTACTGCTGCTACGGCCATCCACAATGCTGGGAAAGATGGCTCCACTGCGCCTTTGGAAAACGAAAACTCTGGCTCGTCGGGGATACTAAAGACAACTCTGCCAATATGGCAGTCTATCCTAGCATACTGGTTCCTCAACCAATCCATGCCTAGGACTACATCATAGTCTGCCATAGGAAACTCTATGAATCTAGCGGGGAACTCCCTACCGCTAACTACGATCCGACACGAGGAAAACACTCGATCTACTCCCACAAGACCATTACCAGTAAGTATATTGAGCCTCATTGATAATGACTCGGGCTCCAATCCTATCCGTGTCGTGAATCGTGCAGACATGAATGAATACGATGCACCAGAATCAAACAATACCGAAGCTGGAAAGGAGTTGACGAGAATAGTACCTGCCAGAACCTCACCTGGTGCAACTTCTTCTTCCATAGCCATCATCATGGCCTGACCTTGTCCTCTGGCTGCTGGTCCCCTCTGCTGAAAACCTCTCTGCCTATTCTGGGTCTGAGCTTGGGCTTGTGCATACTGCTGGGGGTGCTGTTGCTGGAATGCCTGAGACTGAGGCGGCAAGGGCCTCGAAGACTGATACTGCTGCTGCTGAACTGGTGCTGGGGTCGGTCCTCTCACCGAAGAGCTAGAAGGGTTGGATGCTGATGAACCACCCCTATTCGGGCAAGCCCCTATCCTATGATCTGCCGCTCCACAAGCCAGGCACAATCCCTGCGTCCTGCGATAGTCTGCCACCACATGCCCTGGCTTCCCATAATGAGAACATCCCATCGCGGAAGTCTCCTTCTGCTTCTGCTGCTGCGGGTACGTCGGGATCGAATGCTGAACCGACGTTACTGAGGCCGCCCGCCTCAGAGTTCCAATGGTCAATCCCCTAGCTGCCGGGGCTGGAGCTGATGATTGGTGCATCTGACTGTGGGACCGCTTCCTACCTCCGGTCCTATCCACTATCCTCTGGGAGGTATACTCATGCCTCCTAGCTGCTCTCAAGACTGCATCGAACGTTTGGTGCTCGAACTGCTCAACCGCCAATAAGATCTCCAAATACAGTCCCTGCTGGAACCGCTGGGCCCTATCAAACTCGGTCGCCACCAAGGTAGGGGCAAACCTACTGAGTCTAGAAAACTCCGATGCATAACTGTCGACTGTTCTGCCTCCTTGCTTCAAGTTGGTAAATCCGGTCTGCAGGTCGTACCGAGCCACAACATCAAAGTACTTCGTCTGGAATCTCTCTCTAAACACTACCCAAGCAATGGGTGCCACTAATCCCATGGCCTGCGCTGCCCACCAACTGCGAGCTAGGTCCAACAACTGCAGGCGTACCACCGCCACCTTCTCATTCTCGGGTGTTCTAGCTGCTTCCAGAACTACCTCGGTATCCTGAAGCCATGCATCTGCGGCAATCGCATCCTCGGTGCCGTCGAAGAAAGGAGGGTTCAATCGCTTGAAGCTGTTAGCCGCCTGGTTTCCTGGATGTCCGCCTCGGGTCAAAGCATCTTGAACTGTCTGGTGCAGGGCGTCGCTTCGACGATCCTGGGAAGCTATCAAGGTTCTGATGAGGCCTACTAAGGTACCATCATCTGGCTCTGCGGGCTGGACGGGCCGAACTGGTGACTCTCCTCCAGTAGGTATCACTCTGGAGGCTACCCCGGAATGCTGAGCTTGATCTCCGGGTTGCTGCTGGTCCACGGGAGGTGCTCTTCCTTGCTGATCGGCAGGGTCAGGTACAGTGCCGCTGAAGAAGACGACACAGGAAAACAATAAGGAAGGACCAGGACAGATCAACGATACAAGCATGTAATCAGGTCAAGAATTTCAGGGATTTGAAAATACGGGCGGAGATCAAGGGCGAATACTGATTGAGACATCTATTCGGTAAACCCTCACATTTCTTGATTGACAAGACCTGCATGGGCCACCACTTAAACCATGTCACGCCCCAGAACCAGAATACTGGAGAGCGGGAGCAGACATAGCCAGCTACGTATATTGAAATAGAATACATTTCAACTATACGGTCATGGCTGTCTAGATATGAGGGTTTACTACAAGCCAACAGTCTCTTAAGGTCAAGCCTATTGTCTCAATCTCAAGCAAATAATATAATTACAAGATGTATGATCATTAAATATACAATAAAAGGCGTCCCAAATATTACATATCAGCTGATCATGAAGCTAGTCGTACAAAATGTTAGGACTAGCAAGAGTTTAGTCATACATGATCAACCCTAGGATTTATCAATCATGTTTATAGCCCGTAGGCAGACAGTAAGTAAAAGTGCATCGAGCTAACAGGTGCTCGTCGGCTAAATGCCTCAAAAGAATAAATTTACAATAGAGTGAGCGAAACAAAATAGAAAACCCACTCGTGGTCCGGGTTCCTTCTAGTCGCCACCATTGGGCTGGAAGCTTGGTAGATCCTCGGGAGCTGCTCCGAAATCTGGCCACACAAAACCAGCTGGGTCAACCCCAGAAAGAGCAAGTGCCACAAGGGGCCACGAAATAAGAACAAAAGCCAGCAATCAGCACAAAAAAAATCTAATATTAAAACTAAAACTTACGAAAACATGTCAGGATGATATACGACGAGATAACCATGGGACTATCCCGATAGCCAGGTTACAACCCGTAAACCAAACAAGGACCGGAGTTGTAACCCTTCATCTGAACAGAACTTGGTTTCCCACCATTTATCGGCAAGATAATAATGCAAGAAATCAAGATAGGAAGCAATCTTATACGGGATCAAGACATGGCTAGACTGGTTATACTTCATTCAATCAATCACGGCCAAGCAGATACTACGGCTTACTACTTTAACTAACTAGGGTTATCACATGCCTAATTACTAACAAGATGCAGTAAGATTGTACCACGGCCACAAGCCCTACAGACCATTCAGGCTACCCAGGACGAAAGATTAGGGTTGAATTCAGGTGGGTACATCGCCCATAAGACAAATGTACCCTTAGGTGACTTAGAGGGTGCAACACCCGACGGTGTGCTGGAAATGTGCCCTACTCGACGACAGGCTACAGATCCCAAGAGCGCCCAGGTAACGGAATTGCCTGTAGCTGTGTCATCTCTTCATGACTACTGTGTTATTCTAGTTATTAACCTTAATCCATTTTAGTGGGTACTCCTGACCGTGGTACTCAGGAGTCCCATCCTAGACATGATGCAAGACAGGACAAGTGGATTAACAAGCAAGCAAGAAAGAACCACCCACGGTGTCAAGACAGGTCAAGTTAAGTTATCAAGTCATGTCAAGTCAGGAGTGCGCCGCCACGGGCCACTATCAAGTCATGTGGGTCATGTCAGGAGTGCAGCACTACGGGTCACTGTCGTGTTATGCTAGTTCCTTGTAATACCAAGCCATGTACCATAGTCATTCCAACATATTAAGTAAAATCAAGTTCATGACAAAAGGCGTAAGGATATAAAATGGGCGTAAAATATCTAATAAAATATCAAAAGACAGGGTTATAAAAGAGCCAAGCTTAAAGAAATAAAACTAAAACTCTAAGGGTCAATAGGTTAAGCAAGGGGTCAAGGGAGCAGCGTACAAAAGTCACGCATGCTCAAGGGGAGCAGCTGCGTGAAAAGTCACGCAAGCTCAAGGGAGCGGCTGCGTGAAAAGTCACGCAAGCTCAAGGGAACAGCTGCGTGAAAAGTCACGCAAGCTCAAGGGAACAGCTGCGTGAAAGGTCACGCAAGCTCAGGGGCAGCGTACATGAAAAGTCATGCACGCTACAGGAAGAAGTGTGTGAAAGTCACGCACGCTCAAGGGTGCAGTGTGTGAAAGTCACGCACGCTCAAGGAGACACGCTTCCAACAGGAAGCGTACTCAAGCCTGCGTACGCAGCGCTAAAGAGCGCGCGTAGCTCAGTATGCGTAAGCTAAACAGCTATGCATACTGCTCACTGTCTTCTCCAAACAGTAAGAAAACCAAAGAAGAACCCAAAGCTTCACAAGTTCATAGCTTGGCCATCCGAACTCCAAATCCGGATTTCCAAAGTTCCAACTTGGGTGAAACTGAAAGTTCTTCCACATGGAAACATCAAAACTCATAGAAAACCAACATAAATAGCTCAAACCATGCAAAATCCGAAAATAGAAAAAGCTTAGATCTACGATAATGGGGGCTCCAAATCACAAAAACTCAAGTTCTAATGTTTGTCTCCATGTCCTAAACTAGCAAATGGACAAAGAAAAGAGGGTCCTCATGTAGTGGCAAGATGCACTTGCCTAGGGGTTGGGGAGTTGTGTGGAGGAAGAAGAAAAAATTAATGGTGGTTATGAAGAGAGAGAAGAGGTTGGTGGAGTCATAAAGAGGGGGAGTTGTGTGGGTTGAGGGTGTAGCATAGGGCTAGAGTGTTCCAACACATAAACCAAACCAAACCGATTTCAAACCAATTAAAACCGAGCCAAGCCCAAAACCCAAAATACGAGAAATATCGAAATTCCATAAATTGAGAAAAATAAAAATACATGCCAAAATCCAGATACGAGTATAAATACGAAATACTGAAAATACAGGAAATGAGGGTGACAAATGCAAAGCCAGGCATTACAGTCCAAGCAATGCCTGCTACCTGCGGTGCAAGGCCTTCTTGCCTAAGTGCTACTACAGTGCTAGATCTTGTTGCCACTATGCAAGCTACTGCAATGCAATATCCCTGAGGTAAAAGTATATGGCCTATTGCCTAAGACCAAGGTAATGGTCAAATGGCCAACAAGGGGTTTTTCCTGCTGCCACTTAAAAACACACACACACACACTTGATACTAGAAACCCCCTCTCAATAGTACACTGATACAAGTAGGCACTACATGACACTAGGATAATTCTAATACTCACTAACCTCTACTAATACAAGGCCAAATATACAGACACTCATGAGTGGCACTCAACCCCTTATGTCATTCTAACTGACATATTCACTCAGGAATTTCCTGGATACTCATGAGTGGCAATGCAATATCCCTGGATACATATTCACTCAGGAATCCCCTTATGCACTCAACCCCTTATGTCATTCTAACTGACATATTCACTCAGGAATTCCCTGGATACTCATGAATGGCAATGCAATATCCCTGGATACATATTCACTCAGGAATTCCCTTATGCTACTATTGATACTCATGAGTGGCACTCAACCAAATATACAGATACTCATGAGTGGCAATGCAATATCCCTGGATACATATTCACTCAGGAATTCCCTTATGCTACTATTGATACATAGACAGTCCCCTCACCATAGAGTGTGTGAAGTTGATTGCAGAAAATGTAAGTGTGTGCTTAAGTGGATTGCAGAAACTGTAAGTGCACAAGTTGGGGTTTTAGAAAGTGTATCATAACCATGTAAAGGAAATAATGTAAGAAGCATATGTATATATGAAAGTTTAGTTGAACTTACTTTTTTACCATTTTTAGCCATCTTATTGACCAAATATTTATTTTTAGACAATTTGATCAATCTTCAGAGACTTCACCGTCTTCGCTATCAGTCTGTTAACAAAACATAATAATTTATTAGGCTCATAACATAGACATATTCTAAAGGCAATAACGCATGCTCAATATTGACAATTATAAAAAATGGCATTGGTGTGATTACCGATACATAAGATAGTTCCTCATGACCACGTGTTGCACAATTTTCGTCATCAATATCCAAGTCAAGTTGTGATACATCTAAAGGGGTGCATGGTATGTATTCATTCATGCTATTCGTCTCATTCTCATAAAAATCTCTTGTGGACGGAGGAAAGAAGAAGGCAGGGGCATTTTGGTCAAAAAAATATTTTTTTGACGGTTTTCGTCCAAAATGGGGGGTACTATACATTTTTTGCAAAACTGTGGGGTGCACCTTGAATTAGGGTAATTCAAGTGGGAGGTAAGTCAAAATTTCTCGAAAAAAAAAATACAAATAAGAAAAACGTGGCATTTTCCTTATATATATATATATATATATATATATATATATATATATATATATATATATATATGGAAGCGGATCAAAGGCCCCGCCCGCGGAGCCCCGTCGAAGCCCCGCCCCCCCTGCACCATCGGATCGCGCGGGGCCCGCGTGGGGCCCGCCCCCGCCCGCGCGATCCAACGGCTAAGAGAGGGCGGGGCTTCGGCGGGGCTCCGCGGGCGGGGCTCCCGATCCGCTCCCTATATATATATATATATTGGAACCTGGTAAATATATTATAACAAGAAAAGTGTCAAGTACATACTCTAAGCAAGCTATCAATCTTATCTATGAATTACAATCACATTTCCATTCCTTCTAAATCATATTCAATATTATGAATGATGCCAGTGATGGTTGCGCGCTGTTCTTCAAATATTCGGTTGTTTCGCTCTCGCCAGATATGCCAGACTGCCGACGCCAATCTCGCTGTCGCCTCCTTCGTCCATAGCATGCCCCTCGAGTTGTTAGCTCGTATCAATTGTAGAATGTCATTGAAGTCTATATCCACTGATATATATATATATATATATATATATATATATATATATATATATATATATATATATATATATATATATATATATATATAGAACGGCTTAACGGAACAAGTAACGGAGGAGTTGAAAAATTAATTAAGAAATAGGAAAACGCCCATACTATGAGCGTTCTGGTGCTCTCTCTCTTTTTCTGAAATTTCGGCAAAACAAATGCTTTGCTTGCCATTTTACAAACTATTAATGCTCTGTATGAAAAAATCCGTAAAAATTGAGACAGAAAGTACTATTGAAAAAAATCAAAATCGATTTTTATTGTAGAAATAGGGGAGAGAAATCTCCATTGGAGATGACCTCATAGGTCGAAACGTGGCATTTTCCATCCATACTTTTTTGGGAACTCCAATGGCCTCCTTCCTCTGAAATATATATGCACTTTTTCTTGTATTCTAAATACTGCACTTGTTCCTGTTGAAGCCATAACACCACACAAGTACTATATGCATTCTACTAGTAGTAGCAGTACTATATAAGATAAGAGCTTTGCTATGCCTACAACCAATGTTACAACCCCCTTACAACTTTGCCACGTGTCGGACTTCGATTGGAGGAGGGAGAGAAGTGGTGGGACCGGATGGAGCCCATGTAGCGGGGGGGTGAGAGTGGTGATGGGACCCGGTGGGACCCATGTGTAAGGGGTGGAAGAGAGTGGTTGTAAGAAGGTTGTAAAAATTTGGTAGTAAACTTAGCATTTTCCATAAGATAATAATAAGATTTGTTTTCTTCTTCTTTTCTTTCAAGTGATCCTTTGTCCGTTATTCTAACCAAAGTTCAATTGCTTAATATAGAGAGCACTAAAGAGCTCCGAAATTTAAGTATGAAGTAAATTTGGATTAGAAGCAAGTAGGCTACGGAAATGCTGTGCTCACTTTTGTCATTCTGCTATGTATGATACAATAATGATTCTCGAACCGAAAGGAGATCCATCGCTAAAACGAACACTACGTGACACTCTTCCATTGGTCCAGATCCTCACAATGCAAGCCCTCAACGTGGCCCCACTCCCGCGCCATCCCGTCCACGTTTGCACGGAGTAGCAGTATTCTTACTTATATAGCTCTGATAATCACTTATTCAGGACTCCAAAGTTAAATAATGTCAATAATATTTTTTTTTTACGTACTTTGTATACTAAAATAACTTTGTTGAATTTGTAAGCATGTATGACCTACTATCCACTGATCTACAGTATTCAGTGTACAGTGTTCAACGAGAGTTTGATGTCCCCACAAGCCATTAATATTATTGGTGTCCCGGCATTTTACGATCTTGGCAGTGCAATGGAGGATCGTAGGAGAATCAATAACGCAAGACAAGAACAGTAGGACTTAAATTGACCTATATATTTGGTTAGTTACTATAGGATATTTTTTTCCCTGATATGTCTGTCAAATATTGTTCATTATGAATCTTTCAAAATTTGTAATTTGGAAACAGACTCATCGAATTGTTAAGATTACATAAAATTTTGTATAGAGGAATAAAATTTGGCTAATATGTATCAAAGAAAATAAATTTAAAAAAATTGCATATAGAAAAATGAGACGTCATTAGAGATGGCGTTATCTAGGAGAGAGAGGGTGGCGTGCCATTAGAATTGATGTCCCGTAGAAGAAAGGGGGTGGGATGCCATTAGAGTTGGCGTCCCGTAGAAGAAACAGGATGGGACGCCAACTCCATGACGTCCCCTTTTTATTTATTTTTATTTTTTAAAAATATTTTTTTTTGGTTATTATTATTCGTATCTTTTGATGTTATTATCCAATAACAACAACAATATCCAATAACATATATACTAGTATGAATTAATTTACAACGCATGCATAAGTCACCAAATTAATCTTGGATTTCTTTGAGGATCAATGCAAAATCTATGGTGAAATAAGCAAACATTAATGTTTTTACAACTCACATTTAGCAATATATACATAAATATTTAATAAGCAAACATTAATTTTTTTATATTCTTTATCTCCCCAAAAAATTACAACTCACAACGCGGGTGCTATACATGATATCCCACTAAAGACATGGCTCCTTATCAACCGCTCATATTCGGTTGGCAGCAACGACGGGGACCAAGTCGAGTATTTCCCTACATGGAAGCAGTAAGGGTCTGCATCACAAAGTACTCAATTCTACGAGAAATTTTGGTTTTGTGGGACTGTTATTTTGGTTTGTATGTTCTATGGTACAAGCCTTCGGGATGTGGATGTTGTTTTGCGGCATAGCTAGCTTGTTCCGCATGATCACCGGGATTGTCATTTTTGAGTTCCAATAGTAGACATATTATGTTGTTATTGGTTTAGGTGAATTTGGTTGTTCTACTCACTAGTGTACCTAGTGTACTGATCCACCACTTTTACACCACTGGAAATGTGAATAAGGCACCTAGGACTTAGTCACTTTCATTTCTAGTTTCGACGCATTTCTTTTAAGGTGTTATGTTTAATTTAATAAAAGGGCATGATGCGCAGAACTTATTTGGTACTATTTCTGGATTGTAAATAATTGTTGAGGTGATCATTGTGGCTCAACCACATTTTTTTATTTTTGCTAAAATATTATAATTCAGATGTTCTATTTTAGTTAAACTTCGATCTTCTGCTTATATTTTGTTGTTGCCTTCAAGTCTTGAATATTTGAAATTGAAATTTAAACCTGGTACGAATGAAATTAGATTTGTACGAGAACTTGTCATATCTTGGGACTTGACTTTGGGTCCGGGGTGTCACATCAATAGAGGGCAGTCTTACGTATATCTGGTGTGTAATAGGCCAAACATAACTTATGTAATCAAAACTATAGCAAGTATCTCCCCAATCCAAGGAGAGAACGTTTAAGCGTGGTCACGTGGGTATTTAGGTATCTTTAGGGCACTTCCATTTTGAGGCTTTCATTCGAAAGTGGCGAGCCAATGCTGGTGTTGAATAGCTAGGGATATCGACACCAGAAGATCAATATCAAGATATGTGATGATGTTAACAGGGGGAGCAATGTCTTAGTTGTCACGGCTGCAAAAGTGCGTCACCTTGTCTAGAAAAGTTTATTGCAGTGACGGAGGCATGTAAAGGGTTGTTGCAGTTGAAGAAGTTTATGAGAGAACTGGAGCTAAAACATGAGTAGTACGTGTTATTTTATGATAGACTGGTACAACTTAGTAAAAATTCGACATTTCATACCAAGTCCAAGTATATTACGACTGAGCATCAGTAGATATGAGACGTGCTAAAGGAGAAAGATGTTGAGATTGAGAATGTTCATACAGATGACAATGAAAGGAATATGCTCACGAAAATTATGTCGAGGAGGAAGTTTGAGTTCTGCATGAAGGTTGACGAAATTACGAGCTGCTCCACCTAGTCGAGGGAGGGGGAGATATGTTGGGGGTAGTTCTCGTTCTATGTGGAGTACACCTTGGAGTGAAACTAACGTATGTCATTTATGTGTCAGAGAAGCTTAGGGAGATTGAGGGTTGACGTAGGCTTGATTAACAGAGCTGTATACAACCAAAATGGGCCAAATCGAAACTTTGGTCGGGACCAATCAAAACTTTGGTTTTGGCTGACAGCACAGTTTGCAGGCTACCAGAATTCTGGTTGGTAGAACTAGAATTCCGATCCTATGCAGGGATGTGCAGAAGTGCGAATTTTGGTCAGAATTTAAACCGGTCAACGACCAAGATCATTCTAGTTTTGGGAGACTTTAAGGGATGCTTTGATAAGGTTTTTAGCCCATTTTGGAGGCCAAAAACAAACAAACAAAAAATTCTTTGCAACTTTCAAGAGATTGGCAGAGGTGATTCAGGACAGATCGATGAAGACTTCAGGGGAGATCATTCGAGGAGACTGTGTCTAATCGTCTCCATATTCTTGTTCTTGGGTAACCTTGTTCATTCTACATATATATGTATTCATTCTTTGTCTTTGAGTAGTTGTGATTGATTCATGTGTTCGAATCGGTGGGAGAAGTTTGGAAGAAGTCGTGTATTATTCTATTTCATTTAGTGGAAGACTTTTTCGGGTTGTAGTCAGATAGTTTTTTTTCGCTAATTTTGGTTTCCACGTTAAAAATATTGTGTGTTTGTGATCGTGGATTGTGGTCTTATGGTTGTGCAAGTTGGTTCCTTCTTTGCTCCGACCTCGTGGGGTACTTTCAGTCGAGAACAACTTAATTCTGCTTGGTTCCGCACTCAGTACCCTACACCTTAATCCTATAAGAATTCCTCTACTGAACTAAAATTAAGCAGTTAAGTACTAAATATTCCAAATTTACCTATCTAAATAAATCTAAGCTGGAACTTGCTACAAACGAAAAGGATGATACTCGTTCATTGTTCCCAGGTTCGGAAGGTTCACCGTGGAATGTTGGAAGCCTCAGAAAACCTATGTACTCAAGATGATCCTCCATCAATCAAGATGTAAACATTTACATTTACTCTCATGAATCAATGAATCCGTATTGCTACCGAAGACCTAACCAACCTCCACACTAACAGTACAAATACAAAGTGTGGCAAATATATGGGTACCCATCCCCATTCAAGATTTGACACCCATCCCCATTCAAGATTTGACACGGCTTTGCCAAAATCTGGAGAGGAGGACAGGTGAGGTTAGCATAAAAGTAGAAACCGTAAAAAACTCCATTGCACACAATGTCCTTCCCAGTAATGTTCACATGGACATGGTACGTTGTTGCACTACTTTCTCAAGCCATGGTACACAAATATGCTTAAATAGGTTGACCGGTTTGTTTACTCATGCCTGCTCTTTCTTCTTTAGTTAAAAAGTAAACAGAAAATTTGTTGTAGGATAAAAAATTTGTTAAAAATTAATAAAAACGATATAAGTTTGAAAATTTTGGAGAAACGATAGAAGATGACAGACCGCGTGTCGGAATCGGAGCCATGTCCAATTTTCGACAGACCGTCTGTCGAAAATTCGACATGACTCCAAAATTCCGGCACACGGTCTGTCGAAAATCCAACATAGCCGGTCCGGTTCGCTGGGTTGGGTTGGTTTGGATAGTAAATGGAGATGGTTTAATAGGGTGGGTGAGTTGGTGGTTAGGAGAGGAGTTAAGAGGTTCTTGTGAAGTGTGAAGTATTCACAGGAAGAGGAGGAGGAGCAGAAGAGAAATCGAGGAGAAGAAGAAGAAGTGAAGTGCTCATGGTTAGTTTAATTTTTTTAATTATTTTAAATTATATTTATTACTCATATCCTAAATCCTAATTTTCTAACCATAATACAAACACTAATGATAACTCCTAACCCAAGAAATTGTATCTTAAGGCTAATCTTAAACCTAATTTAGAGCACAATCCTAACCCTTAAGACTAATCTTAAACCTAATCTAGACCCCAACCCTAACCCTCTCCCTAACCCATAAACTAAACCCTAATCTAATCCAAACCTACCCTAATGTAAACCCAAATCATAATCTATCCCACTCTTAACCTTTACCCTAATCATATTCAAAACTCTACTAATGACAATTTGAACTATTACATTTATATATAATCTCAGTAGCATTATTTAAAGTAGTCGAACAAGTAAAATTATGTTTAATTGTTGTATCACTAATAAAACTTCTAAATTTAGAACAATTCTCAAATTATTTTTCAATAATTAATTCAGGAGTGCTAAGACTATCAACAGAATCATCAAATTCATTATCTAAATTTTCAATTAGATCATCACTATTTTCATCATCGTTATTACCATCATCTACTATATGTTTTTCTTCAGTAAATGGAATAACTTGGTGAGAAGAACTAGTACCAACGTTAACATTTATATTAGAAACAGGTATACTACTTACATTATTATTTCTTGATAGGGGTGGAGTGACATAGATATTAATATACGACGATTGTGCATTAACTTCAAGAATAAATTTTCATGCTTGTTCACTATCTGCATTTATACAATTAGATACGAAAATCTGTACTAATATAAATTCGTAATCGATAGAATATTCATCAATAATTATATTTGGTAAACTAAGAAGCAAAATATTTCGATCAACTAAAAGAACTTGAATTAAACATCCTTCATAAGCTAACCCATTTAGTACACCTCCAAGCGAGCATAGTATTGTTAGATTTTGATCCATGCTGACAAGAAGATGAGCTTTCAAATGGAGGTAGGACGAGAGGAGCTTCAGCTTTCAAGGAACTAGACTGGATGAGCTTCTTACTGAATGAGAGAGATTGTAAAGTGAATGTGAAAATTTTAGAGATAAAATTGATTGGTTTGATACTTATACATAGGATTGTGGTATGATATAGTCGTTGAAATTGGAACGTTGGAATTGTAACGTTAGAATTGTAACGTTGGAAAGAAATTGCTTATAAACAAGTCCATCTCAACCCAACAAACAAACATAAACCAAACAACTACCAATCCAAAATCCAAACCAAAATAAATAAAACCAACCTAAAAAAAACCAACAATAGACTCAACTAAATAAAAAATCGAGGCCAAATTAAAACCAAAAAAATAAAAACCAACCCAAACCAACTCAAACTAAAAAAATCAATACCCGACCAACGCAAACCACTACGTCCAATTTCAGCCATACCGTATGGCTGAATTTGAGCATTACTCATTATCAGCCACACCATCTGGCGGAATTTGAGCATGCTCATTTTCCGCCACACAGTCTGGCTGAACATATCGTTCCAGGTAAATTCCTAAACATCTTATCTTCTAGCAAAGTTTTAACAAATTTTTTATCCTACAGTAAATTTTTCGAAAAGTATAAGAAGGAAAGAGGAAAGAAAACATATATATAGGTAAATTTTTTATCTTCTAGAAAAGTATAAGAAGGAAAGAGGAAAGTAAATTTTTTATCCTCAGATGACCTCTAGCCTAGTGGTTAAGAGAGATGCATACGGCCCAACTGGTCGGGAGTTCGAGCCTCGGTGTAGGCGAGTTCGCCACAAGTACCCATTGCTTCAAAAAAAAAAAAATATATATATATATATATATATATATATATATATATATATATATATATATATATATATATATATATATATATATATATATATATATATATATATATATATATATATATATATATATATATATATATATATATATATATATATATATATATATATATATAGGTAAAGTGCAAAAAGTTCCTCGTTAAATTTTCATTTTTTGCACTAAAAGATCCCATGCTATATATATATATATATATATATATATATATATATATATATATATATATATATATATATATATATATATATATATATATATATATATATAAAGTGCAAAAAGTTCCTCGTTAAATTTTCATTTTTTGCACTAAAAGATCCCATGCTCTTAACATTCCTAAAGGTATGAAATATGCTCATTTTGTTCCCTTTTTGTTAACTGTTGTTAAGTGGGATATGTAATGACCATTTTACCCCTCTCACTCTCCCCCCCCCTCTCTCTCTCTCTCCGGTGGTGCGGGGAGGAGGAGGAGGGGGCGGGGAGGAGACGCGGGGAGGAGGAGGAGGGGGGCTAGCCGGCGGGGAGGAAAAAGGGGCGGGGAGGAGGGGGCAGGGAAGAGGAGGGGGGAGAAGGAGGCTGGCGGGGAGGAGGAGGGAGGGGGCTGGGAGGAGGGGGGCTGCCTGGGGAAGAGGAGGCGGCTGGCAGGGAGAAGGAGGGATGGGGCTGGGAGAAGGAGGGATGGGGCGGTGAGGAGAAGGAGGCCGTCGGGGAGGAGGGGGGTTGGCCGGCGGGGAGGAGGAGGAGGGGGGCTAGCCGGCGGGAAGGAAGAGAGGGCGGGGAGGAGGACAGGGGGAGGAGGCGGCCGGCGGGGAGAAGGAGGGAGGGGGCGGGGAGGAGGGGGCTAGCCTGGGGAGGAGGAGGAGGCTGGCGGGGAGGAGGAGGGAGGGTGGTGAGGAGGGGGACTGGCCTGCGGTGAGGAGGAGGTCGACGGGGGGAGGGGGCTGGCCAGCGGGGAGGAGGGAGGGGGCGGGGAGGAGGAGGGGGAGGGTGGGGGGGCTGGCCGGAAGGAGGAGGGGGCTGGCCGGCGGTAGGAGAGGTTAGGAAGGGGGGGCTGGCCGGCGGTAGGGGAGGTTATAGAAAAGGGGGGGTTGGTGGGAAAGGGAGGGTAGTTTAGGTATTTTCTATTTTTTTTTAAAAAAAAAAGGAGGTTAACGGCCATTTCTAACGGTCAACAGACGGTAGGGAACTTTTTGCTCGCACGGAAAATCTAAGGTGGGACAAGCTGCTAAATTTGTCTAATAGGTCTTTCTATGCAAAAGGCGTAGATCTAACGAGAGATTTTTTTACAATTTCCGCATATATATATATATATATATATATATATATATATATATATATATATATATATATATATATATATTATGCTATAGGTGCATTGGAGAGTTGTTATCAAATAATTTCATTTGGGATTGGTACTAGCTAGATATATGACGGGGAGACAGGCTACACAACTGGGTAGAATTGGATGCCCCCAACCCAACAATATGTGGATGTAATTCCTCTAGCTAGTACAGATATCACAAAGCAAAGGGAATCAATCATCTTTCCCTTGCTTTTTAGGGTTTTTAAAAAAAAAAAAAAATCGAACACCTTCCACTCTTTATGATTATTCTCTTCAAAGACAAGAGGAATTAATAAAAGAGAGATTTGCGCGAGACAACATCTGATGGGTTTTCTATGAGTTTAGACAAGAGATGATGGTTGGAACCCTAACTTAATGGAGAAAATAATGTTGGAAGTAAGTGTCGTACTCTCCTGTGGGGAGTCTCTTCACTATGAATGAATGTCGACTAAATGTATGAAAACTAAAATTTAGAATTAATCTAGAAGATTCATTAAAAGGAATAATGGCGTCTAATGCAACGAGGGCTACGTGTGTTGCATGTAAACTATTTTTTTTTTCTATCTAATCTTGTTGAAAAAATAATTTAAATAGTTTAAATATATTTGAATTAAGATTTGTTTTATATATTTATATTTTAAGTATAATTTGTTATAGATTTGTTTATATTTTAAAACAAAAAAAACAAAACAAATATATATATATATATATATATATATATATATATATATATATATATATATATATATATATATATATATATATATATATACACACACACACGTTCTCCCTCTCTTCAGTCGGCGGAAATCCCCCCCCCCCCTCCTCGCTCTGGGCCGGCCCGCCCGCCGGAGCCCAGCCTCCGCTCGCTCTCCCCCTCTCGCGAGCCCCGCCCTCCTCCCCCTCGCTGGCGCGCTTCTCCCCTCCCGGGTGGTCGTCGCCTGATGTTGACCGGCCTGTGTCTGCGCGCCCCTCTCGCGCTCGTCCGGCCGACCACGCCGGAGCCCCACCCCTCCCTCCGGGCCGGCCCCGCCGGAGCCCCCCCCCCCTCCCTCCTCGGTCTTCCCGCCTGCGCCCCAGCACGCGGGGGGGGGGGGGGGGGGGCGAGGTCCTCGTGCCTCTCGCCCACATCGGGCCGCGCGTCCCCAGCCTCGGGCTGGCCGGTGCCCCTAGGACCTCGTGCCCACACCAGCTTCTCTTCTCGGGAATCGTTCCCATTCAACGCTCATCAATGCTGAGACTTTTTTGAATTTCAAACAGTTCGAAATTTTGGGTTTTCAAAATTTCGTTTTGGTTAGGAACACTGCGATTTTCGGAAGTTTGTCCTCTAATTTTCGAAATTCCGTATTTCTACATTTACTTTGTATTTCCTTGCTTTTCAGGGCCATTTTGTGTTTTTTGCCCTGCAACTGTATTGCTCTTTTTGAGCCCACCTTTATTTTCAATAAAATGCTTCTTAAAAAAAAGAAAAATATATATATAATATACAGAAATGTTCCAAAATCAGTCGGCTGGTTTTGTATGGTTTTGTACTACAGAACCACCCTATATTTTATGGATTTGATTGAAATTTAGTGGTTGAGATTAAAAGATGTATACCCCACCACATTTTAAAGGCATTTAATCTCAACCATGCAATTCCAATCCAACGTGTACTATAACATAGGTTAGTTTCATAATACAAAACCAGCCGGTTGGTTCTAGAGCATCTCCCTCTCTCTCTCTCTCTCTCTCTATATATATATATATATATATATATATATATATATATATATATATATATATATATAATATATATATATATATATATATATATATATATATATATATATATATATATATATATATACAAAACACAAAGATTTTTGAATCCTAGGGCTGACTGTGACAAGATAAAGAGTGGTTGGGATTTAATCTTGGTGAATCAACGGTTGTGGAATTTTATGGGGAATCCAAAGAGTGGGGTTTGCACTCATAATGGTTGTGGATGGGCATTATTGAGAGTGGAATTTTATGGAAAATGAGCATTATTGAGAGTGGAGTTTTATGGGGAATCCAAAGAGTGGGGTTTGCACTCATAATGGTTGTGGATGAGCATTATTGAGAGGGGTTTTATGGGAAATCCAAAGAAAATTCACATCCAGCAGTGGTTGGGATTTAATATTTTGATGGGGGCCTCATAATTATTATTGTTCGTTTAAAATTGGGGGTCCAAGATTTTGAGGGGGAATACCTTAAATGAACCATGCCCTATGGGCACGGGTTATGACTATATATATATATATATATATATATATATATATATATATATATATATATATATATATATATATATATATATATATATAAGCCATGTTCACATCCGTTAGATGTGCTTTAAGTCATCTAATCTTAACCATTGGTAAATCAACGGTTAAGATTAGATGACTTAAAGCACCATCCAACGGTATAAATAGGGGATGCTTGGGGATGCAAAAAGTACGGAGATGCCTATCTTTCCTATATATATATATATATATATATATATATATATATATATATATAGGGAGCGGATCAAAAGTCTTCCTTAGAAAACCTCCTAAAAACCCCCTCACTCTTTAATCTTAAATTTAATGTTAATATTAATGTTAATGTTAATATTAATGTTAATGTTAATATTAATGTTAATATTAATTTTAGTCTTAAGTTTAATGTTAATTTTAGTATTTAATGTTAATATTAACAATAACATTAATATTAACATTAAATTACGACTGAGAGTGAGGGGGGTTTTAGAAAATTTTCTAAGGGGGTCTTTTGATCCGCTTTCATATATATATATATATATATATATATATATATATATATATATATATATATATATATATATATATATATATATAAAAAAAATATATATATATATATATATATATATATGGTAATTGTGTCGAACGCTCCCACCGAAAATCGATCTCTTGACCACTTGGGCCCATGCCTCACCACTACCACTAGACTAGGGATCATTATTATTATTATTATTATTATTATTATATATATATATATATATATATATATATATATATATATATATATATATATATATATATATATATATATATATGGGAGGTGAGGTGCCACCTCACCGTGAGGTGGCACCATGTCACCACTCCATGCTATCATCTATCATCATATAAGTGAGGTGAGGTGGCACCATGTCATAACTCCATGCTATCATCATGCACCAAAGTGCATGATAATAGCATAGGGAGGTGACATATAGCCACCCTCCATAGGGTGGCAACTTATATATATATATATATATATATATATATATATATATATATATATATATATATATATATTGAAAGAAGGTAATGGTGATCGCTAACGTTACTAGTATTATATATAGTACAAGGCTAATAATGCATCTCTTGAAAAAGCTGGAGAATAGAAAGAGTATATAATTTTTCCAATACAACATATTATACATGGCTAATAATGCATCTCTGTTGCTTCCTCCCCCCAAACTAGCATCAGTCAACCAACAAGACCAAACTCCAAACCCACCTAATCATACACTCCGTATCTTTTGTAAGAGTAGTTGGAGTTTGACCAGATTACAGTGCTCCCTTCCTCCTCTCTGGTCTTTTTTGTAGATTATCTTGAAACTTGAAAGTTTATCTTCAGGGTGGCAGACATAAGTGGCTTATTGGGAAGTGACATGAACATTCTGGCAAACAGAAAGCCAACCTGAAAAAGGATAAAGGATTTTCTTGCCTTTGATCAATTGCCTTTGATCAAAGCCAAGGAAAGAATTCCAATCCAGACTATAACTGGTGCTCACCTAGTCAAGTTGATGGGATACATTGATGCACCTTGAGGGCTCCTATGTCTCCATTAATGCTGGTCCTACATGTCCTTGCAGAAGACACAAGGAAGGTAGATTTTGTTGGAGTTTATTGAAATCACCTTCTATAAAGCAATCACACATCATCCATACAGCATACCTCGAATATTTATTTTCTTATAAGATTTATTTTATTAACTTGTACACATAAAAAGTAGTAGTAGCACGTGGTCGTTATGATAATATGTTTTACTAGATGGTAATTAATGTTCAAATCCTCTAAGAAATATTTATTTTTGTCACTTATTTTTTGATAATTTCTTTAAGAGCTAGACCTTGTATGGAACCTCTAGGGACCTAGCAACTCGAACTCGTACGCGCGGATGAAGGACGCAAAGTGGTGTTTTGATGACGCATTTCACTTGTACGCATCAAATAACGTAATTGTGGCTTATGTGCGCACGAAAGCTTTGGTTTTGCGTGACCAATGCTCGCACAAAAATCGTTGTTTCGTGTGATCTATGTGCATGCGAAAGTCGTGGCTCCGCATGGCAGTGGTTTCACGTGGCCATGCAGAAGTTGTGGTTCCGCGCAAGAACGGAGGCAGAGAAAATTTTAGAGGGGGCTGAAAGTAGTAGAGAGGAAGGAAAAAAAAATTCAAAGAGTCAAAAAGAACACACCAAAGATTCGAACCCTAGCTCTGCCATAACACAGCCAACTCATTAACCAATTGAGCTAACTCTACACCTTTTTACTATGTGTACTAATATATAGTTAACTCCTTAGTAAGCCCGGGCTACAGTCCGGGCCAGCCCACTTGATGCTCCGCTAGTGGTTCCGCGTGAGTACGTGACCAGTTCTCACGCGGAAGCTGGATTTCCGTACAGCTTTCTTCTCAGACGTTTCAACGTCCTAATTATACCCACTTAGGAAAGTTACGAAGTTGTAGTGTGACTAGTGCTCATGCAGAAGCTGAATTTTCGCATGACTTTTTTTCTTGGACATTTCCGCTTCGTAATTGTCCAGTTAGTGGAAAGCTATTGATATAACTGTCCACTTTGTAGGGAGTTATTCCATTAATATTCATCCACTATCTTAATGTGGGCTGTTAGGGAGGGTTGACTCCCCTATATTTTCTCTCTATTTTTGCTCTTAGGGTAGAATACTTGAGAATATATATGCAACGAGATGAGAATTTGTAGTAGCAAGAGAAGTCGCCAAAAAAATTTGTCCGAGCGTCCAAGTGTTGTCCATCTTTCGAGGGTGACAAGTGAACGTTGTAGAAGTTCAACACAGTGAACTTATTGGTTTCTGGAAAAAGATCGACGAAAAAAGATCAAATCTTGTTTTAAGCAATAGTGATCGTGATTACCCCGCAAGCTAGTTTGCTTCAGTTCCTTGTAGTTGTAAAATTTTAAAGCTTTCTATTTCCTTCAACTTGTAATCTATCAATTTCGCATTGTTTTAATCTTCATATTGTATTGCATTGTGTACAACTCTGGTAGATTTTGTAACCGGGAATAACAGTGTGCAGTAGGAGTGATAGCGCAGCTCCATTGTTAAACTAGGGGCAAGTCACTCGCTCTTCTGATATATCAATTAGTCCTATAAAAACCACAGACAATAGTGTCTCGATGGCTCTTGTAATATTTTAGTCCTAAAATGACTAACAGGGTTGAAAGCATGCTTGCATACTTGTAGCAGCTTTATATAGGATTTCTTTGCGATTTGTAGTAGTGCAATAGTAGAAGTAGAGGAATGCAGCCCGAGAGTGAAGGACCGTGTTTGTCGGTGACAAAAAATGCCAAATCAAGAGAGACAACCCATAGCATTTGCTGGGCTTTATAGCAGACCTTTTAACACTGTCAAATTCAGACTTGCCCAAACTATCAATTTGATGCCAACCTAACCTGGACAACTGGATTTACGCACCCCCAAGAACATTCTTCCAAATGATAAAGATATTTGAACATAAATGTCAATATATAAAAATTTACTTTATTGTACTCAATATGATCCTTATTTGAAATATCGCATAGATTTGTAGAAATGAATTAGCTACTATATATTGGTAGTTACTTATTCTATAGGCATTATTATAGGAAATTAATTACTTACTAAAGTTTGGTAGTTAACTATTGAGTAATGTTATACGTAACTCCAAAAACTACATCCCTCCATGTCCCTCCGCCACATGTCACTACCTTATTGACCCAAGCAAATAGGGGAGGAAGTTGTGAGAAGATGAGTGAATAGAAGGACACGTGGCGGAGGGACATGGAGGGATGTGATTTTAGAGGTACATAAAGTATTTTTCTTACCTATTTTAGATTGATTGTACTGTATATATTCAAGTTGATTCAACATAATGAATATGTAATAATTTTCCAATATTACTTTTCTCTTACATTCATCATGGTATCAAAGCCATCTTCTTTACCAAATGGATCAAGGATCCAATGATCGTCGGGATGCACACCAACCAACTCCAATATGCAGATTGATCGCCCCTCTCCTCGTCTATATCTTGGAAAGTGTCAAGGGTGTTGTGCTCAATTACATAAAATTAAACAATGTCCTATATTTCGTTTGACACCAACAAATATGCAGTCCAATCCACAACAACGTGCATTTCGTCAATGGCAAACTCAACCCCCAACTCCATGGTACCCACGTGTCAATGTTACAACAACGGACAACTTCGAAAGCACTAATTGCCTTCTTGACAGTTGTGCATCACACCATGTTACTACCGTCCTGAGTAATCTCTCAACTCGAGCGCCTTATTCAGGGACTGATGAGGTTGTGATTGGCGATGGCACGGGTCATCCTACTTCGCTTACTGGTTCTACATCTCTATATACTTCTTCATATACTTTTTCACTTAAAAATGTGCTTTTTGTTCCTACCATGCTTAAAAATCTCATTTCTATTTCTCAATTTTGTAAATCTAACAATAGATCCATCGAATTCTTACCCTCTTTATTTCGTGTAAAGGATATTCACATGAGGCAACACTTCTACAAGGAGAGCTAAGGATGGTGCGTATGAATGATCCAGCCTTATCCATTAGTAGCTTTCTTAAGTGTGTCAAGACCACTTCGTCCGAGTGGCATCATCGCTTAGGTCATCCGTCACCAACAATTCTTAGACATATTATGTCTGACTTTCAATTAGAAGTCTCAATTCCATCATCTTTGAATTTCAATTGCAATGCATGTCATTGCAATAAAAGTCATAAGTTACCTTTCTCTGTTTACACTCTTGTTTCAATTTTTCCGCTAGAAATAATATATTATGATGTTTGAACCTTACCCATATATTCAAGTGATGATTTCAAATATAATGTTATTTTTGTCGATCATTTTACAAAATGCATATGGTTCTATCCACTTAAAAGAAAATTCGATGTCTATGACGTTTTTATCTGCTTCAAATCACTTGCAGAGAACTACTTCAATAAAAATATTATCACGCTCTATTCTGACAATGGGAAAAATATTAATCACTTTCTTCATATCTCAGTTCTAATGGGATATCTCACTTAACCTCACCCCCACACACTCCTGAACACAATTGGTATTCTGAACATCGCCATCGTCATATTATAGAAACAGACTTATCACTCCTCTCACATGCATTCATGTCATTGTCATATTGGTCATATGCATTCTCCATTGTTGTTTATCTCATTAATCGTCTATCCACGTACTTCAACTTCTTTCATCATATACAAAACTCTTTGGCACATCTACCAACTACTCTAGACTATAAAGTTTTGGGGGTCTATGCTATCCTTGGTTGTGTCCATATTCGTCTCACAAACTATCTTTTCATCTCACCCCTTGTGTCTTTCTTGGTTATTCCTCCACGCACCCATAGTGTCTATATTTGTCTTGATCCAGTTACCTCACATCTCTACACATTTTGTCATGTTAAATTCGTCGAGTCGATTGTGCCTTTTAAAACCAAGCAACTCAACCTTCCACGTCCCATGTCTGAATCCTTTTTGAGTCATCGTCTTCGGCCACCATCACACCATTTGTCAACCTAGTACCCGCACCTCAAGCAGAATCCAATCAAGACTCCACAACCATACCCACCACATTTATTATTCCATCCAAAAGTTTTACTCTCACACCAAACTCAAGACTCAGCTCCGCGACTCCACCTTCACCGTACCCCTCCTCCCAAATGTCATATCAAAATCTATCATATGAATCCAACCCATCCATACCCCCAATCACCACAACCCTTAGAACCGACACCAATTCCACCTCTACATCAAGGTATTGTTACTCGATCCAAAAATAATATCCACAAAGCAATCCAAAAAGTCAATCTCAATGCCCAACTTTCAACCAAATTTGACCTAGAACCCTATACAATAACCCAGGCCATCAAAGACACAAAATGGCGTCAGGCAATGTATGAGGAATTTGATGCTCTTATTTGGAATGGGACATGGACCCTTGTTCTCTCTCAATTAGTCCAAAACATCATTGGTTGCAAATGGATTTTTTGAACTAAACGTCTATATAATGGTTCTGTTGACAGGTACAAAGCACGTTTAGTTGCCAAAGGGCTCCACCAACGACCAGGTGTTGACTACCATGACACCATCAGTCCTATGGTCAAACTAACAACAGTACGACTTGTTCTCTCTATTGTCGTCACTCGTGGTTGGTCAATTGCGCCAACTTGATGTCGGTAATGTATTTCTCCAAGGCTCTCTTCAGAGGACGTTTTTATGGCACAACCATAATGATTCATTGACAAAGATCATCCTCATCATGTATGCAAACTACGTAAAGCAATATACGGTCTCAAACAAGCCCTTCGTGCATGGTACCATGAGCTATATTAGTTCTTCATCAATTCTGCTTTCACAAACTTTCATGCCGATAGATCACTATTTGTCTGCAATACTTATGGCGTTATGATATATCTTTTGGTCTAGGTCGATGACATCATTATCATAGGAAGCAACGATACATCAGTACAAAAATTCATTCGTCTTCCTTTCAGCAGATTCTCCCTCAAGGATCTTGGCCCCCTTTTATATTTTCTTGGAGTTGAAGTTATTTCATATCCGCATGGCATCTTTCTTTCTCAACGGCGATATATCCATGATCTCCTTACTCGCACTCACATGGCTGATGCTAAGTCCGTGTCTACGCCACTTACTACTCCTCTAACACTCACTCTTCATTCTGGATCATCCCTCTCTGATCCAACTGAATACAGAGGCGCCATTTTTGGTAGCCTCCAATGCTTATCACTCACGCTTCCGGACATTGCTTACACTGTCAACAAGTTATGATAATTCATGCACTGCCCCAAGATTAATCATTGAAATTACTACGATGTCTTTATGGTACTATTGCTCATGGTGTCGTTATCTTCCGTAACTCACCACTGTCACTACATGCATTTTTCAATGACGATTGGGCTGAAAACAAAGATGATTTCACCTCAACAAGTCAATATCTCATCTATATTGTTCTCAATCCAATATCATGGAGTTCAAAGAAACAAAGGACCGTGAATCACTCTCCTATCGAGGCCGACTACCGAGCTGTGGTGACCACAGTTGCAGAAATTCATTGGATTTCTTATCTACTCACCGAGCTTCATATTTTTTTTTACCTTAACAACCGGTTATCTACTATGACAACATTGGTGCAACAAATTTGTGCTCAAATTCGGCATTCTATTCTCGCATGAAACATGTTGCTCTTGACTATCACTTCATTCGAAAACAAGTTCAAGGAGGTTCTCTTCGAGTTGCTCATGTTTTCTCTACTGACCAGCTAGCTGATGCACTCAACAAACCTATTTTTGCTCTCGTTTCCAACATTGGCGAATTGGAATCATCTCACGGTGCTCCATCTTGCGAGGACATGATAAAAACATTTGACCATAAATGTTAATATCTAGGAATTTACTACATTGTAATCAATATGATCTTGATTTAGAATATTGTCTAGATTTGTAGGCTACTATATATTGGTAGTTACCTATTCTATAGTTACCTATTCTAGAGCCATTATTTGAGGAGATTACTTACCTACTAAAGATTGGTAGTTACCAATTTTAGATTGATTGTATTGTATATATTCAAGTTAATTCAACATAATGAATATGCAATAATTCTCCAATATTACTGTCTCTTACATTCATCACTAAAGATACAAGAACACTTATCTCTACTATTATAATGATGCTTGGAAACGGCATAAAAGTGAACCGTCTAAGTCGTTTGTGTATCACGTACTTATTAACAATAATAATAATTAAAATTTTATAATTAATTACTACCAATACGTGTCTTATGTATACCCTCACGTAATTTTTTTCTTCAAATTCTTATGATTAATTGTAAAAATAACTTAAAGTTCTTACATCTATTTAAACATATATTCAAAATCCAATAATATATATATATATATATATATATATATATATATATATATATATATATATATATATATATATATATATATATAAGAGCGAGATATATATATATAAAGTTCTTACATCTCAGAATTCTTTTATGGGCGGTGGTCTGGCATGTGTGTAAGGAACACAATCGACGTATCTTTGAGGGCCACTCCCTTAGTATTTTTGTTGTACAAAAATATATATATGCTGACATATATATTTTGATCCCATATGACCTATTTTGTAATCCGGAATGTATTATAGTTGTAATCATAGTTCTTTCTATCATATTTACCTTATATATATATATATATATATATATATATATATATATATATATATATTTCTATCATATTTACCTTATATATATATATATATATATATATATATATATATATATATATATATATATATATATATATATATATATATATGCAACATGCTGATGTTCCAAGAGATGATCACATGCATGAAATTACCAGCTAGGGGTGGAAACATTGCTATTAAACTGGACATGATAGCGGCGTACGAAAGGCTGGATTGGCAATTCATGATTTGGATTTTCAGGGCATTCGGGTTTTTGGAAATCTGGACCAACATCGTGTGGAGATCGATCAGTAATTCGTGGTTCTCCACGGTTATTAACGGCCAGACCGATGGTTTCTTCAAATCTAGACGCGGAGTCAGACAAGGAGACCCTTTATCTTCCACCATCTTCATTATCGCCGCGGAAGCTCTGAGCAAAAATCTGAACAAAATGGTGATCTCCCCGCACTTCCAGCACTTTCACACCACTAGCAGCTGCCTGATCATCACTCACCTGGCGTATGCTGACGACATCCTCATATTCTTCTCTGGTGACGTCCGGTCTGTGGAAGTGGTTCACAACACGCTGCAGAGATACGTCAATTGCTCTAGTCAGCGCGTTAACTCCAGCAAGAGTGTCATCTATGTCCACCATAACACCAACAGAGACCAATCCTCCATTCTTACCAACATTTCTTCCTTCTCTGTTGCGTACCCACCTTTCTACTACTTAGGGCGCCCGTTGGTGTACGGCAGAACCAACGCGGGCATCTTCGAAGGGCTGGTGGGCAAAATTAGGAACAAACTTGAAGGGTGGCATAACGCAATACTATCGCCTGGCGGAAAGATGATTCTGATTCAGCACGTCCTTTCCTCTATCTCCATTTACACCTTAGCCACCTGCTCCCCCCAAGAAGGTGCTCACTACCATCGAAATCCTCTTCGCCAACTTCCTCTGGGGTCACTGCGACGGAAAGGACAAGCACCATTGGGCTAGTTGGGACACCATGGCCAGACCCACCAATGAGGGACGTCTTGGATTTTGCAGGCTGTCGTATGTCGTTGATGCTTGCTCGATGAAAGTTGTGGTGGAAGCTTCGAGTGAGTCGAACTATCTGGACGTGGTTCATGAAGGCCAGATATTTCAAGCACATTCATCCATCCGTCGCTGATTTCAACTGCAGATCTTCCGCGTCATGGCGTCGCATCCTTCATGGTCGGTGCCTCGTTGAGCCTCTGATCCGTCTTTAGCTGCGGTCGGACAAATCATATCTATTCTTCGAACGTTGGTCCGGGGATGATCTCCTTCCCCAGTCCCCGGCTGCCCCTCCCCACAGTACAATTAGCGATATGTGGGATCCCTCGGACGACTGGAACTGGGAAAGGATTCGAGAATGGATTGGGGACGAGGCCGCAGCTACGCTCCTCGAAGCTGGGCTGAAGATCGGAACGGAACCTGACGCTCTGCAGTGGTCTATTTCGGCCAACAGATCCTTCTCGGTAGCATCGGCCAGAAGTGTAGTTCGCGGCATTGGGGCTCCTTCCCCCATCATTGGCTCTTTCTGGCAGTCTTGCATTCCCAAAAAAACGGTTCTTTCTGATGTGGAGAGCGTTTCGTAAGAAGCTCCCTACTGACGACGCTCTCAGCACCATCGGCTTCAGTTTAGCATCTGTGTGTCATTGTTGCACGGAGAGACAGTCTGAAATGATTGACCACATTCTTTCTTCTGGAGACTTGCATGCAAGGGTTTTGACCGCTCTTTTCCATCGTTGCAGACAGGACCATGCCGGTGGGAGCTTCAATGATCTTCTGGCCACTTGGAGTAGCGCCTCACACGGCCACCAGATCGTTACAGCCGCCATCACGTGGGTCCTTTGGAAGAACCGCAACAAATTCACATACGAGGGCCACCAATATTCGTCTAATCAACTCATCCGGGAGGTTTTTCGACAGACTCACAAAGTTAGCAGACACTGCAAATACGACCAAGAGGAATTCTGGCAGTCCTTGCTCTGCTGAATCTTCGATCGAGGAGCGGGAGGCTGCATTCTCTCTTCGTCCTTTGTCTTTCTTTACAGCTTACTTGTAAAGGCTTCGGCATTTTGCGCCTTGATATGATCAATAAAATGGAAGGAAAGGAGGGGGGGTTTGGTAATATATATATATATATATATATATATATATATATATATATATATATATATATATATATATATATATACATATATATATATATATATATTCACAATTTAAACAGACTACATTGTATTATCTAAACATATATATATAATTCTAAAAAAATTAATTTTTAAATATATTTAATATTTAAATATATTTAAACTAACTATATAGTATTATCTAAACATATATCCAAAGTTCTACAAAGAACAAATTCAAATTAAAATATATTCAATATTTAAAGTATATTTAAACTAACTATTTGGCATTATCTAAATATATATCCAAAGTTTTAATTTATTTATTTTAATAAATTTTTATGCGTGTAAATTATACGTGCACGTTACTAGTATTATATATAGTACAAGGATTATGCGAGATATAATTTGTTCTAAATGAACATTTGCTGGTGATCCAATATACACTGAGCTGAAGAGAAGTCCTTCTCCCAAAGCACGAGGCCGCGGCCCAGTAAGAAATTGGTACTTCTGAAGGTCGATCAGGACTTATTTTTGTTTAAGAATTGGTTCATCATCAAACAAACATTAAGCTGAGATTTAATTAAGCACCTCCTCGCTTGTAAAGTGGTGACAAGGAATCTAAGCAACATAACAAATGCTCGTAAATTTATTGATTGATTTCAGAATCATGCAGCACAAGTTCATAAAATAGCAACACTTAAAATAGTGGGGGTATGAACCTTCTTTAGATAATAAAAAAATAAAAAACAAAAAAATTAGTTTTTTAAAACAGCACACTTATTGTCACATTACAAGCCAATATCAAACGACTTATATTTTGACATAATCTTACTCTCTTTTTTTTATTGTGCAACTTAGCTTGTCTATTTCAATTCTAAGATCATTATTACATAATATGACAGTTTAACTGCACGTGTCTATTGAGGTCCATGTTCACTTTTTAACTATTTGATAGCGATCGATCTCATGGGCCAAACTGCAAAATGAAACATTATGAGCCATCTTTTAGTTTGGCAATACGGGCCTAAATACTGATTACTGTCGCTGCAAACAAGAAAAAAAAAAGAAAGGAAAAAAGAAAGAAAGAAAGAAATAAAGAATCAGCCTGTCTTAGGTTAGACAGGAAAGTATCAGATAACATTGGCTAGCAGCCTAGCACACATTTTGTGGCATATTTTATATATAACAGAAAATTTTCTAAGTTATATATATATATATATATATATATATATATATATATATATATATATATATATATATATATATATATATATATATTATTATTATTATTATTATTATTTTTTTTTTTTGAAAAAAAATAATCTATTGAAAAACTAAAGGTAGCTCAAGGAGAGCATTACAGACAGGTACCGGGCTGAAAACACAAAAGAGCCCGGTAAAGCGAGACAATAAAAGCAGAGATAACAAATTATCGAAATTTTGGAAACCCAAAAATTTCGACGAACAACAGTGTTACAAAATATTTCGAAATTTCGAAAAACGAAATTTCAAAATATTTCGAAACCGCGAAAGAGGGGGGGAATGGGCACGCTGCCCGAAAAGGGAGTGTGGGCGCTAAGCCCTAGGAGGCACCCTGCACGAGGAAGGGGGCGCGCTGCCCGAGATGGAGGCAGGAGCCTCGGGCCTCCCCCCCCCCCCCCCATCGCGCTGCCCGGAGCCAGGGGGCTCCGACCGGGAAGGCCGGAGGGGGAAGCGGGCTCCGACGGAGGAGGCGTCGGGGATGAGGGGCTCGACCCCGGCGGTGGTGGCGGAGGGGGATGCCACGACGGGGAAGGGGGATATGCGAACCGCCGGGAGGCGGCGATTAGGGCAGGAGACGGGGGCTCAGTGTCACGTCCCGCTCCCGTAGGAGCGATCGTCCTCGCTAAGGCGTGATGCCGCACGAGCCTAGATTGTGCTCGTGCAAGGCGGGTTCCATAACGGCCGATTTCAGCGGCTGCGACGGGGTCGTCGCACAGAAGTCCCAAGCAGAGACATTGAATATGCAGCGGAAATTTTAGAACAAAACACAAGTTATTCAAAGAAGCTCTTTATTGATATTGAAACAACGGTTACATTTGGGGCGCAAGGCCATTATTACAATCACTCAAGCTCACTCATCTCACATTTACAAGTCACTCAGCTCTCTCTCATCTCTCAAATCCAGTCTTGAGCCAGCGGATGCTTCGGAAGGCGACGTCCATACATTATGTCTCGTATAAGTCTTTACTCCATGCGCGCACGCTTCGAATCGCCAAGGAACTCCGTGCCTCGACACATCCAAGCGAGCTCCGCGCCACGAGCTTCTACTTGTGCCTGCACATGAAAACTATGTGGGTGTCAGTACTCAACTGTACTGGTGGAATGAGCTCCTCGCCCACCCATACAAACCCAACACGTTATTTTTACTTTGTGCAACATAGTCCATTCTTATCAATTGTCTTTCTAGTCTTGCCTTAGGATCAGTTTTAGGACCGACGCCTTGCCTGTTTTGTGTCTTTAGACCATCCCGTGCTTGCAACAACGATGTTAACTCATACCTTGCCTCTAGACCTTTCTCGTGCTAACAACGTTAACCTATCAAGTCGTGTTTGCCTTACGGTCCAAAATCAGAGACGCAACTACGCGATGAGACTCCATATCCGTGTGACCGTGCTGTAAGTCCTCTTCTAGAGGCCGCGCCTCGCAACTCAATGAGACTCAATCATATCGTCGTCTCGCGGCCCTTGCCGCCTCGCGACCCTTCGCTACTAAATCATCAACTGACCCATCCCACTTTGTGAACCAAGTGTCACTCGACCAACTTTGCCTTGCGGCGTTTCCTGACTTAAACTCAAGACAACTCAAACCAACTTATGCAACTTATATGCCAACAACTTAAGACCCGACGTCGCATCCCGTGCCGAAGTACGTTGCCTATGTTGTAGCCATTCTTAGGCCCAAACACTTGTGTTCCAACCATACACACATTCACTAGACTAAATCCAAAGGCACACATGCGGATTGCCGCTCGTGCCGACCCATCTATATGAATTGGTCACTAACACCACAAGCTATCGTGGACTTATAGCCTTGTTATTCGAAGACCCTTTCATCGCAAGTAGCTAGCCCCGAAGAAAGTTCCCGAATAACCCGAGCGGTTCGTCCAGCTACGGCTATACCGTGTTTCCCTCCGGAACGACGCGGTCCCTCAGCGCCCAGGGTTGTCGCGCGTGGAAACTCTACCTTGTCGACAAGTTGTCCAATGACCATGCAAGACTCGACACAAACTGACGTCTCTCACAGTCATCCTCTTCCAATGTTACCTTCTCTTTCAAACCAATATCAAGACTTCTATCCTTGAGATCCCTCGACGACCCACGACCGCGAGCCTTCTCCGTTGATGCTCTTTGAGATCCCTCGACGACCCACGACCGCGAGCCTTCTCCGTTGATGCTCCTTGAGATCCCTCGACTACCCACGGCCGCGAGCTTTCTCCGTGTTACCATATTATTTCATTCAACTCAATGCCTGTTCGATAGTCCTTCCTCCAAAACTCATTAAATCAATCGTGGTTCATGTCTTAAACACTAAGTCCGTGCATCGTGCCTTAAGCCAATCGTGCTCTACACGACACTCCTGCCCAAGTCGACGGGCCTTGAGACCATAAGACTATTCGGTTATACCCAACCGTAGAACTCGTAGGACCGTGCTTGCTACCACTCCGATAGCCTAACATACTCGCCTGACTTAAATGTACAACGACTCGACGAACAAAGGCTGCGTCAAGCCTCGCATTGCGGAAATGTGCCACGCATGCGTTCGACTTCTGAACGACCAAGTCATTTTGGGCGCTTAGACTTACGCCAGCAGCCGTGCGACACAACTTAATTCATAGGGCAAGCCAAGGCTATGCCAAGCCTTGGACGATAGGACCGTGCATGCTTTATGAAGCATTTATGCGGGCGACGCCTATGACTTAGGCTACGTTCATACTTCGCCTACTCAACCAACTATCCTTCTCCCAAGCCACGGGACGAAGGATCGAGTGTCATTTTCAAAGCACGTCGTGCACCAACTCTAAGCCGACCGTTGGACCTTTCCATATTCTAACTCAATTCGACCCGTCGGAATTATTCCCTTTAGTTATGTGAATTCGTCTCTTTTATTATCAAGCCTACTTGTGCCAGTTGAAAACATGCAATTTATTATGTGAAGGCTAAGATAAGGCAAGTTCACCGAAACTATCCCACCTGAACGAGCGGTCGCCTCGACCGAGCGATGTCTCTGAGCAGCCGTTGCAAGGCTAAGTTCGAACGCCGTCGGCGTTCCTGTTCCTTCGATTGACTGAGCGGGACGGGGCACTACACTCAGTCCCGGGGAAGCGGGGGGCGGGGGCTCCACCCCAGCGAGGGGGATGGGGGCTCGACCCCGGACGAGAGGGAGGGGAGGGGGAGAGGGGGTGTGGGGCTCGACCGCCGGAACTAGCCGAGGGGGCTCGGAGGGGGTGGGGGCTACGGCCGATTGAAGGGGGCCGGGTAGACTGCATGGAGATCAGGAGGGAGGGTGCACCACGGACAGGGACAGGCCCTGCCGGAGGGAGCCGAGGGGGGGGACGGGGGGGGCGACGGGGAGCAAAAGAGGGGCTGCCGCTGGGCCGCCGGGGGCCGGAGGAGAAGGGTCCGGGGCGGACGTGGCCGGAAGCGAGGGGGTTCGCCTCTGGGAGAGAATTTCAGGGGGAGGGACCGCGGCCAAGGCGGGGGGCGGCACAGCTGGAGAGACGGCGTATGGAGGGAGCGTCGGGCCGGCGGGTGGGCTGAAGAGCGCGACGGGCGAGGCGACGGGGGTGCCCGACGGAGGGTCGAGGAGGGAGGGGGCCAGGGAGACGCCTGGGGGGAAGGCTGGAGGGATTGGACCGACCGGCCGGCTCCTACGTCGGTGTTGCCGGGGACGACGACGGCGCCGGAGGGGGGGGGGGGGGTTGGCCGCACGACAGGAGGTCATCGACGAAGGACGGGAAGGCCTCCCATATCAGGGACGCCCAAGCCTTGGGACAACGAGAAGGAGGGGGGCTCCGACGGAAGGAAGGGGGATCCACGCCCACCCGGCGGCGCCGAGGGTGTCGACCGGCCCCGTCCACCACCCTAACACGAAAAAAGGGGAGGGGGAGACCCGGTCGCCCACTCGGGGACCAGTAGCAGCTTGCTGCTTCACCATTATATATATATATATATATATATATATATATATATATATATATATATATATATATAGCAAGTGACCTCTAGCCTAGTGGTTAAGAGAGATGCATGCGGCCCAAGTGGTCGGGAGTTCGAGCCCCCAGTGGAGGCGAGTTCGCCACAATTACCCATTGTTTCAATATATATATATATATATATATATATATATATATATATATATATATATATATATATATATATATAAAGTAGTTAGCGGAAAGCAGTATTTCCTTTTCGGCTTGGAGGCGATCTCGCTCAAGGAATCGAACTTCGGAGGCGGTGGAGAAATATATATGACATCTAGCTCAAGTGTCCATTGTGGAGACATAAGATCCGAGTAGACGATGTTCGAATTGCAGTACTGGGAGTGACAATGGATAATTACTTGACCGAGAATCTCCCCGTTGTCCACTTGGAACGCGCGCGCGGGCGCACACACACACACACACACACACACACACACACACATATATATATATATATATATATATATATGCCCGTTGTCCACTTGGAACGCACGCGGGCGCACACACACACACACACACACACACACACACACACATATATATATATATATATATATATGGTGAAGTTTATTGTAGTTGAAAATTAGTAACTATTAGTGGATAGTAATTACGTTAATGTGATATATATATATATATATATATATATATATATCACATTAACGTAATTACTATCCACTAATAGTTACTAATTTTCAACTACAATAAACTTCACCATATCAAAAATAAATTTATTTCCAAAATATTTTATATTATTTCAAAATAAATTGTCATGCAAGTATATAATTAAAAAAATGTTAAAGAAAAACACAAAAAAAAAGGTATGTGTGTGACACATTTAGTCTACGTAATGTGCCAACTAAGAGAACATATAAAGGATAACCAGAGGAAAGTGGAGAAAATTGCATTAATAAATCCTTGAAATACACACTATCAAACAAGTAAGAATATGAAAGTTAAATAATGATAGGTTGCTAATAGATCATCCAGGAGAATCAGAACAATTGGTGATCGTTTACTAGGCAGGTGAGAAAATTGAAGTTATTAGAAACGAGAAAAGATATCTAGTGAAACAATTAACTTCGGTTCTGAATTTTTGAACCTTCTAGCCCTTTGGTCGACGTTGATTGGAGATCTCCAGCAACCTAATTGGAGACAACAACCTACAATCTGGGTAGATCGGAGAGAGTGGTAACTCCTCTAAGCCTTCTCTCTCCTCCAGCCCTAATCGGAGACAACAACCTACGGAGAGAGTGCTAACTCCTCTAAGAGTATCCACAGTGGGTACACTCCAAATTATACTCCAAATTACTCCAAGTCATACTCCAATTATTAAATTTGGAGTGTCTCCTTGATATTGGTACACAATGGTGTATACTCCAAACCAGACTCTAAATTAACTTTTCCCTTTCCCTTCCTTTTTCCCTCCCTTTTTTCTCCCTTCATTTTCGTATGGATCAAAGTTCAAATAAATGAAAGAAAAGTTATTTTTGGTGGGCCCGCAAATGACTATAGAGGAGCTAATGAACTCTCCAAATTTGGAGAGACTCTTGGCTTACTACCTTGTTTCAAGTGTGGATAAGAGCCCATTGTAGCCTTCAAGTGCTACAAAATTTGGCTAAAGGTCAAATGTAGCATTTGAAAGTAGTCTCACTGTGGATGCTCTAAGCCTTCTCTATCCTCCATCCTACTCTTGCACAACTTTTTCTCTCTCACCATCTCACCAATACCCTGGTGTCTACTCCACCGGCCACCAACGACAACCCAGCAGCAGCTGTTGTTGCTGTCATGATTCGCACCATGATATTCGCGAGTGCGTAAATACGTCTAGCCAATGATGCAATATCGATGGTAGTACGATGTCATATTCCGATTTCGCATGATTGAAAGTAGCCACTGGACGTGATGTCGTACAAGCCTGAATTGCACTTGTATAAGACAAGAATAAAACATAGCCGATAGAATATCTCATATTAATACAAATTGTTACAGTGAAAATAAGCAAAAAAGTCAAATAGGCACAAGATAAAATGTTTCCCCTTTATTAATAATATTGCAGCAGAATTACAATGGCTCGAAGCCAAAGAACAACTTGATTACAAGCAATCTCTCTCTCTCTCTCTCTCTCTCTCTCTCTCTCTCTCTCTCTCAACCTCCCTCGATACAATGAAACATGACACAACGCTTACAACTCAATAAATATACAACAATGATGTTCCATACATTATGCCATGTATAAACAAAAGACAACGTCTCCAATCGAACATTTTTAAGCACCAACCAAGCTCCAATGCCTCAGCACGTTCAAGCAAATATCCGCACATGGGGGGTTGGGGGTACATTATGTGTACTGGTGAGTTACTTATTGTCAACTCAACAAAAAAACCAACACTTTGAAATAAGCGAGTGCAGACAGATATAAATGTGGTCTTTCTAATCTTGTCTTATAATCAGTTACATGGCATAGCAAGCATGTGTCTATAAGCATACGAGTGTAACTCAATACAGTTGATCTTACCCAATACAAACCATCCTTCCATGTCATTTCAAAGATATCATTCATAAGACGCAAATGTGTCATGAGTGTTTTCCTGCAAAAAATATTCGTTAACCTTCATAAAATACATATACATGTGTGAACTTGTCCCCATGACCAACTAGTTAAGCATGCAATCAGATGACATTAGCATGCATCCTAACTATTTGAAGGTCACTAGAACCACAAGTCATATTGGACTAAATCCTGGTAAGACGACGATCCATTGTGTGTAGGTAGCTAGTCCCACTGAAGGTTCCGAAATATCTCGTATTGTGATGCGCCCTTTCGGTCCGGGTAGCAAGGCCCACTGAAGATCCTGCAATACTCCATGCATGAAGCACGTTTCTCATAATTTTCTCCTGGGCTGTCGGATCATGTGGCCCCTGAGAACCGTTGGAGAAAAGCATAACCTTGTGCACAAATTGCATGACCATGCAATATGTATGAACAGTAATCAACTATAAAATATATGCATTGTACATAAATAGAACATAAAGCAATACCAATATCTACTCGTACAACTGATCATAACACGATATTTACTTCCATTCAATGCCAAGTAGCGACCCATTGGTCTTAAACATACCGTAGCATCATACCATATCCGCACTTTCATCTATAGGTTTTAGTTAAGTACTTTTGAACATACACAATTAGCTATGGCATGCTCCTTTTAGATGTGTGAAATTCAAGAGGAAAGTAAGATGCTTTTGTAATTAATATACCAGATTTGTTCCTATAGAAAGGATACTATGTCTAATACATTGTGCTAGTTAAATTGCGTTGATCAGCCGCCTAGTGTTGGTTCCTTTGTATAATTTGAATAAGATGTTTTGATGTACATCTTTCAAAGTATTCCATTATAAACCATTTTGACTGTATCTTTTTTAGTAGTAGTTTATTAATATGTTAGTATATGGTATTTGCTTAAACTATATTGGTTTTGACCTATAAAATGGAAAGCATATCAATTATCAAGTGGCCATCAACTTGATAGGATTCATCCCGATAAGAGTAGTTTGAGTTTTATGCGTGTACGTAGAGCTACCATACTTAGTATCTCCAGTTACTCACTACACAGCAATAACACCTTTACGTCAACCTACATACTTGGTATCTCCAGTTACTCACTACACATCAGTAGAACACATTCACAGAGCTAATATCTCTATTTTAATATTAACCACGGGTTAGAAAGTATTATGGATGAGGTAAAATGAAAGGGGGAACACCAAGAAGAATAGTCGGAAGCTACCAAACACCAACGCATGAAAATTTAGGTCTATAAATCATCATTGGTACATAATCCATCATTTGTTCTTATGATGCATAATCATCCACAACTAAGCAAGTAACGAGTAACAATACTTTAGCTGACCTTACATGGATGTAGAAACGACAACATGCGAGCAAAATGGGTCTTAATGAAGAATTCAAGGCCGACATTGAGAAATTTCTCAATTACGTCAACAACCAACATAATTTCTTAGATGCCAGAAAAATCAAGTGTCCTAATATCATTTGTCCTAATAGATCATATTTGACAAAGGATCTTGTGAGGAAGCATCTCTACCTCAAGGGTTTTGTAAAGAACTACAAATAATGGACCAGTCAAGGAGAACTTGTGTATCCACAATATTATTCGTCCTTTGATATGTATGTCAGAGAGGGATCTTACGTTGATTGTTTCAAATAACAAAAACGAAATATGGCACGGGAGCTGGTAGTTGCCATGACCGGACTTATTTTTGATCTAGAGGTTCGAAATCCTGATGCAAAGAAGTTCTACGATATCTTCAAAGATGCATATATACACTCTGATATATCCGAGTTGAGGTATTCATTTTGTCCTATCGTTGGTGATGCCTCAAGTCTGATTCCAACTTGCCGTAAAAGCTATAAATCGAAGATGATAATACTTGGCTTAGTATGAAAAATATATAATGTTATCACAATGACTACATGTTATACTATAAGGAGTAAAGACAAATGCACTTTCTATAATGTGAAACGATACAAGCCTGTTCGAGGCAAAGGTAAGTCAACCGGAGAAATGAAATAACATCCCTACAAGTACATGCAGTTCTTGTCGATCACGTAGAGGTGCAAAGGATGTACTTGTCTTCAAGTGACATGATGTAGAACGAAAGAAGGATGAAGGAGAATTACCTCACCCTTTCTATAGAGATGCATGGAAGTATTTTGATCCGTGTCATCCAAATTTTACTACAGAGCCTAGGAATGTCCAACTGGCACTATCTTATGTTGGATTCATTCCTTTTGGACAGTTGGAATCTTAATACTCTTCTAGCCTCACAACTTGTGTAGGAAAAATCTCACGGGTGTGTGTAAAGAAGACTAGATCTGGACCTAGTTGTGAGGACAGAAGGGCGACCAATGAGGAGAGATTATGGTGTCGCAAGAGAAGAGAGGATCTGAAGGTTATCCAAGTAAAGGGCCTTTAGGCCGACTGTATTGTCCCATCCATCACTCGATCGAGAATAGGGCATTTGTTGGCTGATGTGGAAATTGGTCCAGGCTAGAAGGGGAAGAGGCTTACAATGGCGGAGGGTTCTTCTATAGAACAAAAGGAGCTATTATCTTCTCATCCAACTTCTTGGGTGGCCCTTTGCAAGCTTTCGATGGTGATTAAGGTTGTTCAGATCCAGTTCTTCGCATTGGTTGCCATCAACGATGAATGGTCGACACTTATGATATTGTGTCTGCGATAGAGATATGGTGTCAAATGGTGATGCTCTATGTTGTGGGTACACCGTCATTCTATTAAACATTCGGGAGTATTCCCTCACGTATGGAAATTCCGAAGGGTATATGCAAATTTCTTCATGGGAGAATGAATTTTTTATTTCTCAGTTCTCTCTGCAAGAAGACTTTGAAAGGGTGAATAAGGGAGGCCCATATGGCAGTAAATGGGCGTCTAGTTTTAGTCAAGCAATGGGATGTGTTCGAGAAGGACATGCTCGTCACAATATCCACATGGATTCGACTATCGTAATTGCCACTTCGATTTTGGCACGGGGAGGTGCTGATGAAAATAATCAGTGTGGTGGGTTGCTGGTTGAGATTAGACTTGGCTACGACGAAGCGCCAAGATGTGTGCGCCTTTATGAACTGAATGTGCTTAATTCACTGCCTCACTTTATTTCGATCCTACAACACATATGATGGTACAAGAAGTTGAGTACAGCTCGCTTTTTTAGGTGTGCCACACGTGCAGATGCTTTGGTCACATTTCGTCTGAATGTCCAGATCTCTTGGGAGAAGGTATTAGAGAGGAGTCACTACAAGAATAAAGGCTTTTCTTGACGGGGATTTGTTTGCCATTAAAATCGTTTGATTGCAAATCTTAATACAAACAGAATAGTGTTACAATATAGGACTTCGATGTAGTCCTAGGAGTACACTTTTGTTTAATCTGGGTCCTAAGTGCCAATGGAGCGAGTAGTAATGCGTTGACTCCGTTGACGGGCTGACGACGGTTATCGGTTCTCTGAAGGTGTAGATTGCTCTGGGTGCTGGAGCTGGCTGAGAGGAGGAAGACGTTGAGTGTCTGTATCTGTCTCTCTGATGATCTCTGTCTGGATTGTTCGTATGTATGTCTCTCTGTGTGTGTGTAAGGAGGGGATGATTCCTCCATTTATAGCTGGACAGGTTGGCTGCCCATGCGCGCATATGTAGGATGCGCCGGTGCGTGGGGACGCCACGTGGAGATTGCTGATGGAGGCGCATGGACGATGCGCCCTACTCGCGAGGTTGAATTCTTCATACTGCTGTTGTGAGCCGGCACGTAGCAGAGGAGAAGATCTTTCTGTTGCTGAGATCTTGGATGAGTTGAGTCAAAGGACACGTGTCGTCGACCCATGGCTCGAAGATCTCTGATTTGGTGGGGGGATGATTTGGTGGGATGCGCCTTGGATTGGGCGCATGATGAGATTTTGGCTCGTGACCTTTAGGAGTCACGAGCCGTTCTGGGCGCATGGCTTTTGAGGCGCATGCAAGCGACTTTCCTTCTGTCTTTCGGGATCAGAGATCAGTCTGGAGCGCATGGCTTTTGAGGCGCATGCAAAGCTTCAACTGGAGACTCTTCTTCTGTCTTTAGGGATCAGTGAAGGGTCTGAGGCGCATGGCTTTCGAGGCGCATGCAGGTTTGGGCGCATGGCCGCAGAGGTGCATGCGGGTGGTCGAGTGGCCACGTGGCAGTAGCCGTCGGGATAGAGTCATGATGATGCTGACGTTGTGGACGCTTCGTTTTCTGCAAAAGCTGTCAGCCGTTCAGACTTAGGAAGGCGTGCTGCCAACTCTGTCAGTTCAGCATTTAATGTTGGTGACATTCGATGGACAGCTGAGTGGGCGCGTCGGTTGACGTTCCACTAGGCATATGGGGGCGCATCCCCTTTGATGCGCTCGGTACAGGGCGTATCTGTTTGAGAGGTGTGATGCGCTGACCAGCCGACGCATCCGACACGTCTTTGATGATGCGGCTGTTTCGCTTCTAGAGTGCTTTTAATAGCCGCTTGGCTGAAGTCGAGGCGTCTGGTTCATCCATTTAATGTGAGTTCATTGCACAGAATCCGGAGAGCCATCCACTTGGCGCATGGGTTTGATCTGTCCGACCTATAAATAGTGGCATGGAGAGAAGGTTGGCCTCTCATTCCCTTACGTCTTTCCAGTATAAACTCGGGTTCTCGGGTGCATTCTGTTGATGAAGTGCTCCCGAGGGTGAAGATGAGACGCCATGTCGTCATTGATGCTCTTGAAGGTGACTGTTACATCCAAAAGACGGAGTCGAGGGCTTCTGAGGCAGGCGGAAGGTGCCTGTTGCATCCAAAGATGGGGATGCTCGGGCCTTGTCTCCGTTGTTTCGGAAGAGCCGTAGATCGGAATGGCGGTGCTAGGCTCTCTCTTCCTTCAAAGTGGGTGTCGCCCGCTCTGATTGTGTTGAAAGCTGCCTTTCGCCGTGATTTCGATCACGGTCTTCCTTGGCCTTTGGAGGCTCTTTCGAAGCCTCCCCTGGCCACAGATTTGCGGTGCTCTTCTCTTCCTTGGTTCCAGCCAGAGGGTTAAATGCTTTGTGTATCGAAGCATTTATCAGGTGAGCCTGGCTGGAAGAGCGGCACACTCCTGCTCGGCCAGGTGAGCCTGGTTGGAAGAGTGGCACATAACTGGGCTGCTGAAGGGATGCACATAACTGAGCTGGATGCACATAACTGAGCTGCTGAAGAGATGGCGGGATGCACCTGGATGGGGGCGCATAGTGACTGCTGCGCCTATCTGGAGACGCATGGTGGCCGCTGCGCCTATCTGAAGGCGCATGGTGGCCGCTGCGCCTATCTGAAGGCGCAAGGTGGCCGCTGGCTGTAGACTTAGGATCTTTCTTTTGTAGAAATTCTCCTTTGTACAACCTTTTCTAGACTTTTATATATAAAATAAAAAGTCCTTCTTCAAATGTCTATACTTATTGACTTTGCTGTGAAGTGTTCTGTGCGAGTCCTGACGCATGTAGTGTCTGGCGCATGGTCTTTTTGGTTGTGAAATTCTATGCTTCTACAGGATTCTCCGTCAAGAAATCGGTATCTTGACGGTTGCGTATCCGTCAAGTAGGCCAAAGTCAAGAAAAGACCCCCCCTTTTTTTGACGGTCACTGGCATGACTTTTTTGACGGTTTTTGGCCGTCATATGAAGTAATTTTCTTGACTATTTTTAGCCGTTAAGATAGCAGTTTTTAGAAACCATCAACGTAGGCAAACACTTTTCTTGACTCCGGCCTAGATGACGGCCTTTAGCCGTCAAGAAAATCTTCAATGCAAAGAGCAATTGCAGCAAGATTGAATTAATTGTGATATTTTATAACCGTCAAGAGAAGCTAAATTTTGTATAGCCAAAATTTTGTTTATAATTATATGTAATGAATCGAACACACACATAATATCAGTCATCCATAAGATATACACACATCAAATAACTGCAATATCAATTTTTATATTAACAAATTATATTGTTCATACACCACAAACTTCCAATATATTCAACATCCTTTTCAACCACAAACATCCAACACACGTCCAACCACAACATATCCAACCAAAGTATGTAGTCTTTGTACATCTTAAGAATCCAAAACTGATATTTATATAACTAGAAACAAAATATGTAGCAAACCCGACCGGAGCACATCCCTCCCATATTCACAGCACCTTCATTTTACATGTAGTTCCTGAGAGAAGAAGAGAAATATATTTAATCATTATATGTACATGTTTGTATAAACTGATATCAACTAAGAACAAAAACTCTAAAAAAATTAGCTTATTTCAACTAAGAATAAGATATATGACAAGTGCTGTGAGGTCTGATACTCACTGTATCAGAGTGGTATCATTGTTATTTTTGTGAGAGTGTTAGAGAGTTAGTTAGCATTTTGGGTTGTATTGTGAGTATCAGCTTGGCCTTGGGTTTTGACCCTTGTATGTGTATGACTTGGGTAGAGGATGCCTTGGTGACAGCTAGACTAATTAGTGTCCTAAACTAGAGTAACATTTAAAGAGTATGAGGATGAGAGTACCAGTTAATTAGATATCAATGTTAGTGTAGAGTCTTATGGGCAAGGATAAGAAGGAACTAAGTTTCAGTTTTGGGGTAAGATCAATGGGTGGCCTATGCATTAGAAAGTGAGGATTGGGCTAGACATGGAGCTTGGGAGTGTTAGAAGGTCCTGTTGAGCCCAGGCAACAGGGTATGACCCTGCCTAGGCCAGGTGGTTAGGGGGCAGGCCCTGTGCTTGCTCATGCAAGTGCCGGAATGACCTGTAGTATGCAGGTTGCAGGCCATTTGGGTACTATTGTAGGCCTCAAGCATGGCAGCAAGGGTACACTTGCTTATTTGTCTTGGCAAATGGTGACTTTGGGTGTTAGAGTTTTGTGTTGAGTGTTTGGATGTAGAGTATCAGAGATATTTGAGAGTATCGTATTTTGGTAATGTGGTTCAGATTTGAGTATGTGTATGTATCATATGAAGGTGTACCAATGTGGGTTATTAGAGAGTATCATATATTAGTGTCTGAAGTGTAGATAGTGTATTAGTGTTTAGGGATTAAGTAAATTTTGTGTGCGAGTGTGTTAGTATGCGTTAGTTGGCTTTGGGTTTAAGACAGAGGCATGTGGGGGTTAGTATCAGTTAGAGACTAGGGTTACATACAAGTTTAGGGGACTTTGGCCTTTAGGCCACTGTTCCATGGCAGAAAGGGGAAGGAAAATCATTCCCTGTTGTTGTGCAGGCCAAATATGGCCACTGCTTGGCAACTAGAACACTACTCGAGCGCTAGTGCAGCAGGACCAATTTGTCCAGGCCTTGGGCCATATTGGTTAGGCCAGTATCTTGAGTGTTTCAGTGGCTTGGCCATCTCAGATGGAGAGATCGTGTGAGTTAGTGTTAGTTAGAAGGTTGGCTTAGAGGTTGGCTTCATGATGTGGTGGCTGTTAATTATCAGATATAGGACATCCATGTATATGCTAGCGAATTAGATGTTAGCTTCAAGAAATTTCAGAGGTTAGAAGGTTGTATCTTGGTTTTGTTAGTATGTTAGTATCAGAACATGAGTGTATCAGTGAGTTCAGTTGTTGGGGATTTGAGTCTTGAGTTAATAGTGTGGTTAGATTGGGTACGGATTAGTGTAGCTTGATTAGGAGTTAAGTTAGAGTATCTTGGTTGGTGGTATCCGTACATGGAGATTAAGGGGCTCGAGCTTGTTATAGCAGCTATAGCAACAAATGGCAATGCAGCAGCAGGAAGTGGTAGTAGCTGCAGCAGCATTATTGTAGTACTAGCAGCAGCAGCAGGCTGCAATGGCCACTTGGCCACTGAGCTTTGGCCATTGGCCATGGGTTTGGGTCTTTTGGTTTGAGTATCCTAGAGAGCCTGAGGAGGTTAGTATCAAAAATGGTTATGAGTATCTATTGGTATCATAAAGGGGTTAGTATGTCGGTATGTATTATAGTGGTTTAGGTATTGGTCCAGTTAAGCTATTAACCTAAGATAGAGGGTTACCTATAGCCTAAATAGATAGGTATATTAATATAATTATAAATGTACATATATAAGGTAATGAGGAATACAGGATATCCTACTAGCTAAGGTATAGGCCAATACCTTAGATATCTAGGTAGATGGATTTACCTAGTAGCAAGGTTTAGAGTGTTGCCACTCTAAAGTCTAGGGTAGACTGTCATGTTATGTATATGTAAATGTACTTGTATTAAGGTAAATTGAGTATATGGATACCTAGACTAGGGTATCTTATAGGATTACTTGATATAGGATACTAGATCTAGACTTAACCATGGTTGACCAAGGTTGCACTTACCTATGCATGCAGGGAGAGTTCCCTGCTGTGCAGGAACACAAAGTCCCTAATCCCCCATCTCTATTATCTGCTGCCCCTTACATTCCAAGTTACCTAACTTTTCGAGCCATTGGCACACACACACACACTTGCATTTTTCTTCAAACTGACACACACACACACACTTGCATTTTTCTTGTGCCCATGATAAACTGTCCCTTACAAAGTCGCCTTTTCCAGCATTCAAAAATAAAAATATGCAATTAGTTTTGACATCGGAACCTCATATCCTATAAGCGAGATTTCCACATCTAACAGACAAATAAAAATAAGAATAGTTGCTTATTGCATGCATGTTCCGATTCATGACCGACCTTTAAGAGTTGTGAAGCCATTTCATTCATATACATCCTGTCATGCATGAGAAAGCACACATAGACAAGTAGAACGGAGGGGTGTCAAACATTTTCCCTAGTTGCAAAAGCATCATCATACAAGAGTTATCCCACAATATTAGGGCTGACTATTAACACTATTCAACATTGAGAAATTCGAATATACAAATTGACAATTTTTTATTTGACTATATGTCAACAATGCTGATACTCTGTAATTTGTAGAAACTGCAAGCCAAGGAAGCTATAAGAAAGAGAGCAATCTTCATAAAATCTTATAAGCCAGTTGCATTCTGGGTAGACTGGTATCTTGGATATGCAGTTTAAATTCGGAGAGTTAATTTCAAAACACATACCTGTATTAATTGAAATTCTCAAATTGGTCATCCAAATTGTTCTTGTTGTCGAACATATGGAAGAACAATATCAAGGCATGCTTGCATAAGATCCACAGGGCCAGCAGCCAAAACAAGTCTTTCCAAATCTAGTCCTGACATCAGGACATAAACACCTGAAACAAGGAAAAGATAAAAGACTACTTCAGTTTAAGATCAGACAGGGAACATGGACATATGAAAAATAATATTAAAGTCCGAGTAGCTATTTGTTGAGTTGTATAATAAGATAATATAACAAGATAAGCAAATTAAAAAATTAAAAAAATATTTTAAAAACACCATATTAATATCAAAGGCATATAACAAAACAACTTTTTTTTATCAAGAATCTGACCCAAACAGATTACTAACTTCCAATAGTTCCCACTTTCCTCTCGCTTCAAAGGCATAATGAAACTTCCAATACGCGCACAGTACAATATTATCTTAATAACTTAAAGAAATGATATTAATACCATGAAAAATGGCAGGAATTGACAAACAAATTCATACACATTAAGCTGTTGAGAAGGTAGATTAGCACAAAAGAGAAGACATGAGACCCAAACACAATTTAATTTTCTTGTAAGTTGCCCAGAAGACATATTCTTGTTTTAAGATCAAACATGTTCTTATTAAGGGCACTAGTACCTCTCGAATCAAGACGGAGTACGGTAAAATGTACACAATCGTCCAAATATGATCAAAAAGTGTGGTTATAGTCGCATTCAAAAGTATCATATCTACAAACATATTAGTGAAACACCAATCAACTCGTAAACAAAGAATAAAAAACATGTAAATGAATCCGAATAAAAAAAATGATACCAAACTCTAGCAATTCATTAGCAAAGATGAATATCGAGACATCTATGAAGCAGGAACGGTCCAAAAATAGGTGCATGTGTCCCTGTAGCATCGGACATTCTAAATAGTTTCTCCATATTCAAATCTTCAACAGGGATCAGCATTGTAATTTCTAGGCAAAAGTAGCATTCTCAATACAATTCCAATAACAAATCACCTCCTTAAAAGTTTAATTTCTTCCTCCAAAATAAAAATAACCACACGTAGAAGAATTCAAAGATCGTAACTTTGCAAAGAATCGAACAGAAAGATTGTAACTTTAGGAGCTTACAAGCAGTTTGCGACGAGAGAAGCACCCGATCATCGTCTCCGGGGAACTGCCTCCTCGACTTGGACAGAAAGCAGCCCATCGTCTCCTCTTCCCACCGCCGCCAAACTCCAAACCTCAATCCCCCAAATCGCAATTCACGAAAACCCTAATCTCCATCTCCCCCAAACTCCGATCAGAAAAAGAAACCCTAGTTTTCCAATTCAGCACCTAACAATAAAAAGCTTCAATCGTTGGTAAAAAAATTGATACTTTGGGAAGAAATCCTAACCCTAGCCCTAGCCGTAACCCTAGGGCTCACCGGAACGGCAGAATTCCAGAGGGAGGAACTTCGTCGGAGGGATCAAGCGGAGGGGAGGGGAGGGCCCTATTAATGGCGATCGGACGGTCAGGATACAAAGAAGCGGCTCAAAAAGTGATCGCTCGTCCCCGTGTCCTAGTTCGGAGTCGCTGAAGACACGGAGGTCGGGCGCCACCGCACGGTAGCTTCGGTCGGTGAGGTCGAGGATCCGGTGGCTTGTGGAAGCCGAGGAGGAGGAGGACCTTCGACTTCGTCATGGACATCATAAGATTCCGGTGCCTGCGGAGAGTCGATGAGGGGGAGGAGGAGGAGGAGAGAGGATTTTCAGAGTGGAGGGGAATTTGGGGATTATGGTTTGGGATTTAGAAAGGATCTATAAGAGAGAGAAAGGAGGAGGAAGAGGAAGAAGAGGAAGAGGGTGGAGAGGAGGAAGAAGGGTTTGTTGGTTTTGGCTCTCCTTCTCCATCTGGTCGTAGAGAAATAGAGTGGAGAGGAAAGAATCAGAAAATAAAGAAAATGGGATTGAAAGACAACCCGTCAACATATATCAAATTTTAAAAAAATAACCAAAATGGCAGCTGAAAAAATTGCGCCAATTTTTTTAGGCATATGTTAGTTGACGGTTATTTCCGAACCGTCACTAAATAAAAGGATGTTTCTTGACGGATCATCTAAAACCGTCAACTATTATGCTATAAGATTGCTAAATTAACGTAAAATAAGGCATTTCTTGACGTAAGGCTAAATCCGTCAAGATAAGCCATTTTCTTGACGGTTTTTCACGACCATCAACTTATAAACCGTCAAGAATCTTCATTTTTCTTGTAGTGAGTTGGCATAAGTGTTGTGAGAAAAAACGGAGTCTACATCCGTCGGGGGTAAATCGAGGGAGTCTGACCAGGCTATAATGGAAGTTTTTCTCCTAAGGAGCTAAATATGTGTCAGGGATCTGGCCCAAACCCTAACGTTGGTGTCCCATATGTGATGCCTATTTTTAGTAATCATATGGAAGGAGATGTTGTTGGGCAGAGATAAATTAGAGATATGTTGGGGGTTGAAAAGGCCATGGTATGAGCTCCAGCTAGGAGGAAGGGAGGTCGGAGCATATGGAGCTGCCAGCCTTACAGCAGTGGGGCATGACACATACATAGGGGAAAGAGAAGAATGAGAAGAGGCCATGGAAAGGGAAGGGATATTAGGCGATGAAGCTATGGAGTCAGTAGAAGATAACAGCTAGATGAGATCAATCCCATGTAGTTGGTGATGATAGGTACGAAGTTGATATGGAAGTGTGCCAACACATTTGCGGAGGCCAAAGCAATGCAGGACGAAGATCCAAAACCCCCTATATTTCAGACAAGCTCTAGATTAATTTGAATCGGTATCTTATTAATTGGGATTATATAGTGAGCTGGTGGATGGGTGAGTAAGGGTATATAGATTGAGTAGGAGAGCATGTGTTGAGTTTGTAAGTTTTTTTTTTTACCTCTATTTTTTTAATAAATATAATCTACCCTCTCCAAAATATAGCCACGGACGGCTTGGAGTATATATTTTTTTAATCTCATGAGAGAATGAAATGAATAATTTAAGAATCTAATATGAACGGTCCATATATATATATATATATATATATATATATATATATATATATATATATATATATAAAGCATTTCCGAATTTTTTCGAAGTAGTAATCATTGGATCTATTTTCTTTGACCTTACAAATTAGTTCACAATTTCGCGAGAAATTGGATAGTTTAAGGATAAAATGTATGGTCAAAAGAGATAGATCTAATGGTTTCTATTTTGAAGACATTCGCAAATGCTTATAGCGGGGATCACAGTCTCCCCCTATTACATCTAGCGGCTAACTTGTGAGTCATCCCCCAAGAGGTCTTGGGTTCAAGCCTTGGGAGAAGCACATAATTCCCATGCGGTGGAGAATATATATATATATATATATATATATATATATATATATATATATATAGACAACAACAAAATTTTATTATAATGGCGACTCTCGGGCGACGACTCTAGGGTTCGGGCTTCCGCCACCCCCACCCCCACCCCCCCCCCCCCCCCCCCGCGGCCACCGGATCCCCTCGCCGGCGGGGGGAGGAAGAGCGGGAAGAAGGGGGGGCCGGGCAGACCCCCCCGGCCAGCGGCGACGTCCCCCCAGGCCAAGGGGGGGCCGCGGGATCTACAGCGGGTGGGTCGGGCGGACCCCCGGCCCCCCGACGAGCTGACGTCACCGGCGTCCCCCCAGGCGGTGAGGGGGGGGGGCGGGATCCTCTGTGGGGGGGTCAGGCGGACCCCCCGGCGCGGTTGCCGGCGGCAGCCCCCCCATCGACGGCAGTTGGAGGGCTGGATCGGGTGTGGGGGGGTCGGACGGACCCCCCGGATCCGTGGTAGGTGGTGGCGTGTTCTCCGGTGGTGGGGGGGACGGGAGTGACGGGTTCGTTTACGGCGGACCCGACGAGGGGATCAGATGGGGTTCGGATCTCGCGGGATGGTCCACATGCCCCGTATTTTGAATTTGGAGCCGGATCTGGTTCTCAGGGGGCCAGAAGGAGGGAGGAGGATGGACTACGGTTACAGGTCGTCGTGTGGCAAAGACCGGTGGGAAGGTTTGAGGAGAACAGGGCCATATTAGGGATCAACACCCGACGGAGAGACGACAGGGAGGTTCAGGGGTGAGGGCATCGGCTCGTGGCCCTACGGCATCTGCTGGGAGATCAGTAGGCTGGCGTCCCAAGGCGACCGCGGCGGATAAGGGGAAGAACAAGGCGGTGGATCTCGGCGGACAGGGGTCGGGGGCTGCTGTCACTTCCCGTTCCCAGAATACGTATTTTAAATGCATGTACTGCTTAATGTATTTATTTAATATTTATCATGTATTGTTCTGTATTTAAAATTCCTTTAATTTTATGTCAATTAATTTTCTGTAATTTTATTTCTGCATTTTATTTTCTGTTTTTATACTCTGCTTTAGCTATACTTTGGGTTCGACTTGGTTTAGTTATTTGTTGGTTCAGCATGAACCGAAATAAACCCCCACCTACCACCACCCCTTTGTTTAAGCCATTCCCTTTCTCTCTCTTCATTACTTCACCATTAATCTTCTTCCTCCTCATAACTCCTCCCTCACCTACCAGCCGCCAAGGCAAGTGCCAAACTTGCTTCTTGATGGATCACCATTATTTTCGTTCCATCATCTTCCTTACTTGGTTTTGAGCCTCTTTAGTACTTAGCATTTTTAATTTCCATGGTTTATTTCTTGTAGATCTAAGTTTAATGCGTTTTCAGATTTCTTAGGTTTTGATCTAGTAAACTTTGTTATCTTTAAGTTTTGATGGTTCCATGTTGTAGAGAATTTCGTTCTACCCCATTTTGACCTATGGAAGTTCAGATTTGCGCTTGGAATGAAGGATTTAGAGAGCTTAGAAGCAATGGTTTCCATGGTTCTGTCCTTAGAATTTGGAGAATAAGAACAGATCCTAGCCGCATGGTAGTGCTTGACCGCATGAGTCTTTATGCGGCAAGTCATCCTGGCCGCATAGGCTTTAGTTAGTCGCATGAGCTTATCAGCCGCATGAGTTTTTAGCCAACCGCATATGTCCCGTCCAATTTTGAGCAGCATAAGTATTATATTCGGGCCGCATAAAGGACTCGAGCCTTTCTGGCCGCTCATGCCTTAACTCTGTCTGCAGGCACTATTCAGCCGCATGAGGCTCGTCAATTGGGCCGCATAGACTTGGTCGGTCCCAGCCGCATGAATTAGTTTACCCGCAGCCGCATGGGTTTAGTTTAATCCGAGCCGAATGAGGGTCCTTTCCGCAGCTGCATGTGAACTATCTTAGCCGTATAGGATTTCTTTCTTGCCGCAGCTTAGCATTATGGGACTTGTATAATCCAGCCGCATAACGTCGATCATTCTCAGCCGCATGGCACTGCATGACTTAGCTGCCACATGAAGTTTTACTAAATTGGCCGCATGAGACTATTCTGTTCCGGCCGCATGAAATCCTAGTTTTCGTGAGCCGCATGACTCTGACCCTAATGCCTTTTCGCCTGATCCTTACTTCAAATTAATATTGATTGATTGACATTTATTAGCATTAATTATTAGCATGGCATTAATTGTTGCCTTGGCATTTGTTTAACATTAGTTAACATTGATTGACGGGGATTGTCACCCTAATTTAATAATTGGTCATGCGTTCCTAGTTGGAACTAAGAGACTGGCTAGTCGTCTTATTGAATTAAATGAATGAGACACATTCATATTAACTATGAACTATTGCAATCGACTGGCTAATCTTGAATATTGGCATACAGGCACATGCAGGCTTCAAATTATTTATTTATCTTTATTATTTATTTATCGTACCAAAGAAGCATGTGCACTTTATGGTCTAGGCATGATTATTTTGTGGTTAGTTTTGAATGTTGCATTACGCTATGTAAGACCTACAACCTAACCGCACGAGCATCGTTGTAGAGTTGTGCATATCGTACCCCGTACGAAATTACTCATTTGAATGACCATGATCCACGGCATGAAATTTCACTCAACGTAGAGACTATTAAGTTAAATAAAATAATGATTGCATGGAGAGAATGGATTTTTGAGTTCTTACATGGCAGCCCTCTTGGGACTAGTAGTGCCCGACAGGCCGATTGGTCTCCACAGATACTGCAAATCTGCCACACGGGCAGGGAGCGGTATCTGGTTATATTATCTATTGTATATTGTATATTGACGACGGGCGTCCCGCTGGGACTCGTCTAATTCATGATTGGTGCAATTGATTGACTGGGTAAACTAGCCTTGCTTGCACATAGTAAGAACTGTGGAATTTCTATTGCATAATTCCAGGATAACTTGGAACTTACAGTAGTAAGTCGTAGTAGTTGCATGGCTGTTTAAGCTAATTTGTTTGTGTACTGTCTCTACTCTGATGATTAACTAAGATGATCGGAATATCAGGACATGACGGGTCAACTTATGTCCTTGTTTGGTTGGGAGGTTGGTCCGAAGTGTAGTGATGTGATGTGAATTTCAGTAGTCCGCAGAGATCTATTTATTATATTTTCTCTTACTGGTTTATTTCTCATATCGTGCTCCCTTGCGGTACTTGCTGTTAGAGGTCTAACCTCTCTGGTTTTGCATGGCCAGATTTAGAGCCAGTCCCCGAGGATTCAGCTTACCTCTACCTCCAAGATGGTCAATACTAGAGGGATGATCGCGGGAGGGCTCGAGTGGGTTTCTTACTTCCCTGCTCGTTTTGTTAAATACTTATACTTTGTCGTTTGGCACCGACATGTTAGTCAGATTGTCTTGTACCTACTTTTACATAATTGTAACTAAGTCAGGCTGCAGCTGATAACAATTGTGTATACTTACTGCATCATCTGGCTGTGTTTTGTAAAGCCAGATATCAAGAATATTTTGACTGAGCGTTTGGGATGCCTTACTGCTTTATCTCACATGTTTTCTATTTCTGTTTCTTGTTCGAATGATTGAGACGATAGATGTGAAGGGACCATAGTAAGACTTTTATGTAGTAAGCACCCCCTCGTCTTATTAGACAGCATTGATCATATTATACGATATTTATCTACCCGTAATACGTAGCTGGCTGAGTCATTCTCCCGCTCTCCAGTATTCTGGTTCTGGGGCGTGACAAGGTTTTAGTGGTGGCCCATGCAGGTCTGATTTTCAGACTTGTGGGGTATTTTAATAGGATGTCTCAATCACACATGTTCCCCCTTGATCTCATAATTCGTTGATTCTCAACTCCAGCTTGACATTCCAGTATCCCTTGACTTCATTGATCCTTCATGTCCGGTCGTTTGATTGTTCTTTTGTCCCTTTTCTTAGGGGCACCTCGTCCGCACCTGTCAGAGCTGGACAGCAACAACATGGACAGCAGCATGGACAACATGACCAGGTTGGTCAGCAACAAGGGCCGGTACTAACTCAAGAGACTATCCAAGAAGAAGTGATAGTGGAAGCAGCAGCGGGATCGCAGTATCCGGATGTTCCACCACCACCAACAGTTCCACCTACCCCGGCAGAAATGGACACACCGGCTCTTCTGGAGATCATGAGAGGGATGATGGCTACTCAACAACATCAGATGTTAGCCCAGCAGCGCATGCACGCTCAGTTGTAAGAGCAGAATGTACTACTCAACCAAGGATTGCAGACGGCATTGGAAAGAGGGGCGAGGCCAGATTCAGGAGCGTCAACCAGATTTTGTAAGTACAACCCCCGTCGTTTCGAGGGCATGGAGGACGCCATCTCAGCAGATACATGGCTTAAGGATATTGAGGCTATTCTGACGGCGGCTAAGGTACCGGCAGAAGAACGTGTGGATCAGGTGAAGTTGCTACTTCAGGATCTCGCACGTGATTGGTGGGAATCAGAGGAAGTAGGTATCAGACGTCCCGTTGCTTGGGACGATTTCATAGCCAGGTTTAAGACGAAGTACTATGGAGTTGTGGCACAGTTTGAGCTACAACAGAAGTTTATCAACCTCAAGCAGACCGGCAAGACTGTAGATGCTTATGCAGCGGAGTTCTGCAGATTAAGTAGGTTTGCCCCAGAGATGGTAGCGACGGAGCGCTAGAGGGCGATAAGGTTCCAGCAAGGGTTTCACCTTGAGCTCTTGCAATTGATAGAGGGGCACAATTATCAGACTTTTAACGAAGTGTTGACGGCAACTCGAAGGCATGAGATCACCATTCAGAGGATCACGGCGGACTGGTGGTCAGAAGAGATCCCACAGTCAGATTGAAGGAGGAGGGGGAGCAGCGCCCCGAACAACAGCACCATTCCTTGGCATTCGTATCTACGATGTGGTGATACGAGGGCCAGCACCACCCAGACAGCAGTAGCAGCAACAGAGAAAGAATCAGCAACCCCCAGCGGGCTGTACTTATTGTGGGAAGGTAGGACACACTAGAGATGTGTGTCGGGCATTGAACGGATTGTGTTTGATATGTGGGAATCCAGATCATCGGGTTACCACCTGCCCCATGAATTCGAGATCAGGAGGACCAGTGCAGCAGTTTCCTGCTCTGCCAGCACCAGGGACAGGCCAGTATCGAGGAACAGCGGTGGCAGTGAGACCATTGGCCCAGCGTCCGTTAATGCCACAGGCTCAGATGTTTCGGCAGCAGGGACCGCCGATGCAGCAACACCAGCATAGACCACCCCAGTATCATCAAGGCAGGGGCCAGCAGCAGCAGGCTAGACAACAGCATGGGAACCAGCAAGGAGGTTGAGGGTAGGCATTCACTCTGTCCTTGGAAGAGGCATTAGCATCGGGAGATGTTGTGGCAGGTAACATTCTCGTCGCCTCATATCCCGCAGTAGTATTGTTTGATTCGGGAGCATCACACTCATTTATATCTGCACAATTTGCGACACGGCTAGGAATGAAGTTCGAGGCATTGCCAGGAAGGTTGAATATACTCACTGGCAATGGGCTCGTAGGAGTTAGTAGAGTTATTCTAGCATGTAGCGTTGTAGTTTGCGGGCAATCCTTACCCGCCCAGTTGATAGAATTTTCTGTTGGAAATTTTGACGTTATCTTAGGCATGGACTGGCTGAAAGACAGTCATGAGACAATAGATTATCATAGTGGGAGTGTATCTTTTGTTATTCCAGGCATGAAGCGGTTCACCTTAGTCAGATCAGAGACAACTCAGCAAGAGCAGGGAGTAGTAACGACAATGGAATAAGTTCAAGTTCCGAAGGTAGTTGAAGAGTTTCTTGATGTATTTCTCGAAGAACTTCCCGGTCTACCACCGGTTAGAGATATTGAGTTCAGCATAGAATTGGTACCTGGAACTAAACCGATATCAGATCGAGTTTACAGAATGGCGGATTCGGAGCAGGCCAAGGTGTATCAGCACATAGAGGAATTGAAGGAGAAGAAGTTTATCCAAGCTAGCATATCACCATGGACAGCACCAGTGGTACTTATGGGGAAGAAGGATGGGTCATCGAGATTGTGCATCGATTACAGGAAGCTTAACGCGACAACAGTAAAGAACAAGTACCCACTACCAAGGATCGACGACTTATTTGATCAGTTGAGCAGAGCTAGAGTTTTCTCCAAGATAGATCTTCGTTCAGGGTACCATCTAGTGAGGGATCGGAAGGAAGATATTCCCAAGATAGCATTTAGGTCGAAGTATGGACATTATGAATTCTTGGTAATGCCGTTTGGTTTGACCAATGCTCCAGCAATATTTATGGATTTGATGAACCGCATCTTTATGCCATACTTAGATCAGTTTGTCGTTGTGTTTCTTGACGACATTCTCGTATATTCTACTAGTGAAGAGGAGCATAAAGACCACCTCAGGAAAGTGTTACAGGTTCTGAGAGAGAACCAGTTGTATGCCAAGCTCAGCAAGTATGAGTTTTGGTCGGATCACATTTCATTTTTGGGTCATATCATATCAGGAGCTAGAGTAGCAGTGGATCCCAAGAAGGTAGAGACAGTAGAGAGCTGGCCAGTACCCAAGACCGTAGCTGAGGTGCAGAATTTTTTAGGATTGACAGGATATTACAAGAGATTCGTATTGGATTTTGTAAGACTTTCAGCACCCATGATCCGCTTGACACGGAAGGATGTGCCATTTGCCTGGTCGGCAGAGTACCAGCATCATTTGAGACCTTGAAGCAGAAGTTGATATCAGCGCCTATTCTTACATTGCCAGTCGGACCCGGAGGTTTTACAGTATATTGTGATGCGTCAGGTAAAGGACTTGGATGTGTCCTCATGCAGCATGGGAAGGTGATAGCGTATACATCTAGGCAGCTTCGAGACCACGAGAAGAATTACCTGACTCATGACTTGGAGTTGGCGGCAGTAGTATTTGCTTTGAAGCTATGGAGGTATTACTTATATGGTGATCGAGTAGACATGTACACAGACCATAAAAGTCTGAAGTACATCTTTACTCAGAAAGAACTGAACATGAGGCAGAGAAGATGGTTAGAGCTGATCAAGGATTACGACGTGAAGCTTCAGTATCATCCAAGCAAGGCTAATGTGGTAGCAGACGCTCTCAGCAGACGAGGCGGCGCCTTTATGTTAACAACCCAGAAGCACATCTTAGAAGACCTTCAGGATATGGGCATAGAAGTTGTACTTCCTAGTGATATAGGAGTTCTAACAAGTCTGCAAGTTCAATCTGACTTGGTAGACAGGATCAAGGCAGCTCAGGCGCAGGACCCACGGATTCAGAAGCTTAGGGCAGAATGTGAGTCAGGACTCAGAAAGGAGATGCAAATTCACGAAGACGGTACACTTAGGTTTGGATCTCGTCTATGTGTACCTAGTGGAGATATCAGACAGGAAGTTATGACAGAAGCTCACAGTTCCCAGTATTCTATACATCCTGGAGGGACCAAGATGTACCAAGATATCAAGCAGCACTTCTGGTAGAATGGAATGAAGAGGGAGATAGCTAGATTTGTTTCCCGTTGCTTGATATGTCAGCAAGTGAAGGCAGAGCAACAGAGGCCAGCTGGATTATTACAACCGCTTCCTATCCCGGAATAGAAATGGAAACATATCACAATAGACTTTGTGACCGGTTTGCCAAGGTCACCAAGTGGTAAAGATGCCATTTGGGTGATAGTGGATCGACTTACAAAGGTAGCACACTTTCTTCCTTTCAGAGTAGGGCAATCTACAGAAAAGTTGGCAGAATTGTACATGCAACAGATAGTTAGGCAGCATGGAGTCCCTGTCAGTATTATGTCAGACAGAAATACCCGTTTCACATCACATTTTTGGAAGAGCTTACATCGTAGTCTGGGTACCAAGTTAAGATTTAGTACGGCTTACCATCCGCAGACGGACGGGCAATCAGAAAGGACGATTCAGACTTTGGAAGATATGTTGCGAGCGTGCACCCTAGATTTTGGAGGATCTTGGGAGAGCCACCTGCACTTAGTTGAGTTTTCATATAACAACAGTTATCAAGCCAGTATCCAGATGGCGCCATTTGAAGCACTATATGGTAAGAAGTGTAGGTCACCACTAGCATGGGATGATATCGGGGAGAGGAAGATGCTAGGCCCAAAAATGATTGTTCAGACAGTTGAAGTGGTTAAAGGAATTAGAGAGCGACTTCGAGTTGCGCAAGATCGACATCGTCATTGGACGGACCAGCATCGTAGACCACTAGAGTTTTCTGTTGGGGACCACGTATTCTTACGGATCTCACCAACCCGTGGGGTCATTAGATTTGGCGTTCGCGGGAAGTTGAGTCCGAGATACGTAGGACCATTTGTTATCCTTGATAGGGTAGGCGATGTTGCTTATCGTTTATCCCTTCCACCTTCATTACGAGAGGTGCATGACGTATTCCATGTATCTCAGTTACGTAGGTATGTATCGGACCCAAGCCATATCCTTGATCATTCTGAGCTGGTTGTTGGTACCAACCTGTCTTACGAGGAGCAGCCTGTGTCCATCTTGGACCGAAGGGAGAAGATACTCAAGAACCGAACAATTAGCCTTATTCGGGTTGCTTGGGGTCATCACTCTTTAGGGGAGTCAACGTGGGAACGTGAGGATGATATCCGATCACGGTATCTGTACCTATTTGACTCACAAGGTATATCTCTTTATGTATACCTTGATTGTCTTAACCCCTCATGCTTGTCACCTCATGAGTAGAATTGCTTGGTATCGTCGATAGTTAAATATAGATATGTTACTTGCTATTGGCATTATAGAATGATTGCTTACTCAATTGCTTGTGCCTAGATTAGCTTAGTTTTGATATTCCTATCCTGCTTGGATTTGAAATTCCGAGGACGGAATTTTTCTAAGAAGGGTAGAGATGTCACTTCTCGTTCCCAGAATACATATTTTAAATGTATGTACTGCTTAATGTATTTATTTAATATTTATCATGTATTGTTCTGTATTTAAAATCTCTTTAATTTTATGTCAATTAATTTTCTGCAATTTTATTTTTGTATTTTATTTTCTGTTTTTATACTCTGCTTTAGCTACACTTTGGGTTCGGCTTGGTTTAGTTATTTATTGGTTCAGCATGAACCGAAATAAACTCCCACCTACCACCACCCCTTTGTTTAAGCCATTCCCTTTCTCTCTCTTTATTACTTCACCATTAATCTTCTTCCTCCTCATAACTCCTCCCTCACCTACCAGCCGTCAAGACAAGTGCCAAACTTGCTTCTTGATGGATCACCATTATTTTCGTTCCATCATCTTTCTTATTTGGTTTTGAGCCTCTTTAGTACTTAGCATTTTCAATTTCCATAGTTTATTTTTTGTAGATCTAAGTTTAATGCATTTTCGAATTTCTTAGGTTTTGATCTAGTAAACTTTGTTATCTTTAAGTTTTGATGGTTCCATGTTGTAGAGAATTTCGTTCTACCCCATTTTGACCTATGGAAGTTCAGATTTGGACTTGGAATGAAGGATTTAGAGAGCTTAGAAGTAATGGTTTCCATGGTTCTGTCCTTAGAATTTGGAGAAGAAGAACAGATCCTAGTCGCATGGTAGTGCTTGACCGCATGAGTCTTCATGCGGCAAGTCATCCTAGCCGCATAGGCTTTAGTTAGCCGCATGAGCTTATCAGTCGTATGAGTTTTTAGCCAACCGCATATGTCCCGTCCAATTTTAAGCAGCATAAGTATTATATCCGGGCCGCATAAAGGACTCGAGCCTTTCTGGCCGCTCATGCCTTAACTCTGTCTGCAGGCACTATTCAGCCGCATGAGGCTCGTCAATTGGGCCGCATAGACTTGGTCGGTCCCAGCCGCATGAATTAGTTTACCCGCAGCCGCATGGGTTTAGTTTAACCCGAGCCGAATGAGGGTCCTTCCCGCAGCCGCATGTGAACTATCTTAGCCGCATAGGATTTCTTTCTTGCCGCAGCTTAGCATTATGAGACTTGTATAATCCAGCAGCATAACGCGGATCATTCTCAGCCGCATGGCACTGCATGACTTAGCTGCCGTATGAAGTTTTACTAAGTTGGCCGCATGAGACTATTCTGTTCCGGCCGCATGAAACCCTAGTTTTCGTGAGCCGCATGACTCTGACCCCAATGCCTTTTCGCCTGATCCTTGCTTCAAATTAACATTGATTGATTAACATTTATTAGCATTAATTATTAGCATGGCATTAATTGTTGCCTTGGCATTTGTTTAACATTAGTTAACATTGATTGACAGGGATTGTCACCCTAATTTAATAATTATCATGCGTTCCTAGTTGGAACTAAGAGACTGGCTAGTCGTCTTATTGAATTGAATGAATGAGACACGTTCATATTAACTATGAACTATTGCAATCGACTGGCTAATCTTGAATATTAGCATACAGGCACATGCAAGCTTCAAATTATTTATTTATCTTACCAAAGAAGCATGTGTACTTTATGGTCTAGGCATGATTATTCCGTGGTTAGTTTTGAATGTTGCATTACGCTATGTAAGACCTACAACCTAACCGTACGGGCATCGTTGTAGAGTTGTGCATATCGTACCCCGTACGAAAGTACTCATTTGAATGACCATGATCCACGGCATATAATTTCACTCAACGTAGAGACTATTAAGTTAAATAAAATAATGATTGCATGGAGAGAATGGATTCCCGAGTTCTTACATAGCAGCCCTCTTGGGACTAGTAGTGCCCGACAGGCCGGTTGGTCCCCACAGATACTGCAAATCTGCCACACGGGTAGGGAGCGGTATCTGGTTATATTATCTATTGTATATTGATGACGGGCGTCCCGCTGGGACTCGTCTAATTCATGATTGACGTAATTGATTGACTGGGTAAACTAGCCTTGCTTGTACATAGTAAGAATTGAGGAATTCCTATTGCATAATTCCAGGATAACTTGGAACTTACAGTAGTAAGCCGTAGTAGTTGCATGACCGTTTAACTGATTTGTTTATGTACTGTCTCTACTCTGATGATTAACTAAGATGATCAGAATATCAGGACATGATGGGTCAACTTCTGTCCTTGTTTGGTTGGGAGGTTGGTCCGAAGTGTCGTGATGTGATGTGAATTTCAGTAGTCCGCAGAGATCTATTTATTATGTTTTCTCTTACTGGTTTATTTCTCATATCGTGCTCCCTTGCGGTACTTGCTGTTAGAGGTCTAACCTCTCTGGTTTTGCATGGCCAGATTTAGAGCCAGTCCCCGAGGATTCAGTTTACCTCTACCTCCAAGATGGTCAATACTAGAGGGATGATCGCAGGAGGGCTCGAGTGGGTTTCTTACTTCCCCACTCGTTTTGTTAAATACTTATACTTTGCCGTTTGGTACCGACATATTAGTCGGATTATCTTGTACCTACTTTTACATAATTGTAACTAAGTCAGGCTGCAGCTGATAACAATTGTGTATACTTACTACATCATCTTGCTGTGTTTTGTAAAGCCAGATATCAAGAACATTTTGACTGAGCATTTGGGACGCCTTACTGCTTTATCTCACATGTTCTCTATTTCTGTTTCTTGTTCGAATGATTGAGACGATAGATGTGAAGGGACCATAGTAAGACTTTTATGTAGTATACACTCCCTCGTCTTATTAGACAACATTGATCGTATTATACGGTATTCATCTACCCGTAATACGTAGCTGGCTGAGTCATTCCCCCGCTCTCCAGTATTCTGGTTCTGGGGCGTGACAGCTGCCCCTCCGGAGGGTGTTCCCAGGCCACAGGGGGCGGTCCCTCGCTCGGCTGGACGGTCCTGGGCGGACATCTGCAAACCTGTGGGGCCGAAATCTTCCACTTCGATGGAGTATGTGCCGCCTATCAAGACAGGGAGGGGTTTTTGGGCCTCGTTCCCTGCGGAGGAGATAGAGAAGGTGTCAGCATACTGGAAGAACACTTTGGTTTTGTACGTCCTAGGCAACAAGCCGTTCTACGGACAGATCTGGGGCTATGCAGCGCGGGTCTGGCAGCCTAAGGGGATTATGGAGTTCTTTGCCCGCGAGAACGGCTTCTATTATGTGAAGTTCGGGCTCGCGGAGGATGTCGCTAGGATCCTGCAGGGCGGCCCCTGGACGTTCGACGGCAGACTTATCATTCTAAAAGAATGGACCCCGGTGCTTCGATATGAGAGGGAAGTTCTGAATGCCATACCAGTATGGATTCGCTTCCCTGAGTTTCCTGTTCGGTTCTGGAGTATTCCTTTGCTGATGCGTCTGGCGAGCTTGGTGGGTACCCCGATCAAGGCGGATGAAGCTACGGCCTTCCGGTCCAGGTTGATGTACGCCAGGATTTTTGTGGAGATTCGAGCTGGGGGAGAGCTACCGAAGGTGGTAGAATTTGAGATCCCTTCAGGAGATGTGCTTACACAGAGAGTGGAATACGAATGGGTCCCACCAACCTGCTCACGCTGTTCCTGCTTTGGGCATCTGGCCAGTACTTGTACGGCGGAGGGTCCTCAGGTGGAGCCTACTATGGCCCTGAGCGAGGCTCCAGCCTCTCACAGCGATATGGATTACCGAGTTGACAGTGGTGAGGAGGTCTTGGCGGGAGAGCATACCCTCCCAGAGAGTGATGTTGGGATGAGCCTCATTGTCTCTACTCAGCTTGCATCCACGAGTGGGGCGATGACCACTTGCCAGGGGCTGAGTAGTATTATCACTAGAGGTATAGTGGCGTCGGAGATGGAGGCACGAAGGGATGGTGGATCGTCTGGAGGACAGGTTTACTGTAGGAAGAGACGCACTGTCGACCTGTTGAGGGATGGCCCCTCCAGTGTGGTAGGACATACCACTGACAGAGAGGAGGCGGTGTGTGTTGACAACCCTGCCTGGGCGTTGGTTCTATCTCAGGTCGTTCCCCAACAGGTGGAATGGAGGAGGATTCCTTAGCGACGGATGCGGCACTTCCTCCAGGTGCTGATCCAGAAGTTTTCCAGGGGGACCCCACCTCTCATTAAATTAATGGATATTATCGCCTGGAATGTGAGGGGGGCGTGTTCGCTAGGGAGGTGGAGAGAGATTTGTGGGGTGCTCCACAGAGAGAAATATGACATTTCTGTTCTATTGGAATCCAAGATCAAAGGTGAGAAGACTCTTGCTCGGCGGACCCCGTCTCATTGGGCCCAACTGCACAACCTGGCTATATGTGACATGGCCAGGATTTGGGTTCGCTGGAACTCGAAGAATTAGTATGGTGACTTGATCTTGATGACGGAGCAGTTGATTGCCATCTCCTTCGTGAACAAGGGTGGCTTCCGGTTCTTGCTGGGGGCTGTCTACGGCCACAATGACAGAAGGAGACGGGAGTCCCTATGGAGCGACATCTCCCGGGTTTCCTCCGCTGCGGACTCGTCGTGCCTTCCTCTTCTCTTGATCGGGGACTTCAATGCCCTTCTGCACCAAGGGGAGAAGCTGGGTGGTCGTCCGGTTCCAGATTCTATCCTCTATGATTTCCAGAGATGCCCTCTGCTTGCAGGGCTTCGGGGATTATCTCGCTCAGGCTTCATCTGGACTTGGCACAACAAAGCAACTCATAACAGGATTGCTTGTCAGCTTGATCGAGCTCTGGGCAATGGGGAGCGGTTCCGTCACTTCCCCAACACTTTGGCTGAGGGCCTGGCCGCTGGGACGAGCGATCATTCTCCCATCAGGGTTGGCTTCACAGCTCGATCTCTTGGGAAGTCACGCCCGTTCAGGTATAACAACAGTTGGTATCTCTCGGAGGGCTACCTAGAGGCTGTCGCAAAGGGGCTGTCTAGCGGCCATGAGGGGACAGCTCAATTCCGCTTGGTTCGTCGCCTCAAGGCCACGAAGCGAGCTCTCAGGAGTTGGGTGAAGGGGTTGCCCAAGTCCACCTTAGAAGATAAGGAGGTGGAGTTGCGGACCTTGCAGCAGGATATGCAGGCTGACATGCTTAATGGGGACCTGGCCGCTAGAGAGAAGGAGCAGATCGGAGAAGTTAACATCTTGAGGCTGCAGAGGAAGATTAGCTCGGCCCAGCGAGCCAAATGTTCCTGGCTTAAGGACGGCGACCGTTGCTCCAAGTTCTTCTATGATGTTATCCGGACAAGACAGAATAGGAATCACATCTCCCAGATTCTTGATGCGGATGGCACTCTGGTGGGGACGCCGGCTGAGATCCAGGATGAGGCTATCAGGTACTATTCTGAGTTATATTTCCAGACTGACTACCTGTCTGTGTTCCCAGAGGTTGTTACGAAGAGATTGGTGACTCCTTTTAGGAATAGCATTCTCCTTGCCCATGTTACATTGGAGGAGGTGGAAGCTATTGTCAAGGTAGCGGATCCCAACAAGGCTCCTGGTCCAGATGGCTTCATCAGTGGTTTCTTCAAACACCATTGGGATATTCTGAAGCATCAGGTCGTGGAGGTGGTGCAGGAATTCTTCACCAAAGGGAAGCTTCTGAAAGAACTGAATCATACATTCCTGACCTTGGTGCCTAAGAAGGAGGGGACGACAGCATTGACGGATTTCAGACCTATTACGTGTTGTAATTATCTTTATAAGATAGTTACGCACCTTATGTGCCGACGGATGGAGGGAATCATGCAGGACTTGGTATCTCCGAATCAGGCTGCGTTCATCAAGGGGAGGTCGGTCGCTGAGCACAGTCTTCTTGCACATGAGATGGTGAGAGAATTTTGCAGACGAGGAGGGGAGAAAGCTTGTGTTAAAGTGGACCTGAGGAATGTCACGCCCCGACCCGGAATCACCCGAATCATCGTCCTCGCAGGGGGCGTGATGCCGCACGAGCCTGGAGTTGCGCTCGTGCAAGGCAAGATGACAAGTTCTCAAATGGTTATCTTTTGATTTGATATTAACAACGAAAGGAAATAGTATACGAAAACGATTCTCTTTATTGATATTCGAAATCAGATTACAAAGGCTTTCGATAGCCCAACAGAATTTGCTAGATTGGCTACAACACTCAGGTTCTCTCTTGTCCACAAAGGATTTCGCCGTTCCATACATCATGCATTCTATATCTCGGCCGCATCAATCATGTCGTGAGTCCGAACGTCAATACGATCGCACGCTTCAATACGCTTCGGCATTCCAAGCCTCAACGTGTTCAAGCAACGCTTCGCCGCGAGCAATCCATTCCCTGCACCCTGCATGAAGCTGGTGGAGGATCAGTACGTTCGTCCTCGCATGTACTGAAGCAAAGATCTTTCTTTCCAAACCGATATTGTAATATTTATGTTGAATCATGCAACTTAGCTTATGATCTTGCTATGTTCTCCTTAGGGTCAATTTCATGGCATATTCGAAAGCATAAAGTATGTTATCATAGCAAGCATGTTATCGAATTGAATAGGCAAGCAAGCATTCTCGTGTTTGATTCGTGGCACAACTTAGCTTATCGACGCATTCGCCCTTGCAACCGACGCAAGGTGAATACGCCTATCTGTTTTCTCTGTCATGTTATAAGTGCCCGCTATTCAGAATCCGTCCATGCAGGATATACGCATACCTTGCACTTCCAAACCCATCGCCCTTAACTATATGAAGGTCACTAGCTTTTCGGGCTAGAATGGACTTATATTTATCGAATCGAAACATAAGACGATGTTAACTCCGTGCGGTTGCTAACCAACATCAGAGGCCATCGAAATAATCGCAGCAAGTTGCTCAACACATTCACCATAAGGTCGCTAACCGTCTGGTCGAAGTGGCGCCAACAATACCGAAAACGAATCCTTCCAAGGCCGAACGGTCCCAGCGCCCTGGTGCACCGCGTTCGAGGGAATACCCATGCACGGGCTTTTATGTCTTTAAGTCCATTTGACCATGCAACGAATCTTATATTTTATACAACCAAGCAAGTTCGCTTATCTCTATTTCAATTGGCACAACGCCCGAATGTTCTCAACGAACGCCCGTAGGCCGCGAACATTTCGAAGGGTACCATGCCACATTATCATCTCGTATTTCTCCCGTTAACTTTCTATATTCTTACGTTTTATTCTTCGTTTCAATGTTTCAATGGCATCATGCCTCAACTCAATGCTCGTCAACCGAACGACCCGAAGGTCCCGAACACCTTTCGAGGCATTATGTCATATCCGATAGTTTCGCCACATTTATGCCACAACTGTATTCTTTCGCAACGAAGCCATCTTTTTATTATCTCGTGCACGAAGGCACGTTTCAATCGTATTTTCGATGTTCTATGACTTAGCATTCAATGTCCGTGGCTTACGCGCTAGGGCGCTCGCCTATTGTCTTTCAATGTTCTATCCGTTCTAACGCGTGCACGAAGGCACGGTATGGTTCATGCACTAAGGCACTCGCCGAGTACAGTTATCCCATGTTCTTGTGGCTTGCGCACCGAGGCGTTCGCCTTTGCGATATCCCATGTTCCGTAGCGACTTGTGCATTTGATGCACGTTTCATTTCAATTGTACTAACTTAGTGTTCGACGCACACTATAATTTATCTCCGATCGGACCACGCCAGTGGCGTCGATAGGTTAACTTAGCAAACAATGATATATTTGACTTATCGAATGAAGGAGTAAAAAGAAGTCAATCCTCCCACCTTGAGTCGATTTGTCTTTCTCGTTTCGCCGAGCCGATGCGGCTTGATTTCATAACTTTGTTGTACGGCCACTCTCCTGACTTAGCCATTCGAGCACTTCGTGCTTATTGAGTTTGTACGTCCGATTTGCCTTAGCATGCCAACGCTTCCGTCCGTCGCAAGGCGTCGATTTGGTTCCGCGGACCCCTTACTAAATATTGCCGAAGATCGACCTCTAATATTTTTGCGTCAAAGTATAACCTGCACACGAAACCAACTAAAATTAATACTTGCATCGATTCGGACTTGCGCCTTGGTCGATTCGATTTCTTAGAATCTTCGAGCCGATTCAACGCACTCATCCTTCGGGGCAACGCGGCACTTCGCATCGATTCACTCGATGCATTCTTTCCGGACAAGGCAACTTTTCGCATCGACTTAGTTCGATGCGTTGCTCGGGACAACGTAACTCTCGTATCGATTCGCATCGATACTTAATCGGGTCAACGCAACTCTTCGAGTCAACGACTCAGCATAATGCACCGTGCGGAGCGGGGCATTACAGAATATACCACTCAAAACAAGGTTTGTCCAGAACCGAAACCAATACTAAATTTCCAAGGGTTTCATTAGATCGTTCCACGATCTCGTCTCACCATCGTTTGGATCGTACAACTTACTTTGGAATCATACACATATTTTAGGCGTCCCACCAATATACGCATTTCAGCCAAGCTCAGTTGTAAGATATCGGAACAACGCTAACATGTAACTTCTCATTCTCAATCACTTACCATCTCGTATTCTCAATCGGACTTGGCTCTATTACTTGTTCTCGTAATTCTAGCGCACAAGCATATTGATACATACGTGATCGTCCAACAAAATCAAGGCACAAGATGCGATTCAAAAATCGCATTTATCACTTTGTATGTTTCATCGGGACTATCAATTCTATGCGTCGCGTAAAGCCGTCGCGCATCCGATCACAACGAGTCTCCACAACGCCGTGCATTCGGCGTCACTATCCAACAATTTCTGATGTTTTACTTCGTATCCTATCTCGACATGGTTCTCTTTTGTTGACTTGCAAAAGCATCAACATTCGGACTACGTCCGCTAGGTGACTTACCTAGACACCGTGCTCAAATCCTTCCGACGCAAGTTTAAATTGACATTGCACAAAGGCCACAATCTATCCGACACAAAGTTTACATCAAGGCGACGGTGCTCAAGACAACGATCGCCTTGATACGAAAGTCTTTACGATACGCCTTACGTTCGATTCCTAGCGAATAGGAATTCACTAGCCAAATTCCTAACTTATCCGTCTCGCAACATCGAATGTAAGTTTCGATTCACGCAAGCTCAATTGCAAGGTAAATCCGAATCTAGCGACATGATTCGTAAGTCATTCTCTTATCGTTCCCTCTCGTACATAGCACGATTCTCGCAATCGCCTATCCGAATCACCAAGTTCGTTGGTGAATTTCTAGTTTGATCGTCGACCAACATAACCATTCAAATATTCATCCGACGAATACTTAAATCTAACTATATCATTCTCAATCGAAAGTTGTTCCAACAATTCTCGATCGCCTAGACTTATCGTCAACATGCACCACATTGTATTTGTTATCGATGCAATCTCATATGCGATATCGCATGGGTCATCTTACGGTCTGCAGCATTCAATTTGATTTGGCGGTCAAGTCTTCTAGGGTCAGCTGCCCCGAAGCTACGCTCGATAATTGTGGATCATCACCGAAGGACAGTTTACTACGAACCATGCTATATCTTATTTCGGAGCCAAATCACGTTCCGACGATTTCTACGCGACTTTCCAATTCCGGACAAAACCATTTCTATCGGTGCAACTGATGCGCAACTATCCTCCGAGTAAAGTCATGCATTGTCGTCGATGATTCCGCAATTTACGAAACATCTACTCGTATCGAGTTCGAGTCTATCTTATTTCGCAGTCGACACACGAGATGCTATATGCATCGAACAATCGTCGATGACTTATAGTCTCATCTTTGATCAATCACAAAATTTACGATCAACCAAGTTCGTTCATTCTCGTATCGTTACTTACAAAATTCCATAGCACGAGGCACACTCTATTTTTTGCATTCTCACATCGCTTACGTTTCCTTACGTATCGATCTCAATACGCCGTATCCATTTTGATAACGTAAGGGTCAACTTTGAATCCGTTTCAACGTCAACTTAACTCGCATCGCATACATCCAAGTTCGCAACGAACTTTTTCCATACGCATCCACTCGTTTTCTGATTCGCCGCATCCCGCTATACTTTGATCGCGTAACTGAGTTACCGATTATCCAACATCGAACCCTCGAGTTATACGATCACGTCCTCTAAGTTTTGCGTGTTTTCCAGTCGTACTCAAATGAGTTTCGTCGTAACGTAACCAACTATTTCTTAAGCACGATTACTCGCGTCAACCAACTTTCTGACCAAAATCGCACATCGTGCGATTCGATTACAATTCGCATCGCCCAACATTCTTTATCGAAATCGCAAGTCGTGTGATTCGATTCGCCTCGCCCAACATTTCAATCGGGATCGCAAGTCGTGCGGTTCGATTTCAACGTTTCGAGTTTCCTATCCCGTCGATCCGATTGTTGCCTCAAGGCATAATCGTTTCGCTAGTTTCCGTCATTCGACCGACACATAAATTTTTCAATCGACGTATCATTCAATGTTACAAGTCCCGCCTTACCGTTCTAACCGATCATCGAAGAACACTTGCATCAACATGCCGTCGTACAAATTCTCAATCGAGTCTCGGTGCTATCCCGTCCGTTGCGGACAAACCTTCCGTAATTCTCACAAAACGTCGATGCAATTTATCGCACAAGTGGTATTGCATATACCACTCGGAATCGAGTCATTTATTGCAACGGTGGTATGCCATATACCACCCGGGAATCAAGTTACTTCCGTCGCAACTTACTCTTTACGAACCGACGATCTCTTCCGACTCACGATTTCCGCAGTGATCTTGCTTGATCACAACCGTAACTCTGATTAATCAAAATCCGACACAACTCAGCCAATGCATTCATTTGCCAATACAGCTCGGCGCGCAACCAAACCGATTTCATTTCTCGATTTATAACTTTTATTTTCTTCCGTTGCATCTTGTGCAAAATTCATTTTCGATATCCGTTGTACTTCGTGCATCGATTATTTTGATACGCGTTGCACCACGTGCAATAATTTTACTTTTGACATACGTTGCACCACGTGCAATATTTTACTTTCAATACGCATTGCACATCGTGCAACGATTTATTTCCGATATTTACCGTATCTCGTGCTTCGATTTATTCTCGATACGCATTTCACATCGTGCAACATTTCCTTTCTGACATTCAAAGTCAATACTCAAATCCGTTTCAACACATTCGATATTGACTTATCGCTTTTCATCGCAAACGCACATTCGAAATCGATATGTGAATCCGTTCGACACATTCCATATCAACTTTTCATTTCTTTTCAACGCATCATTTACAATCAACGCGTGGCAATTGCTGCAGCAATATTCCACGACTATCATTGTATCGATGCAACCAATATTTCTCGTATCGTTTGTTGTAAACAACGAATATCTCAAACCACAATTCACGACGTGTTGCATCTACGGCAACAAATTCTCGAATTCATATCTCGCAACTTGTTGCTCTTACAGCAACAAACCTTTCGTAACTTTCCCACGAACACCATGTAATTTCCAAACAACACGCGACAAAATTACATGGTTTGTATTAGACTTATTGTATGGAACATCCAGTGCGGCATCGAGTAGAGTCAAGAGTGATTTCGATTGGTGGTGGACAACTTTTAGAACTAAATGAAGCAAGCCTCCAGAGGAAATTGAGCCTAGAGCTCTAATACCAATTTGTCACGCTCCAACCCGGAATCACCCGAATCATCGTCCTCGTAGGGGGCGTGATACCGCACGAGCCTGGAGTTGCGCTCGTGCAAGGCAAGATGACAAGTTCTCAAATGGTTATCTTTTGATTTGATATTAACAACGAAAGGAAACAGTATACGAAAACGATTCTCTTTATTGATATTCGAAATCAGATTACAAAGACTTTCGATAGCCCAACAGAATTTGCCAGATTGGCTACAACACTCAGGTTCTCTCTTGTCCACAAAGGATTTCGCCGTTCCAACATCATGCCTTCTATATCTCGGCCGCATCAATCCTGTCGCGAGTCCGAGCGTCAATACGATCGCTCGCTTCAATACGCTTCGGCATTCCAAGCCTCAACGCGTTCAAGCAGCGCTTCGTCGCGAGCAATCCATTCCCTGCACCCTGCATGAAGCTGGTGGGGGATCAGTACGTTCGTCCTCGCATGTACTGAAGCAAAGATCTTTCTTTCCAAACCGACATTGTAATATTTATGTTGAATCATGCAACTTAGCTTATGATCTTGCTATGTTCTTCTTAGGGTCAATTTTATGGCATATTCGAAAGCGTAAAGCATGTTATCATAGCAAGCATGTTATCGAATTGAATAGGCAAGCAAGCATTCTCGTGTTTGATTCGTGGCGCAACTTAGCTTATCGACGCACTCGCCCTTGCAACCGACGCAAGGTGAATACGCCTATCTGTTTTCCCTGTCATGTTATAAGTGCCCGCTATTCAGAATCCGTCCATGCAGGATATACGCATACCTTGCACTTCCAAACCCATCGCCCTTAACTATATGAAGGTCACTAGCTTTCCGGGCTAGAATGGACTTATATTTATCGAATCGAAACATAAGACGATGTTAACTCCGTGCGGTTGCTAACCAACATCAGAGGCCATCGAAATAATCGCAGCAAGTTACTAAACACATTCACCATAAGGTCGCTACCCGTCTGGTCGAAGTGGCACCAACAATACCGAAAACGAATCCCTCCTAGGCCGAAAGGTCCCAGCGCCCTGGTGCGCCGCGTTCGAGGGAATACCCATGCATGGGCTTTTATGTCTTTAAGTCCATTTGACCATGCAACGAATCTTATATTTCATACAACCAAGCAAGTTCGCTTATCTCTATTTCAATTGGCACAACGCCCGAATGTTCTCAACGAACGCCCGTAGGCCGCGAACATTTCGAAGGGCACCATGCCGCATTATCATCTCGTATTTCTCCCGTTAACTTTCTATGTTCTTACGTTTCATTCTTCGTTTCAATGTTTCAATGGCATCATGTCTCAACTCAATGCTCGTCAACCGAACGACCCAAAGGTCCCGAACACCTTTCGAGGCATTATGTCATATCCGACAGTTCTGCCACATTCATGCCACAACTGTATTCTTTCGCAACGAAGCCATCTTTTTATTATCTCGTGCACGAAGGCACGTTTCAATCGTATTTCCGATGTTCTATGACTTAGCATTCAATGTCTGTGGCTTGCGCGCTAGGGTGCTCGCCTATTGTCTTTCAATGTTCTAGCCGTTCTAACGCGTGCACGAAGGCACGGTATGGTTCGTGCACTAAGACACTCGCCGAGTACAGTTATCCCATGTTCTTGCGGCTTGCGCACCGAGGCGTTCGCCTTTGCGATATCCAATATTCCGTAGCGACTTGTACATTTGATGCACGTTTCATTTCAATTATACTAACTTAGTGTTCGACGCACACTATAATTTATCTCCGATCGGACCACGTCCGTGGCGTCGATAGGTTAACTTAGCAAACAATGATATATTTGACTTATCGAATGAAGGAGTAAAAAGAAGTCAATCCTCCCACCTTGAGTCGATTTGCCTTCCTCGTTTCGCCGATCCGATGCGGCTCGATTTCATAACTTTGTTGCACGGCCACTCTCCTGACTTAGCCATTCGAGCACTTCGTGCTTATTGAGTTTGTACGTCCGATTTGCCTTAGCGTGCCAACGCTTCCGTCCGTCGTAAGGCGTCGATTTGGTTCCGCGGACCCCTTACTAAATATTGCCGAAGATCGACCTCTAATATTTTCGCGTCAAAGTATAACCTGCACACGAAACCAACTAAAATCAATACTTGCATCGATTCGGACTTGCGCCTTGGTCGATTCGATTTCTTAGAATCTTCGAGCCGATTCAACGCACTCATCCTTCGGGGCAACACGGCGCTTCGCATCGATTCACTCGATGCATTCTTTCGGGACAAGGCAACTCTTCGTATCGACTTGGTTCGATGCGTTGCTCGGGACAACGTAACTCTCGTATCGATTCGCATCGATACTTAATCGGGTCAACGCAACTCTTCGAGTCAACGACTCAGCATAATGTACCGTGCGGAGCGGGGCATTACAAGGAAGGCGTATGACATGGTCAATCGTGACTTCCTCTGCCATCTGATGACTGCCATGGGATTCGCGGAACACTGGGTTGCGTTGATCCGGGAGTGCATTACGTTCCCTACTTTCTCTGTTCTCATCCAAGACGTTCCTTATGGGTACTTCCAGAGCAACCGTAGGCTTAGGCAAGATGATCCATTGTCCCCTTACCTGTTCACGCTTGTTATGGAATAATTTACTTGCTTGATGGATCTGGCAGTGCACCGTGGACAGCTGGTCCCTCTGTTTCGGAGGGTGGACCCCCCAGTTATCCACCTTATTTATGCTGATGATCTGCTAGTCTTCATCCAGCCTTCGACGGAGGGGTTGCAGACGCTTGCGACTATAATGGAAGATTTGAAGTCCTTTTCGGGTCTCCAGATGAACAGGAATAAGAGTAGGGTCTACTTCAGCTCCCTGTGTCCCCGGAAGGAGGAGCGGGCTGATGTGCTGGGTATCGCGAGGAGTGATCTCCCGGTGCGTTACTTAGGAGTACCTCTTACAGTCAACTATGTACGAGATCAGGACTGTCATAGTCTGGTGGAGTATGTCCAGAGGAGAGTTGAAGGTTGGCAAGCAGCCGGTCTGTCTTTTGGCGGACGTATAGAGCTGGTCAGATCGGTGATCTCGGCTGTGGCTCATTTCTGGTTGCAGTCCATCCTCCTCCATGTAGCCACTATTCGGCGAGTGGAGCGACTCTGTGCCGATTTTATTTGGAGGGGGGTATGCATGCGATCTCCTGGGAACAGCTCTGTCGTCCCAGAAATGAGGGAGGAGTGGGGCTCAGGCCGTTGCTGGAGATTAGGGAGGCTTCTGCGCTTAAGCTGGCCTGGAGATTCATCAGCGGGGGGTCTCTCTGGACGAACTGGATGCACAGCATATACGTGAAGCAGGGCAACTTTTGGACGTGTTCTACTGACAACAACCACTCAGTCACGTTCAAGACTGTCTTGAGACACAGGGGGGCGCTCAAGTCCGGTATCCGGAGAGTCTTGAAGGATGGATCGGGGACGGACCGCTGGCGGGATCCTTGGATAGATCGGCGTTCGCTGTTGGACATCAGGGGAGCCCCGACTCACCAGGAGGACAGACGTGGCCTGACGTGCAGTCGCATCATACGAAATGGAGAGTGGAGGCCGGATTCTTATCGGTTCACTGAGGAGCTAGGTGGGAGCATTATGTCTACTGTCACTGATCCGACTTTGCCTGCGGATCGGTGGATTTGGGAGCCGACTGGAGCATCTTCGGGGACTGGAGAGTTCCAATTCCGTAGTTGCTACAACCTTATTCGGCATACTTTTTCGTTGAGTTCTGATTAGAGTTCGTTTGGTGCAAGGGTCTGGCCAGGAAGATGCAGTTGTGTGTATACAAGCTTCTACTGGGCCGCCTCTTGACTAGAGATCGCCTGAGTTCGTTTGGAGTGCCGGTTCCGGATCCCAAGTGTGTGCTCTGCGGTTTGGAGGCTGAATCTATAAAGCATATTTTCTTCGAGTGCACTCTGGCATGGCAGATCTGGTCGGAGTAGAGTCGGGTATTGGGAGTGTGCACCTCCGGGAGATGTACTGGGGACATCATCACGGTGATCCGGGATAGCAGGAGTCGAGGGCATGACTGGTTCCGAACAGCCAGAGTTCGTCTGGCTGCTTCGGTTTGGCATGTATGGCGGGAGCGAAACCGTCGGATCTTTGAGGGGCTGGTCACCCCTCCGATTGGCATTCTCCATAACATCGAGTTTGATGTAAATGCTATGGAGAATTGATGAGTGGGAGTCCCACTCTGATTGTATGTTGTATGATTATGGCTTTTCCTTTGGAATAAAATTTACCTTTTTCCAAATATATATATATATAAAGTTTTTTTTTTAAAATTCCACGCACACACACAATTGGGGGGGGCTCGAACCTTGTCGGCCCCTCCGGGTGTCCGCTGTAATACCACTAGGCTAAAGAGCTCGGACAGTTTTTAAACAATAGTATATTTCGTAATTTTATTCTTAGTTAATATTACTTACAATTTAGTTATACTTAATTATATCTGGATCAAGTTGAATGAATAGAAAATTTCTGTGACGTTTAGACCCGGAGTTATTTTCCTTTTATAAAAAAATGTATCTAACATTGCTTTCTAGCCATCCTATTAATTCTTGTCAGCGCTCTCCTCCATAATTTCATCCTTCCGTCAAAAGATTTTGAGAGCCAAGAGAGAGAGGAAGCACTTAATTTGATGAAACAACTTATACGACACTCATAGAGTTCTACAGATGCATATTTGAGCACACACGCTTTAAACACACTAGGGGGTTTATGAGAAGTTGGAACTAGATATATACTACTGACTCCTGCGCTCGACATGTGTGAATAAATCAAAATTCTCCGCACCAAGTCCATTATTTTTCTCCTGCAACATTTAAAGCAGAAAAAAAGAAGATTAGAATGCATCAATCAAGAGGACAGAACATATATCACATGAAAAGTTTGCAAGAACTATATTATTGTCAATTTCTACAGACTAAATGATGTGGATTTTTTCGAACACGTACATGCTGAAAGCCAGTTGCTCGAGAAGTTCCAGCCATATCAGTAGTACTCGAACCTATTGCACGAGGATCACATTTCGCCCACTGCAGATAAACAATCCATTCAATTTTATCAAAGTTTAATTAAATAAACATAGCATGAAACACCCCAAAAATATTTCGAAGAACTCGTACACTACAGTATCATACATTCTTTGCAGCAGCACTGAAAGCTTCTCGATGAGGAATATCAGGATGCGCAGCCTTGATTCTTTGTATCTCCTCCCTACCAAGTTTGAACTTCAGATGTATACATAAATATTGCAACAGGCATTAATTTAGCTTTGGTTTGCTTACCTAGTGGTGCCTAATCAAGTTTAAGGGACAATTTGAACTTATGCCTACCAAATTTTACTTGGTTTTAAATTTCATGTTTCTGATATTATGAGTTTAGTCAGATGGTTAACTTTTTCTCTTTGTTGGTTAACTTTTTTCCCTTTGTTTAGCACGAAATGCCTAAGGTAAAGATCTGGCTATCTTCATGTGGGTTTGGCATCGCTTCTGGGCCAACAAGATCTTGATAGTAGTTTCATGTACTAATTTTGTCTATACAAAATAAATTTGCAAAGACATATAATCTCGTACTAATTTGAATTCAAGCCAGTAGATAAGATAGTTGCTGAAATTGATAAACATAAAACATAAGAACTAAGTGCGCATGCATAATTCAGTAATTTATGTTTGTTCTCCTAATTTATTGCTATTAAACTAGTTATTGTATAATTAAATAACTTTGGACATAATCTTAGATCAGAGAAGTTCAAGCTGCAGCAAGTTAATTATCTTCATCTGGGTGCAATTTTCATGTATGGAGGGTGCCAATTCTACCTATTGCATGCTAATAGGCCTATGATATAACATATATGCATTTAAGGTCTTATAGGACTATGCTGAAATTAGATGTTCTAGCTATGTCATATTCTATATTGAAGCCTACGCATATCCTATTTTGTGGCAAATGACCTCTAGCCTAGTGGTTAAGAGAGATGCATGCGGCCCGAGTTGTCAGGAGATCGATTCCCGGTGGGAGTGTTCGCCACAATTACCTTCTTTCAAAATATATATATATATATATATATATATATATATATATATATATATATATATATATATATATTTTGTGAACTTCTTTGTTAGTTACCATCTAGGTAAGTTCATAGCATGTCGCTTGATGTGGATCTGAGTCAAGGAAATAGCCTCTATGTATATGTGGGGGTAAGTCCGTACATCTTCATCCTCCCCAGACCATGCATAAGCAAGAGCCTCGTGCCACTAGGACGACCTTAATTACCATCTCAATAATTTCAAATAGAAAGCTCTATTTATAATGCAAAACTAATATACTAATTTGAATTTCGTGCTATTCCCTATATAATAAACCAAATGCCACGAAATTACTTAATTTGCATAAACTTATCAAATGCCTTGATATTACTTAATTTGCATTAGGTTATATCACTTTAAGTTGGTTGGCATGAGGCAAAATTGAAGCCAGAACAAACAGGCATTGCTGATCCTCTCCCATCTATTGATACCAGATAAAGAAGCTCTATATTGCTTACAGCTTAATGTAAGGAAACATTTGCAGTAAAATTCTCCAGACGCAAGTCACTCCACTAGTAAGTTAGTAACTCTAAAAGAATTGATGAAAATGGTTGGTGTCAATTGAGGAAGTGAATTGTACTCAAACTTTCTCTACGTTTAGTATACTGAAACCTCCACAGTTGAAGCATGTTAGTGCTAGTATATATAAAGCTAAGAAAAATCTACACTGTGAGGTACTGGAAAAGCTCAGGAAACCAAAGGAGTACATCAACACTAACCATTGAGCTTAAATGGAACAAATTTAATTTTCAGTAGAACAATACATAACACGTAAACCTGGTTAGCTGCTCGTGATCTGTCATGATACGTTTGAGGTTATTTTATTTGTTTACATCCCTAGGTTTCTTATAAAATTTCTCACTTGTGGAAACAAGGGAAATGTTCAAATTAACATGACCAACTTGTTCTGTTCTTTACTGATTTCATAAGCATATACTTTCCACCACAAAAATATGTCACGACCTGCTCCCGAATAATCGGGTACGAGTCATGCTACGCTCGGCCTACGCTGGTGTGAACAGCGGTCGTCAGTTGTCTAGACCTTAGGAATCATCAAAGTAGAGAATATTAATCTCTCGTTACAGCTCTAACTGCGTAACCTGTGTCACAATCACATCATCCACTAATATGTCTTTATTACATCGTCCTTTTACAAGAGATCTCCAGAAACAGATCCGGTAAGTGATAAAGGCAACTCTAGACAATCCTCAATCTCATTAAAGCATTAAACTACAATCTGAATCCCCTCGGGGAAAGCCTTCAGAGTTTTTCTTTCTTTTCCTCAAAGGTTTTGCATCACTCGATGTTCTTTTTACAAAAGAAAAAGGTTATGGATGGAGTCACTACTAGAAAGCAATGAAAACCTATAGCTAGGTTCAGTCCAGAGAATATATATGTTTCACTTATTCTCCAACTTGCTACCTTTAAAGTCTACAAGACCATGCATGAAGAAACTATGCTAAATAGGAAAGATCACATGAAACCTAATTTCATTAAAATATGCATGCAGCGAGTGAAGATCATAAGCTGTATATTTATAGGTTATGTACATAACTTAATAAATCTTTTTTTCCCTATATGTATAATCTTGCTGCTGGGATTTACTAGTGCTCTGAGCCTCAGTGGCTTGGTAGATTGTTCTAGCTCTAGGTTCAAACTTTGAAAAGCATATGATTGAAGTCCATGAGAACAAGGAACTTTTATAAGTTAACATTCTAGCTTAAAGACCAGAAAATCTTGGAAGTTGATAGCTACTAGCTAACTTTATTCAAAGCCAAAATTTCCTAGTGAGCTAGAGAGCTAGGTAGGTTTCTAAGTAGTAACCCTGGTGAATATCTACCTATGACATGCATGCTTTAGCTCCTTGGCACTTTTTATTTGCACTTTTGACTGAATGATTGCCAGCATCTCCCTTTCCTTAATTGCTCTTTTATTAGGGATTCTCATATATAGTTGTCAATGTATATATATATATATATGAGAGAATGATAACCAAAATCTTGATAATTCTCACCTCATGAAGCGATTGTAGGCCGATGGAAGCCGGTGCTTCTTCTCCGGAGCTGCAGCAATTGACGGAAGGTTAGAGTAAAGGAAACATCATGAATTCTTTGATGAATTGAAATGTGCTTCTGTCAACTAATTGTTACAATTACGTTTTACGACATAAGGAGCTTTCGGAGTCGTTTCTTCCGGTGAAGCCGAAGAAGATGGCAGCAGTGATAGTTGGCCCTTCCTACACTCATTGCAGGGACCCTAATTTCACATTGTATCATTAGGAAAAAAAATTAAAGACGAAAGTTATAGCATATCGATGTTCGGCAGCTGAACTAAAAGAACCCTAAGCTACATCCCAAATTTCGAACTCAACTTCTATAGAAACATGTAAATTAAGCAAAGGTAGTTGTCACATTTGAATGTATGGTGGATGGATTAATCACCTGAGGACCCATCTTGAGATCAGAGCAAAGTGATGGCGGCAGCTGCATAGGAGGCCTGGGGTTGAGATAGGAGAGAGAGTTGCAGTGGCCACACTTGACAGTGACAGTGTCCATCATTCTCTTGCATGGAACTCCAACCTGCAACATTCAATTCAAGAAGAAGGAGAACAACAAAGCTTATATACATATATTTATATGACTCCACAAGATTAATCACATTTTTGTCAAGAAACAACGAAGAAACAACGAAAATCCAATTGAATATGCTTCTTATTCATTCACTATTTGCTATATATAACTAAGAGTAAAAAAAAATCTAGTTCATCTGGTTTTTGTACATGAGGGATCGTATAGTCGAGTTTTACCGCAAGAACGGTGCTGCAGTAGGCGCAACGAACATAGCAAAGCTGCTCCTGTGGAGAGACCAAATCCATGACAAGAAGAAGAAGAACGACAACAACAACAACAACAGAAAAGAAGAAGTAGAAGAAGAAGAGTAGGGAAGGGGAAAATTAATGTTGGAGTGAGGATGGTCCAAAGAGAGGGAAATGGGGATGATGGATTTTAGGGTTACCAATTCTAGTAATAGTGCTCGCGGGGTAGCCCAGGCACATGGACTGTACGGAGAAGCATGGTGTGTGTTTGTAAAATACAACCTTCAATATCTCATGATATATTCTCACTCAGACCACCACCATCTTGCCATAGATCTCAAGCTAATTTGTCCCTTCTCCGCACTTAATTTTCTCTAGCTGAAGATCCATCCTGTGATTGCTATATCCCATGCACATTAAACCACTCCCCAACTTAATATATACAGAAAATTTGTCCAAAGGACTCGTGCAATAATTAGGAAGATGTTGCACGCGACAACCCAAGCGCAGCAACTAAGTAACTCGTGACTTTGAACTTTATAAACTATTACATATGCAGAAGCGATAAGTATTATATCATGTATTTTACGTACGAACGATGCTTCGATTATAGGTAAGAATGTACATTTAATGTACATGTTTTAATACTTAATTATAATGTATCCTATGAATAAGAATTGTAATTGACCCTAGTCCCTGGTAGAAATATCATGTTTAATAAATACTTGCTCACATGACTAGAAGTGTTGGTTTAGTGAGTGGGTTAGTTCCGTTCACTAGTACACGACAATGTAAACTCACATCTCTGTGAGCCTCCACATGTGCTGGAGATTTGCAGGTGCGGGGAGTAGCTTGAATAGTTATGAGGCGTCGAAGAATTTATTGGATCTGCAGAAGCTCTTCTTGTAAAGATGTTATCTTCTGTTATAAAAGGCATAATATATGGAATATTGCAATCCTCTTGTATTAGTGAGTTGTAGGTCAATTTGACAAGTTCAATGTAAGCTAAGTTTGGCAAGTTTCATTTGGCTATTAAGAGGTATACACACATATATAACAGGATCTAGGTACACGATGTGTATCAGTACTACAATAACATGTGTGTGTGCAAAAACATATATAACAGGATCTAGGTACATGATGTGTATTAGTACTACAATATAACATAAATAATGTCTAGGCATTTCACGAGGTTGGATATGTCGTATAGTGTTAGTCTCTAATCAAACACGATTAAGAAATCCAAAAACTCAAAAAAATGTATTCATGTCATAAACAAACTAAATGGGATACATGATAGTCGGGGAACCAAATTTAGCCAAGATCTATGCCTAAAATAGAAAATGGGTGTACTATAGTCTTGTCAATGGTCAGGAAGTGACTTCTGGCTCAAAATTGAGTTGATAGTATACCGTAGCGTATATTGCCAGCATAATGCCAATATATTTTGGTTCTCGATTTGAGCCAATCAACAGTATTAACTCACATTGGCTCTTTACCTATTGATTAGTTGTGCTTTCCCTTAACCACTTGGACGACCAAGGTAGTCTATGGAGGCATAAAGGACAAATAAACGATAAATAACAAAAAAATGACAAAAAACAAAAAGCAGAAAATGACAACAGCGACAAAAAGCAGAAAATGACAAAAAACAAAAAAATGATAAAAAGACAAAAAAGAACAACTAAAAACGATAAATAACGACAAAAGACGACAAAAAAGTCCAAAAATGTAAAAAAAAAACAAAAAAAAAAAACTATTACAAAAACGACATAAAGGACAAATAAATGACGAAGACCACAAAAACGATAAAAACGACCAAAAAGCGGCAAAAACGATAAAAATGACAAAAGACGACAAAAATTTCAAAAAGGACAAAAAATGACAAAAAAAGGAAAAAACGATAAAAAAAACGTCAAAAAAGATATTAAAAAAAGACAAAAAGACAAAAAAAAAAAATCAAAAAAGCGACAAAAACGACAGAAAAAATTGGTAAAAAAAGAAAATAACATTAAAAATGATCAAAAAATAGAAGCAAATTTAAGCAACTTTTTTGTCGGGACAAAAAAAATTTAAAAAATACCCACCTATTTTTAAAGAATAGGATTCACATGTTTTGTGGATAAACTATTTAACAAAATATTTCTAATTTCTGAAAATAAATTTTTTATAATCCAAACAAACATAATAATAGATTATTACTCTAATATTTTCAGGAATATAAAAATTTAGAGGAAATTTTATATAGAGTTAAGAAATTTGGTGTATTTATGCAAAAGAGTATGAATTTGAAATATTTACAGGGAAGGGGATGTGGCGCCATCTAAGATGGCGCCCAAGATAATTTCTGGACTTGGCGACATCTTAGATGGCGCCAAGGTTTTTTTTTTTTCATCTTTTTGACGTGAGAATGTTGCTTTTCTCATCAGTAAATAAATTTAACTTTTCATATACAATTTTATCTTTTAATTTTTTTTTCAAAACTTAGATTCGTTTAAATCTAATATTAGAAAATTATCTTAGAAATAAGTTTTAAAATAAATTTGAAATCTTAAATATTTTTTTCTTCAACCAGGTTGCTTGTACCTATATAAAAATCATATAAAATTTAAAATATCTTTAAATTCTTAAATATTTTTTCAAATCTAATATTAGGAAAAAAATCAGATAATTTTTTTTTCAAATCTAATATTTTTTCAAATCTTAAATATTTTTTCAAATCAAATCTAATATTTTTTTTCAAATCTAATATTTTTTCAAATCTAATATTTTTTCAAATTTAAAATATCTTTAAATTCTTAAATATTTTTTCAAATCTAATATTAGGAAATCTTAAATATTTGTACCTGTATAAAAATCAGATAAAATTTAATAGGAAAAAAATTATTAGATTTGAAAGAAAATTAGTCGGAATTAATTTAGTAGGAATTAATTTAGTAGGAAAAAAATTCATTTGAAAATTTTATCTACAATTTCAAATACCTAAGATAATTTTTTTTTCTAATATTAGATTTGAAAAAATATTTAAGAACTTATCTTTAAAGATATTTTAAATTTTATATGATTTTTATATAGGTACAATCAACCTGATCGAAGAAAAAAATATTTAAGATTTCAAATTTATTTTAAAACTTATCTCTAAGATAATTTTCTAATATTAGATTTAAATGAATCTAAGTTTTGAAAAAAATAAAATAAAAGATAAAATTGTATACGAAAAGTTAAATTTATTTACTGATGAGAAAAACAACCTTCCCACGTCAAAATACTTGGCGCCATCTAAGATGTCGCCAAGTCCAGAAATTATCTTGGGCGCCATCTTAGATGGCGCCACATCCCCTTCCCTGTAAATATTTCAAACTTATACTCTTTTGCTTAAATACACCAAATTTCGTAACTCTATATAAAATTTCCTCAAAAATTTATCGCAAACGTCCTCTAAAACTAAACATCCCTAAAATGAAAGGGGAGAATATGGAGCCATAATGCTCGGACAACGAGGTGAAGCTGGAAGGGGATATCACACGTCGCCATCATGGAGGCTCAGTGATCAGTGATCAGTGATTTGACAATTCCTCGGTGCCAAAAACAGGTAACATGGCGCACTCCCCATTCAACACTTCATCCTCTTCATACAAACTTCTTTACCAACAAGACACTTTGAAATAACTTTCCTCATAATTTCCTCCTCTCTTTCAGTCACTATACAGTGTAGAGTCAAGAAGCTTTTTTGTTTGAAAAAATGCTAAATTTACAACTAAATAATTACAACTTTCTTATAACCTCTTTCTCCCACCCCTTATATACGGGTCCTACCGGATCCCACCTCTCCTCTTACTCTCTGCTACATGGGTTCCATCTGACTCCACCACTTTTCTCTCTCCTTCCATCCAAGTCCGACACCCTCTGCTACATGGATTCCATCTGACTCCACCACTGTAGGAAATAATAATGCCTTGTTCTCATTGCTAGGATTTGTTACAATATATATAGTGTCTACAGTTGGGCTTATGGGTATGGGCCATATTTACATTACAAATATAATCTAACACCCCCCCTCAAGTTGGAGCATGCAAGTCACAAATGTCCAACTTGGGAAGGAAAGAATCAAACACTTGCTTTCCAAGGGACTTGGTGAAGATGTCAGCCAGTTGAGAAGAAGTAGGAACATGCGAGGCTATTACGGTGCCATCTCAAATAGCATCGCGAACAAAATGCAAATCCACCTCAATATGCTTATTGCGCTCATGAAATACCGGGTTCTGAGCCAGGTGCAGGTCTGACTGACTGTCACAATACACCGACATAGCAGACTTCTGGCGAACGCCCAAACACACCAATAACTCCTTCAACCATTTCAACTCACAAACAAGCGCAGCAAGAGATCAGTATTCAGCTTCAGCGGAAGATCGGAAAACAGTTGGTTGCTTCTTGGTCTTCCAAGAAATAGGAGACCCCCCCAGAAACACCAACCAGCCCGTAACAGAGCGACGATTCAAGTGACAACTTGCCCAGTCGGAATCACACCAACCAGAAAGACGGAGATCACAATCAGCTTTCAAAAGAATACCCTGTCCCGGTGCATGTTTGAGATATCTGACAACTCTCAAAGCAGCATGCCAATGATCTTGTCGAGGCTCCTGTAAGAATTGAGACAAGATATGCACAGCATAGGCTAAGTCAGGGCGAGTAAAAGATAGATAAATCAACCTCCTAACCAGCCTCCGATAAGGCTCTGCATCCTCCATCTTTGGACTAGTCGATTCTGCCAGCTTGTGATTGGGCTCCATGGGAAAGCCAGCAGGTCGAGACCCCATCAAGCCGCATTCTGAAATGATGTCCAAAGCATACTTCCTTTGACACAAGAAAATTCCTTCTGCACTCCGAGCCACCTCTATACCAAGAAAGTACTTCAACACACCAAGGTCCTTCATGTGAAAGCAAGAACTAAGATACTTTTTGAAAGCATCTAAAGCACCTGAGTCATTACCAGACACAATCATATCATCCACATAGATCAGAACATGCAACTCTACCTTCCCTTTAAAAAGAGAGAAAAGGGAATAATCGGAATGAGATTGAACAAATCTATAGGATATTAGAGAAGCAGCAAGCTTAGCAAACCAACAACGTGGTGCCTGTTTCAATCCATATAGAGATTTACGCAGGCGACACACTTTATTTGGTTCACTATGAGAAAAACCTGGCGGCAACTTCATATATACTTCTTCTGTCAGATCTCCATGAAGAAAAGCATTGTGCACATCCATCTGGTGCAAAGTCCAGCCTCTCACAGCTGCAACAGCCAAGAACGTCTGAACTGTAGGCATCTTAGCTACCGAGGCAAATGTCTCTGAATAGTCGATCCCCTCAACCTGATGATTACCGAACACAACCAGCCATGCTTTTAAGTGCTCAATACTTCCGTCAGATTTGTACTTGATTTTATACACCCATCGACTTCCCAATGCTTTCTTCCCAGGAGGCAAATCGATAAGACTCCATGTCCCATTATCTTCCAGAGCCTGTATTTCAGTTTGCATAGCCGCACGCCAGCCTGAATCTCGCGAGGCCTGGCGATATGAAGTAGGCTCAACACCTGCAGTGATGGCTGCAAGAAAATCTCTGTGTCCAGCAGTAAATATGTCATAACTTAGAAATTGTGTTAGAGGATACGAAGTACCTGAGGAAGTGACGGGAACAGATGAACTGTGGTGAAGGGGGGGACTTTTACTTCGAACAGAATTCGTCACAAAATCCTGTAATCGCACTGGCTGTGATTTCTTTCTCATTCCTCTTCCCAATACTACCTCGTCGGTCACCTCTGGCAACACTGTATCCCCTGTATCATCAGTAGAATCCGCATTACCCCCAGCTGATTCGTCTATCAATACTTCTGCAGCTACCTGTGCATCCTCGTTACTCGGTGCCGCGCTACTAGCAACCACGTCGGCCTCAGCCACCGTAGCCGGCACCATCCCAAGAACCTCTATATCGTCTCCCGGCACCTCAACAGATGTATGGCATGTCGCAGAAGACGTCTCGCTAGCAGAGCCACACCCAGAAAATTCTTTTTCATAGAAAGTAACATCACGGGACACAAAAAATTCACCAGTCTCCAAATCATACAGTTTACATCCCTTTTTATCAAGTGGATACCCAACAAAGATACATTTTCTGCTCCTGCTAGCAAATTTATCATGTCGGGATTTCAAATCATACGCATAGCACAGACAACCAAAAATACGTAGATGATTATACGAAGGAGCCGAACCATATAAAACTTCATAAGGAGACTTAAAATGCAAGATACTAGAAGGTGTTCTATTTATCAAATAACATGCAGCCAGAACACATTCCCCCCAAAAATCCACGAAAAGAGAACCCTGAAATCTCAATGCCCTGGCTACATTTAAAATATGTCGATATTTTCTTTCAACCCTTCCATTCTGCTGAGGTATCCCAACACAGAATGTTTGGAACAATATACCTTGAGATGAAAAATAATCTCGTAAACAATTAAATTCAGTGCCATTGTCACTCCGCACACGACGTATATCAGCCCCAAACTGACGCTTCACCATAGCAATGAATTTAAGAAACATAGAATAAACAGCACACTTATCCGTCAATAAAATAACCCAAACAGCTCTAGAGAAATCATCCACCAAAGTCAAAAAATATCGTGCCCCATTAGATGACGGAACACGATATGGTCCCCACAGATCACAGTGTATAAGCTCAAAGCATCTCAAAGCACGACTACTACTATCAGGAAAAGTATCACGAGTCTGTTTAGCTTGATGACAAATATCACAAGCCTTATGAAAAAACATACTACTACCTGAGAGAAAAGGTAAAGTCTGCATTACTTTATCTGAAGGATGCCCCAGTCTACTATGCCACACCTCGGAATCACTCTCTTTGCATGCCAGGATTACAGAAGCCAAAGAAGCTGGAACCTCCCCCAAGAAGTAAAGTCCATCCCGTTGTTCACCTGCTCCAATCATCATCCTCGTACTTCGGTCCTGAACAAAACACAAATCAGGAGTAAATAACATATCACAATTTTCTGGCACCAATCAATTGGGAGACAGAGATCAAATTGTAAGTCAATGTCGGAACATAAAGAACATCCGTCAACACCAACGAAGCAGTCAAAAATACTTTGCCTCTCAAAACAGCCTCAATAGTGCTTCCATCAGGCAAAATCATAGGACAGACAGGGCCCTCAAAGCAATCAACTAAATAATCACGAGAGCCTGTCGCATGAAGAGTAGCCCCAGTATCGAATATCCAAGGGACAGAAGAATTCTTACCCATCAGACGATCAGGGTTGGAAGAATTGTCGTTACCCAGCAAGCTCATCAGTTTCTGCCATTGTTCACCTGAGAGTGGTGAAGGATACCCTCCATGCATCATATCCGTCGAACTCCCAACAAGACCAGAAGGGACACTATGACCAGCAGCGGCGACATGATGAACAACCCCTGCGCCATGACCAGCAGGGACACCATAACCAGCAGCGGCGACATGATGAACAACCCCTGCACCACCAGCACCACGTCCCCCATCACGTCTCTGCGGTGGTGCCGGGCCTTTGCCACCACCAGCACCACGTCCGCCCTCACGCCGAGGACGAGTCTCCCACCACTCTGGATAGCCAATCTTGGCAAAGCAAGTTGCAATATCATGACCTGTTTTCTTGCAATGAGTACAGATCATACCTGATTTGTTCCTGGAATCTGAGATTCTAATATTAGAAGTTGTAGAAATACGAAGTGAAGACTTGACAGCCAGCGCCATCACCTCCTCAGTAGCGGATTGGACCTGAGATTTGCGCATATCTTCCTCCTCACGGACCGCCTGGTATGTCCGATCTAAACTTGGCTGAGGATCCTGAGCCAGAAGAGTAGATCGGGTATGACCATACAACTCAGCATTCAGCCCATACATAAAGTCCTGAAAGTGGTCTTCATCCCACATAGCCTGTAGCTTTGCAGCAAGTTCACCACAGGTACAAGTAGGCAGTGGGAAATAAGCAGCTTGTTCATCCCACAAAGACTGCAAATTTCCAAAATATGTTTCCACAGACATCGACGCCGTTTGTTTGCACTCGGCCAAAGCCACCTTAATTTGTTGCTTCCGAGTGCCGTTGCTAACAACAAATCTTTTCTCCAACAAGTTTCACAATGGATAAACCTCCTCAAAGTACGGCAAAGATTTCTTCAGAGACGGATCAATGGTATTAAGAACCCATTGAACCAATAGCGCTTGCACGCATCGCCAATCAAGCAATTTACTAGCATCATTAACAGGTTTGACTTCAGTACCTTTCAGAAAAGTGATCTTTCGCCTAGAGATCAGGGAGAGACGTATCGACCGAGACCACTCAGCATAGTTCGGTCCACGGAAAATAATAGGAGTAATGATATTTCCTGGTTGATCAGCAGAACTCAGAAAATATGGATCCTTGGGATTAGGATAATTTGGGTTGTGTGCACCGCCACCGCCAGTCGCGACGGAGTAGCTGGATGCAGCATCATCTGTCATTGCGGATGTCGGGTGTACAAAAATTTTGGACAATTCCGACGAATCAGCCGCTGATGGACGGGGTCGGCGAGCGGATGTCGGGTGTACAAAATTTTGTACAACTCCGACTAATCGGCCGCGATCAGGGGCGCCGAATATATATAAATATAAATATATATATATATATAGATAGATTTTTTTTTTTTACACCAAAAACTTAAAATATCACAAGCCAAAAAAAACTTTGCTAAGGATCCCCTCACAAACCAGATGGCAACTTTTAGGAAAAAAGCTTTTGCATGTCTGGAAGAAATCAGAGCTAAAGCACGGCTATGGGTTATGGGTTTGTTAAAATATTTGTAATCTTGCTCACAAATATAATTTAACAATCACCATTATTACACCCGACAAGCAAGCAAAAGCTGTGCATCTCCACCAGAAATACAATCTAACATTGTTAGATTGTTAGGGTTATGGGTAAAATCGGTGCACGGTCAGGTGCGGGAGCGGGTTCGCCGGTGCAGTCGGGAGGAGGGGCACCGGGTCGGACGCCGCGCGGAATCGGGTTCGCCGGTGCAGTCGGGCGCCGGATCAGGAGGAGGGGCGCCGGATCGGACGCGGGTGGAGGAGAAGGAAAAAAGTATTTGGCGGCTAGGATTTTTTAGAACCTTGCTCTGATACCATGTAGAAAATAATAATGTCTTATTCTCATTGCTAGAATTTGTTACAATATATATAGTGTCTACAGTTGGACTTATGGATATGGGCCATATTTACATTACAAATATAATCTAACAACCACTTTTCTCTCTCCTTCCATCGAAGTTCGACACGTGGGGATTGTAAGGATTTGTTTGTTTGTTTATTGCTTCGGTTCGGAGCATACTCTTGTATATAGATGTGATTGATTAAAGCCTAGCCATAGCTCCTTCACCTCCTCACATTCACAAAAAAACCAACTGTGAATGACTTGTGCTTGCAGCAGTCAGTCGGACCAGTAAAGTGAGCATGCCACTCTTGACTTGTTTACTGCTTTAAGCACCATCATCAGATCCAAGGGGAGACCCCTACTTCCATCCATATTTGGAAGGGGTAAGAGTTGTCTTGATTTTGACAGAGCCGGAGGAATTGGCGGTGCATTTGAGTCATACGCGCACACACACGTGGCTAGGTCTCCAATTTTCTTGGGCTCTGCTCTTAGCCCTGGCCTTTTCTACTCTTGAGGCAAACATTATTGATTGCAACCAATCTACCTATAGATAGACCCACAGCTTCAGTAAAAAAGATTGATTGGAGAGAGATGTTGGCTGCATGCAGTACACAACAAATCATGCAGTATTTGAGGTTTTTGAATATTTGAAGTGTTGTAAGTAAATCCAATTACAACAAGAGAGAATGCAAAGATCCCTCCCAAATATTGCAGCATTTATTGCCGTAAGATGAGGACAACGATCACTATCATAAACAAAAGATATACTCAAGCATCCTTATTACCACTATCCAAATTGAATATTATCTCATGATCTCTATATACATCATTTACAATGTGTGATAGACTATATGAATGATAGTATCTATTTTACCAATTATCTTTTTTTTTTTTAACCGATGATCTCTATATGAAGGATCGACTTTCCAAGCTTTAGAATTAATATTTAATATTATCTGATGATCTCTATATATATTATTTACAATGTGTGATGGACTATATGAATGGTTATATCTATTTTACCAACTATCTTATTTTTAACCGATGCAGTAGTAGATAATGGATGACATACTATTGTAAGTCCACCTAAACAAAAATGTCGAATTTCTAATGTACCAATAATTAATAAATGTTCGTCATTCACCAATGACTCTAGTGTGTATTCTAACAGTAACTTGGTTCATCACAATTACATATAATTCCTCGGACATTGTTTATACTAGTTGAACAGTAAAATTATGTTCCATTCATATATCACTTATAACACTTCTAAATTTATAATGAGATTCAAATATTTTTCTGACAAATATTTGGAAGTGCTAATATTCAACTTATTGTCAACAATATTATCTAAATCATTAATTAAATCATCACTATTTTCATTATCATCAACTTCATTTAATATACATTATTCTTCAATAAATGGAACAATTTGGTTTGAAGAACTAGGATCAACATTAAAACTTTGGTTAATTATTAGAAAAAGGTTGGCTTCTTGAAATGATCTTTGTGTCAGAATTTTGTAATATTGGAGTAGCCTAAACATTTATATACGATGAATGTAAAAAAAAAAAAAAAACAATGATTGTAAATTATTTTCAAGAACATAATATCATGCGTTCACCATCCAATAATAAACACGTAGAGAAAAAAAATATACCTTAATATGAATTCACTGATCGATAATAAGATTGTTTAAATTATCCAATGTAGCATTTCGATATGCTAAAAGAAGTTGGATTAATTACTTTTCTTCGTAAGATAACCCTTTTTAGTGTACCTCCATGCAAGTACAATATTCTTAGGGTTTCATCCATTGCGAATCGAGATTGTAGGAGATAAAATTAAAAATAGAGCTTCTAAGATGAAAATATAGCTTTTGGATGGAGATGAAAATTGAGTTTCTGGAGAGCTATTGGAGATGATCTTCCAGAAAGCTACTGGAGAAATTGTAGGATGACTCTAGAGGATTGTAGGAGAAGATAATGTGTTTTGAAAGCTTATGCCAAAAAAAATCTAAAACATCTTCAATTTATATCTCAAAATCCAACAGTTGTAATCTAGCCGTTATAAAATTAAAATAAAATCTAACCGTTGTAAAATAAACTGATCCAATCATTGAAAAATTTTAAAAATAAAAATATTAGAAATGTCACAAAGTCGAGGAAACGCTAGACCGTCTAGCGTTTTTGCTGATTAAAAAAGAACATCAGCATAAACGTCAACCGGTCATGCTTATTGTATCTATGTAGAAAATTTGTTGAAACTTCTCATCCTCTAACCAATTTCGAGAAAATTAGTTCCCCACAAAAAATTTCTTATTTTCTTTTCTCCATGTGCGTTGCCATCATCACACTTATTGTGGGGCATACGGCTGCTGATACAATGATCACACTCATGAGACAAGTTGGAATTGTTTGGATGGCCGATTTGATATGAGAACTTCCTTGCTCCCTTTGATAACAATTTTTTTTTCCTTCACATTGAGCTTACGAGCAAATCTATCAATGATGAAGTTGAATGTCTGCCCTTTGTTTCGGCCTACAAATTATAGTAGGTAGTCCCAGATACTATTCGCATTCATTGACCACTTGTACCCCCAGTATACCACTACAATCAATTTTTTTGGTTCGTCTCGCCGTATTTGCACTGAAGAATATATGCTTGACTTGTGAAATTGATGGACAATATTTCTTTTAATTCCTGTGTATTTTTCATAGGGACGCTGTTATTCTGCCCGCCGCCAGGGGTACCCGCGTCGGCCCGCAGCCATGTGGCGCACCGTTATTGGCCCCCTTGTCCGGGGTGGGCCCGTGTTAGCAGGGTGGCAATAGCTGGCCGCCACGCGGCCACAGACCAACGCGGTCATCTCCAACGGCGGGCCAAATATTATTTTCGTTTTCACAGGTACTTACAATATTTCTTTTAGTTCCTGCGGCGATAAACAAATGTTTTAGACTTCTGCTAAGACTCACCTTGACTCCCTGCGACGTGACGTTCCATACCTTATATTAGTTGAGAAACGGGTTCATTACAACAATGAATAGATATAACAAAATTCCTAGAGGAACTCATGAATTCTTAATTTTAAAAATTCAGCCATCAATAGTCATTGGATTACATGCATTCTCATCTCTTGAAAACATACAGCGGCCATTCCAAAAAAAAAAAAAACATACAGCGGTGATACATTTTAACCCAACTTTCCCAAAAGCCCATATTGTGCATCATCTACTCCCAAAAAAAAAAAGTCAGAAAAACTATACTCTACAGTTTAGCATATCCAATTTTAGAGCAAAATTAAAACATTTCCTTTTGTGTAATGAGTGCATGACTTCATTATGCTACAGTTACATTGTCAGTAATATAAACCACCAGGAATATAAGCACTTTGCGTATTCCCAGTAATTCCAATCAAGATTAATTTCAACCGGTTAGCTAGCTATAGAACCTTTGAAATAATCTTATTAAAACATACTGGAATTAAAACCTCTACATTTTGGTGTGTAGCTAGTGGAAGCACCCAAACAAAATGTAGAGTAGAGAAGGCATATATGGTTGGAAGGACACGCATTTTTTTTATGTAATGTCTCGTATTAATTGTAATAGTTTTTCATTCAGGAAGGGGCATGACCAACTTTTTAGGCTTTCCCTACAGTTTACTATGCTAAGGCTACTTACGTATGATTGTCCTCCCATTCTAGATTACATCTTGGCATGCACACAAATGACTTCTCTAAAGCCCAAACTTTAATGGCTTTAGATCAGGTAAGTTCAGAAATAGCCCAGGCAAAAGTATGTCAGTTATCTTAGCCTGATATAGAGTGTCAAATATAGCAAAATCTATAGATTTAGCCAAATATTGACCAACACCAACTCAATAATTGTTGTGTTGTGTTTGGATGGAACATATGTTAAATTTTACAGAGCCAAAAGATTGGTAAAGACCAAGGTGTTTGGGAGAGGGAAAAAAAAATAGAGAACAATTATTTACTACTTTTTTCCTATTCTGGATTGTACTTTGTAGGGGATGACAAAGACATCAAAGGGGAGATACTTATCATAAAAGGGAAATCTTTTGTGCAGGCAAATGACAGTAGGGCTAGAGCTATGTATATAGCTCCTCACTTATAAGGCTACTCAATATGAAGATGTGGACATTTATAACGAGCCAGTGAAGGAAGATGAATATATGAATAAATGATGCCTTTGTGGCCCAACGTTGAAGAGACTCTTCTGTTCTGTGGTGGTCAATGAGCACCATGGATGCTGGGCTTGAGACAGCACATGCCCCCAATTTGGTGCTCATGTCATGGCATCCTTTCAGATGTTGGCTCGGTGAAAGAGAGGAGAAGCACACATAAGGAAATTTTCTTAGAAATTACTTTGTACATTTGTACATAGTGCACCTCCTTCAAAATTTATGAGGATCTTGTTAAGATGGTTAATGGACTCTAAAGGTATATATGTATTTGGTAAATCATGTTGTTAATTTGTTTTGAAAAAACTAAGTCAAAAGCAAGGTTTTGAAAGGTTCTCCAAGATCTTTTCTTAACTCCTACATTTTTGGCATGACCTTGTTAACCAATCACCATTTTTCATTATAAATATTCCACCATTTTTTCATTATAAATATTCCTTCGTTCAACCTATCGTGATATAACTAATGCTAACACCTATACAAGCCTCCATCAAGTCCCACTTCTGACTATGTTGCTGGTGTTTGTTGTTGCATTTTATTATTCTTCTAGACAATAGCTAAGTGTGGCTCACTTTCTCGAAGCTGTGTGCAGTGACAAGAAGCCGGTAGCACAGAGATTTTACCTCGAGGAGTCTGTCCATACACTTAGCTATTCTTCTAGACAATAGCTAAGTGTGGCTCAATTTCTCGAAGCTGTGTGCAGTGACGAGAAGTCGGTAGCACAAAATTTTTACCTCTTAGGACAATATTTTATACATGGCTTCCCCAGAGACTGGTAACACTAACCCTTTTTTTTGTTACTTTATTTCTAGGTCAGATAATAAAGAAAGAATATTGATGTAACATTCTAAGAGATTATTCTTTTCCATAAAAAAAATATATAGTTTTTGTTTTTGTTTAGTTGCATACCGCATACCGTTAATCCGCATATGCTTCAATTTGTACATGCTAAAGGTTCATACATCACTGTAATAAAGGAGGTTATGCTATTTGTAATGGACATCTGATGTAAATAGTTATAGGTCCAAGATGCTATACATTTCCTATATGCCAAACGAGACTCATTTCCTCCTAAGGAAGGCGATAAAGAGGTATTGGAACCCGAAGTTCCATATCTAAGTGCAATAGATGCATTATTGCACTTAGCTCAACGCACTAGGCCAGACACATCATTTACTGAATCTCTTAGCTAGATTCAGCGTTGTGCCAATACGCCTTGCACCACTAGGGCATTAAAGACATCTTATGTGTGCGTACTACGGACATGAACTTATGCATCCCAGAATGATTCAACCCCCTTAATCCTCAGAACGATGTCCACCTTGTTGGCTATGTCGATGTTGGTTACTTATCTAATCCGCACAAGGTGAGATTCCAAAGTAGTTATATCTTTACCATTTAGGGTATAACGATATCTTGAAATTCTACAAAGTAGACATTGGTCGCTACATCTTCAAATCATGTCCAGCTCATCGTCCTTCATGACGCCACTCAAAAGTGCATATGGATGCGAGCCATAATTGAGTATATTCAGACTATAGCAGATTCTCTTTTATTAATGATGTCTTGACGATAATATATAAAGTCAACGCCACATGTATTGACCAAATAATTTAGAATGACTAAATCAAGAGTGACCATACTAAACACATCATATCGAAGTTTTTTTTTTCTCCCATTAGCAAACAACAAAAGATTGAAGTTAAGCAGTTCCGTTCTTATGACAAATTGACCAACATATTAACCAAGTCTCTGTCAAAGTCCACTTTCTAGAAGATTATTCATGAAATCGGATTACGGAGGCTCTCTGAATTAAAACATTCATAGTTTGGGATAATGTCAAAATTAGGAAAATTATCTGGAAGCATACTCACTTGACCTTAATATACTCTTTTTCCTAACTTAGGAACATTTTTTCTACTGGATTTTGGGACCTAGGAAGAATTTAACGAGAAACCCACATTGGATTGGTCATACCCCTATATACTTTTACATCATGAAGACGTAGCGCCATTTACTCACTTTTTCTTATATTACTGTTTTTTGCCACTATATTTTTCGAACCAAAATTTTGGTGAAGTATATCTACACATCAACACACATATATAAACTCGCGTTGATATGCTAAATCATCTGAAGGCTGATGCTAAATTATCTTCCCAAAAGACTGATGCTGAATCATCCATGAAGACATACATCTAATCATTCTTGAAGACTGATTCATTTTATAATTGAGTTATGCACACTTAAGAGGGAGTGTTGTAGTTAGTTATTTATAACCAACTGATATGATTGACAAATCAACTCAGGATATGCGTATCTCTTAGAGATATGGTCGTTATCCATTGTAATCATATTTATTGTGTTTATAAACCTGACTTCATATACATTTTAGGATTACTTATTATTATCAATAAGATAAGACTTCTCTCCCCTCCATCTCTTTTCTTCTCCCACGTAGTTCTCGAAGAACACCCTAATAATATACACTACAACATTAATATATTAATTTTATTTTTCTTTTATATTTTTGGTGAGAAAGAAAACATATTTTAGCTTCAAAATATTATATGAAACTGTAAGGGAATTAATGATTTAAGAGAAATCTAATAAGTCATGTGAAGAAACATATTCTTGTTTTGTTTGCAAAAATAACAAATGGCAAAAATAAAAATAAAATAGAATATGGTTCCGTTTGTGTTTTTGTCAAATTAGCCACGATGTGGCCCAACCCTTGGTAACTTCACATGGGCCTTATTGGGCTTGGAGAAAAAGATCGGGCAGAAATATAGGGCGTCTTCTACGTTTTAATTTTAAACGGTTTCAAAGCCGCCAGTGGTGTCAGGTTCCACTTTCTTCTCTTTAATGTCAATAATAACAATAATAAAATAAATAAATCGGTATATATAAATTTTCTTCTCGAAACAATTATTTCTCTTTCTTTTCCCGATTTAGTTTATCAGAGTAAATCAAATCAAATATGGACAAGCTTAATGGTTACACCATCATCAAAGAAGGTGAGGCCGAGATTCTCATGCAGTCGAGCAACGCAGTCTTCTTCAATAAAGCCCAGGTGATTTCAATTCTTGATTTTTTGTTTTTTCCCCCGGTGTTTATGGTGTTTTATTCGATGGGCATCGTTAAAGATTGCATTTTTTGGGGGGTTTGGAGCTGGAAATTGGCAGCTCAATTTCTCTGTAATGGTAATTCCTTTTACGAGTATCAGGAGAACAAAAGACCTCAGCTTGTTATATTGGTATTGATCAAGCAAATATTCGTTTTTTTTTTTTTTGCTTATTCGAGTTGTTTAAAGGGGATCTTGCTTATTCGAGAATTGAAATAAAAAATGGATGCTTTAGTTCAACATAAGAACCATGGTATAGTGCGAAAGTTGGTGTTTTGGTAGGGCGGGGCTGTTTGGTTGCCTGTAAATATAAAATTTCCTGCAGCATTTGCTGATGTAAGAAAGGGGTATTTATTGCTGCAGTGAAACAAACACTGGAATTGTTGTAAACGCTGCACTAATAACATTTCCAAGCACCAAACTAGAAAAGAAATGATCTTTGAGTAGAACGGAAGCTATTTATTCGTCAAGACACCTATGAAAACTTTATATTGGTCCGGATCGGGAGCCCCATCGCACTCGACCGTTGGATCGCGCGGACCCCCGATCCGATGGTGCGGGGGGGGGGGGGGGGGGTGCAGGGCTTTGGCGGGGCTCCGCAGGCCGGTCTTTTGATCGGCGCCATATATATATATATATATATATATATATATATATATATATATATATATATATATATAATTCCGAAGAAGGTAAATTTTATTTTGGCCCCTTCGAGAGGCTACAAACTCAGCCGAAGGCTTACAACCAATCACAGCCCGAAGGCTTACAACCAATCACAACCCGAAGGCCTATATACAATCCATAGCCCGAAGGCTTATATACAATTCCTAGCCAGCTAGCCCGAAGGCATCATCCCAGCCTGAAGGTCTCACGCAACCGCAGCTGCATTAGCACTGCACTTGCACCCGCATCGCATCTGCGCATCACCCGGGTCGCATAGCACCGCTCCCGTCTCCTACGGACCGCACCTCCACTGCTCCCACCACCCCCTACTTAGTTCCCCTAAAGGGAATTAAATGGCGCCCCCGTTGCTAGAACTAGCAACCTGCTGGGAGGGGGGGGAGTTGCCGCCGTCTTAACCGTTTGGCTACGACCACATTGGCTATATATATGTGTGTGTGTGTGTTGTATTATATATTTAATATTTTATGATTAATTCACAAGAATCACAACTAACGGGTAGTCTAATTGGTAAGTTCATGTGGTTTAACCATGAGGTCTCATGTTCAATCCTTAATTCCCCATTAGAAATAGCATGTTGTTCTCCTACAATACTTATTTTTGATATATAGTGATGAAGGATTTAATTCTATGGTAGAAATTTGGGGAGAAGTTTAGCTTAAGGGATTTAGAATCTGTAGGATAAGGATAGAGATAGGTGGTAACTTTCACTAGACTTCTAGTAGAGAAATTTAACTCACATTGGTAGCTAAGAATGATGATTTATTATTATTATTATTATTATTATTATTATTATTATTATTAACTTAGGAGCAATGACTTATCGCAGTGGATAGGTTGAGGAGGATTTTTTTTAGATAAGGCGAATCATTAATGACTATCCGTGTCTTAGGCTACTAACACCAAGATCTCGTGGATTCGAACTCACGCCCACTCCTCCCCGTCCTTACTAATGTTACCACTAGTGTTCACAAGACTTAAATACGATGATTGAACTGGGTAATTGCTTCTAGAGTGCTGTGCAACCACATAAGACCTAAAAATTTCAAAGGAAAATTTTAGAAAATTTCTGTGAGACGAGCTGTGCTTTATCAGGAGGAATGGCATTTAAGAAACATGTGGAGATGGATAAGTAATGATACAATAAAGATAGGACAGAAGAAATGAGTGTTTCATGGGATAGAAGATGTGGTTTCAATCGAGGATAAAATGAGAGAAATTATTGTGATTGTTTGGGCACGAATATTGTGACGAATAGATGCACCTGATAGGTGTGATATCATTTCAGTTGTGGGAGTTGCTAGGCTTACGGAGAGATTGATAGAAACATGGTTGGGGTTATTTAAAGGGATGTGGTAGTTTTAGATAAATCATAGTTTGTAGTATCGGCTGATACCGATACGGTTTGGCATGTCCCTATCCGATATCGACCACTGGTCCGCTACCGATACAGACCAATACCGACGTTGGGAGTCTTTTTCCGAGTCAATTTGGCAAAAAAAATTGAACGAAAAAGAGCAATCAACAAGGGTGTAAAAAGGTAAAGTTGTGAAATTATCTAAATGAAGAAAATTTAGTTATCATAGGTAACCAATCAACCAGGGTCTATTATTTCATTCAATTTCAAAACTACTAAGAAACAACACAAAAAATACTTAAAATTATGCCTAAATGTAGATAACATTTCCCCCCTAAAATTTTAATTATTCATTAATAATTGCTTGCTTTCCGATACCCAACCGGATCCGAAACCGGCAATCCCGATACTCATAGGAAGGGTCCGATACTGATTCCGATACCCATAATGCAAACCTTGAGATAAATACATAAATATTTCCTCATGTTGTCCATCCTGAAAGATGTGGGATAAAGGTTTTGTTGTTGCTATTCTTGTTGTTGTGCAGTGAAAAGAACTTTGGTTCTTTCTCTTCCAAAGTTTTTTGTGCACTACACGTGGTATATTATCTCATATAGGTTCATGTTATAATCCTTAATTTGCTAGACTAACATCAATTCATGTACCTGTAAATAGGTTAACAACAGGGACATGTCCATTGCCTTATTGAGAACATTAATAACAAAACGCAAGGAAGAACATGCTGCATCATTGACCAGAAAGGTAAAGTCAGAACAAAAAGTGCCTGAAGATTCAGTTTCTAGTTCTGTAGCAGAGGAAGATAGTGTCGCTGAAGACAAAAAGGTGAATGCAGATTTTGAATTGCCGCAAGGTCATCTTGTGGATGAATCAGGAAACATCTCAACAGAGGCAGTAAAGTCTTCTATTGGTAAAGGGCATGGAGAACTCAAAGCCCCAATAGTACTTGAGGTGCAATTTAATTATAATGCTTCAGCATTTTCTTAATATATCGAAGTAATTTAATATTTAGGGAAGCTAAGTTATGCAATGAGGTTCTTCAACCCTTAACCTAACCCTTACCCATACCAAGTTCTTCAATGCAAACTCTTCTTGTAATGATTTTGCAGGCTCTGGCTGCGTCTGGGTTAAGAGCACTAAGGTATGCTCGAGAGGTAGATGGGATTGGTCAGGTGGTAGCTCTAGACAACGATAAAGGTGCGTTCATGTTGCTATTAAAGTGTCTCTCCTTGTGATAGATTGTTTGTTGCAGTCATCCAGGTGAGTTACTTGATATCATCACTTGCTTTTCACAGTTTCTGTTGAAGCTTGCAAGAAAAATATACAATTTAATGGCTCTGTTGCAAGTTCAAAAGTTGAAGCTCATCTTGCTGATGCTCGAGTTTACATGCTCACACATCAGAAAGAGTTTGATGTGGTAATTATTCTTTTCAACTTTTTGTTAACATGTCAAATAGTGCTGCAATTGATGATTGAAGTTAACTTGGGGATATGTCTGCCCATGTATTCTGGAAACCTTGTTCAAATTTGACTTATTGATTGCATAGCCTTGATCAATTTTTATGGGAAATTGTACTCAGTGATATGTTTTTTTTTATTCTACTTTTTGCTGCTATCATTGTGGGTGCTTGCTGGTATTTTTTTTTTCCTTCTATTTTATTACCAGTTATATTATATGGTATAGATCATAGTTGTCAAAAGTGCCCTAAGGAGCAAAGAGAAGCTCTGTACTTCATATGAAGCGCACCTAGACATGAAAAGCAACGCCTAGGTGCACACCTAGGGTGGAGCGATGAAGCACCTAAACGCGCGCCTGGGCTTACTCAGCCGATTTTCTATTTTTCTGTATTGAGAAAAGCCTAAGGACCCAAGGCTTGACACCCAACAAGCTCACTTAGTTTAATTGAGAGGGGGTTACAAAATCTAATTCCTCGCACACAACAATTTTTTTTTTTTTCCAACGCGTGCGGGCTCAGTATAATCGTGTGTCCCACGCACACGATTCTTGGCCTGTCGTATGGAACGACTTTTGGAGTGCGGACGTTGTCCGTTGGTCTTGTCATCATCGCCGTGCACACGTACCCCGCGCACTCCGCGCGCTCCAGAGCTCCGCTCGGCAGCACACCGTCTTTCGACGGCAGTTACTCAACACCTTGCTTTGCCCACGACGCCGAAGAGACGCCCTCGACGACTAAGGGTGACCGCCCGTACGACGGCCACTGATTCCTTGTCGCCTGCGACTACCGATTCCGTCCAGCCGCCCGTTCTATGCGCACGACGCGCATATTGGCGACGATCGCCGACGCCCTTACGATCGAGCATGCGATCGTTTATGGCGGACATCTTCTCGTCGCCCTCAGCAGCGCCGCACGACGGACCGCGTGGTCGGCCTGTCGCTTATACCCGTGGGCGAATGGTGCCGATTCCCCGATCCGTCGCACGACGACCGTGCACTGAGTTTGCTACACGGACGCCTCATTCTGCCCCACGCAGGCTCAGTTCGTAGCCCTAACAATTCAATCTATAACAATCCCCAAATTCAAGATATATCTTGCGATGAGCCAACTGTTATGACCGCAACGACTCCCTGCTAACTACCACTAACCTTTTCCTCCCCCACGATCCTTTACCTCTTCTAATCTCAACTCTATCACCAACCTCGCCCACCTACCTCAATGACTGTGTCGATTCCAAACGACATCCTCCCTCCAACCTCGCCTAAAACGTTAGAATAAATATGCTAAAAGCCTAAAATGTTACTAATACAAAAAATATTGAAGACGTGCAAAAATAATAATAACATGACATGAATATACATGTTTGATAGGACCTTAGTACCTAGATGCACTTTTCGCCTCTGACAACTATGGTATAGATTATTGGTGGTACTGTAGCTTAGTGGTAAAACCTGCAAGGCTGCAAAGATTCCTGGGAGTTGATCCCGGTAAATCATTTAGCTGGATCTCGTGTGTGTGTGTTCTTTTTTTTTTTTTTTTTTTGGAGAATATCTGGTAGACCCATAACTCAGAATCATCTGTGCTAGAGAGCTCGCTTTTGAGTCATACATTATGTCAAAAAAGGGGGAAAAAGCATTATGACTGGACTTTTATAAACATTACTAGAGAAAGGCATGTGCAAATGCACACACATTGAAGTGAGAAGAAAATGACATTAATATAAATATAAAGCATGCATGTCGATGAGTTCAAAATTAATTCATTACTAAATTTTTGGTAGGCTCCTCAGCTTCCTCGCATGATTATGGTAAACTGACGACTTCAAATATGTTGTAGTTAAATAATACTATATTTTTATTTATTTAATTTTTTGCTGACGCCTGCGCTCAAACCCATGACCTTCCCTTTATCCCACACTAACCCCAACCACTAGGCCACCCCCTGGTGGTGTTAAATAGTAGTATAGATGATCTATGTAATACATAAAAAGAGTCCTTTTTTTTTTTTTCTTTCTTTCGTTCTTATAAATTGTTATGATCATTTAATCCCACAACGGTTATATGGGTAACTCGGTGACGATTGATATAACCTTGGGCTCTCCTCCTAACAACTAGTTTTTAGGATGGGTTCTTTCAATGTTCATATCAAATGGTATTAGAGCCTACACCATGTCCCCCGGTTGCAATCGTATGACACGGATGGTGATGTCGACATAGCAATGTTCGTCCGAAATTAGAAGTCTAGTGCAAAGCCGGCCCGTGTGGCATAGGGACTATGGAGCATGATGGAATGTTATGATCATTTAGTTCCACATCGGTTATATGGGTAACTCAGTGTGGATTCATATGACCTTGGACTCTCTCCTCCTAATGGTTAGCTTTTAGGATAAGTTATCCCAAGAAAAAAAATGTGAATCCTATTAGACTTGCTTTGCTTTTGTGCTACTTTTTTGGTTTATGGATCAGTCATTAGCATATAGCTTGCAGAAACTGGGTGTTCTTTACCATTCGTGGCATGGCCTGATTAGCTGTTTGGTATTTTTACATGTGATTACAGGTTGATCTTGATCCTTATGGAACCCCTTCTGTGTTTTTGGACTCAGCAGTACAGTCAGTTGTTGATGGAGGCATGTTGATGTGTACAGCTACTGATATGGCTGTGTTATGCGGGGGCAATGGGGAGGTCTGCTATTCCAAGTGAGATGTTTGTACTTTTTTAATTGGAAGTTCCAAATGCTGTGGCACATGTTTTAATTACTGCATGTGGTTATCAGGTATGGCTCTTACCCCTTAAAAGGAAAGTATTGCCATGAGATGGCTCTGAGAATCCTTCTTGCATGCATTGAGGTACATCAGCATCGATTAAGAAATTGTTTGTTCTTCTTTTGCGGTCTTCCTTTTAGCCATTAACATTCTCTGTTTCATATCATGTGCAGAGCCACGCAAATCGTTACAAGCGTTACATTGTTCCTGTCCTCTCTGTGCAGATGGATTTCTATATCAGAGTCTTTGTTCGCATATACACGTGTGTTGCCTCTTTTGATAAATTTGCTTTGATATTTAATGTCTTATGCAGATTCCCATGGATGTCATTTTATCATATCATGGATCAATAATTAGTCAGGGTTAGGTTACAGAAAATTTTGGTACCAAAATTGACAGTGTGTTTCTCAAAAATATATTACACATTGAAATTCTCATTGGGCTTAGAACCAAAGTTTCACTGTTTTTTCTTTGATCTTCATATCATCAAAATAATGTTTGCTGCAACATAAATGGCTTGGAGATTTTTATGTTTTAATCTGGGTATTTGGTAGTTGCAAGTGGTCTACTGGAACCGTGTCTCTTCTCTTATTTTAAAGCATTTCTTTTGCCATCAGATGGTGCTATGATGGAGATTACCATAACTCATTCCACTAAGGCCCCGTTTGGAACTCAGTTTTGAGTTTGATGCTTCAAAATCGAGCGTTTTAATTTGTGTGAGCATTGGTTGGGATTTGATTTTTATTCGTTTTTGACAAAACAAAACCAAGATTTTTCTTGTTTTGGAAATGGAAGAAAAAGCTCCCTCACCAAAACTGAACTGCAAACTAATAAAGTTGACAAAATTATCCCTACTCTTTTCTTCTTTTTCCGTTCGTGTCTAGTACCTAATATTTGCCTCCTATCTTTTCCTTTTAAAGTTGGTTATACGAAGGACAATGTCCAAAAATAGGCCCCTGGCAATTTTTGACTTTGACCGTATATTTGATTGGATTTCCATATATGGATTTCTAATATATGGTAAGCCAACTTAAGATCGGATTTCCATATATGGATTTCTAATATACGGTAAGCCTATATAATATTGGATTTTCGTATATGGACACATGTTATGCTAAATAAAGGGGTCTAATGGTTCTCCTTGAGACATCTCAAGTGTGCTCAATGTAAGTCGAATAAGTTCAACACATGAGCATCTCAATTGTGCTCAATGAAAGTTGTTTAATAAGTTCAACACAAAAGAGGTAAAGTTGTTTAATAAGTTCAACACAAACGTTTGAGAGATTTTTCTTCTTCTTTATCTTTGTGGTAGAGAGTTCTTGAGAGCAAAGAGAGAAGTGTTGAGAGAATCATTGTAATTTCTTTTCTTCTTCATAGTGGAACTGAATCACCATTGTCCGTGGAAGTAGACATCTTGGTCGAACCACGTAAATTCTTGTCTTTGCTGGTTGTGAATTTTCTCTGAGATGTTTTCTGGTTTTTTGGGTTTATTTCCGCTGTGCCCCCAACAAATTGGTATCAGAGCTTTGAGATACTAGTAAGGTATCAACAAAGTTCTCAGAGAAACTTAATTGGGTAGATTCTTGAGATGGCTCCGTCAAGCAAGATTGGAAAGTATGAAATTGAGAAGTTCAATGGAAAGAATGATTTTGGCTTTTGGAAAAGCCAGGTGAATGATGTTCTCATATCTCAAAAAGCTTCAAAGGCTTTACGGAAAAAGTCCAAGAAGCCCGTTGACATGACCAATGATGATTGGGACGACATGGATCTCGAAGCATGTGTCGCTATTCGTCTGTGTTTGGAAAGAAATATCGTGTACTTTGTGAAGGACGAAACCACCGCCATTAGGCTCTAGTTAAAGTTGGAATCACATTACATGATGAAGACTCTTACCAACCGACTTTATATGTTAAAGCCGCTCTACAGACTAGTGAGGAAGAAGAGGCTACGAGTGCCTTATTGTCTAATAAGGTGCATAGGTTGGCTTCTAATGGCGGAAACGGTGGAGACGAAATCCAATGTTTGATGACAAGGAGGACAAACGATAGAGCTTCAGCGTTGACTTCAAGTAAGAAGAGCGAGTCCGATCAGGATGGTGGTGTATTTAGCAAATCTTAAACCGTTGAGATTGAGTCATCTAAGGATGCATTTGATGAGGTGGAGGTTTCTGCAGTTGTTCATCAAGCCCCATAAGCAGTGTTCTAAATGGCGGCCGCCTAGTCCGCCTAGGCGGTAGGCGGTCTCTCTCCGCACCGCTTTTCGGTAGGCGGTGGAGTAGGCGGCCAACGGAGGTTGGCGGCATAGGCGGCGGAGGTGGGCGCCTCGGCGGAGCAATACCTAACAAGTTATTTTGGCCAAAAATATTTTGTAAGCATTATGGAGCTATTGGTTCACTTTTACAAAACTAAAACTTTATAAATCTTCGTTCTACAACTTAGTTATGCATGGAACACCCTTAAAATATGCATATTATGCAAAATAAATAGTAAAAAATGTTCAAAATGTATCGACCGCTTAGGCGGTAGGTGGGCTCTCTCCGCCGCACACCCGCCTACCGCTGTTTAGAACCTTGCCCACAAGAACCTACCACAGGAAGAGCAGCACGAGCAGCATGATTCCTTGGCCACCACTAGGCCAAGGAGATCGATTAAGCCAGTGCAGATGTATGGATTTGATGAATCGGTGAAGCACTATGGACAGTTGAATGTGGTGGCATATGCACTGCCAGTGGAGGATGACGAGCCTATCACCTGCAGACAGGCTGTCAAAGATACTAGTAGCGAGAACTGGATTGTAGCTATGCAAGAAGAGATTGGGTCTCTCCACAAGAATTGTACATGAGATTTGGTTTCATTGTCCAAGGGCAAACGAGATATAGGGTGCAAGTGGGTGTACAAGAATAAGAAAAGCTTCTCCAGAATCAGATGGAGAAGTGTTGCTTGAGAACCCTTAGGGACAGGATTGACGAGTGGTTGATTTGGTAAAGCTGTGTGGTGGAGAAGTGTGTCGGCTCGATTTTGTGGCAAAACCTTGCCGAGGTGGAGATATGAAGGAAAATGTCCAAAAATAGGTCCATGACCATTTCCAAAAATAGGTCCATGACCATTTTTGACTTTGACCATATATTTTATTGGATTTTCATATATGGATTTCTAATATATGGTAAGCCTACATAAGATTGGATTTTCATATATGGATTTCTAATATATGGTAAGCCTACATAAGATTGGATTTTCATATATGGATTTCTAATATATGGTAAGCCTACATAAGATTGAATTTTCATATATGAATTTCTAATATATGGTAAGCTTACATAAGATTGGATTTCCATATATGGATTTCTAATATATGGTAAGCCTACATAAGATTGGATTTTCATATATGGTAAGCCTACATAAAATTGGATTTCCATATATGGGCACATGTCATGCTATATAAAGGGGTCTAATGGTTCTCCTTGAAACATCTCAAGTGTGCTCAATGTAAGCTGTTGAATAAGTTCAACACAAGAACATCTCAATTGTGCTCAATGAAAGTTGTTGAATAAGTTCAACACAAGAGAACAAAGGTTGTTGAATAAGTTCAACACAAGAGTTTTAGATCTCATTGTGCTCAATGAAAGTTATTGAGGAAGTTCAACAAAAGAGTTTGAGATCTCATTGTGCTCAATAAAAGTTGTTGAATAAGTTCAGCACAAAAGAGCTAAAGTTGTTGAATAATTTAAACATACGTTTGAGAGATTTTTTTTCTTCTTTATCTCTGTGGTAGAGAGTTCTTGAGAGCAAGGAGAAAAGTGTTGAAAGAATCATTGTAATTCTTTTTCTTCTTCATAGTGGAACTGAATCACCCTCGTCCGTGAAAGTAGGCATCTTGGCCGAACCACGTAAATTCTTGTCTTTGTTGGTTGTAAATTTTCTTTGAGGTGTTCTTTGGTTTGTTTCCGCTGTGCCCCAACACACACACACACACACACACACACACACACATATATATATATATATATATATATATATATATATATATATATATATTTTTTTTTTTTTTTTTATATATATATATATATATAACACTCTTATGTCGAACTTATTCAACAGCTTACATTGAGTACACTTGAGATGTCTCAAGGAGAACCATTAGACCCCTTTATATAGCATGATATGTGTCCATATATGAAAATCCAATATTATGTAGGCTTACCATATATTAGAAATCCATATATGAAAATCCAATCCTATATAGGCTTATATGGAAATCCAATCAAATATATGATCAAAGTCAAAAATGGTCATTGACCTATTTTTGGACATTTTCCTTCAGATAGATTTCTTAATTATAGATTAAATTTAATCAATTGTTGATTTAATTGATTTCAAAACATAAGATTTGAAGATTAAATAGTACATCATAATTCAAGTTTACGATTGTTTGGTAATTTCCATATACAAAATGTTGTTTTTATTATACATGTCAAAACACTTTTTGGTTTACAAAACCAAATCCAAAACTCAAGAAACTTCGACCATCTTGGTTCTGTTTAGAACTCCTTTCATGTTCAGGTCCTAAGTGATCTATCGTCCATATTGATATTTGGAGGGATCTGTATCCATTACAATTATTGCGTGACACCATTACCCACCCTGATTGCTAATCACTCTCCCCTATAATTGCAAGGCAACAAACCCTTTATACTATGTTGCACGGATACTCCTCGTGAGGACTGTATCCGTATCCGGCACGAATTGGATAGATACTTCCTTGATACTCCTGTCAGATATGGCCCTCCCAAAACTTAGTTGAAGGTAATTTGGCATGTTTTGATCGTGCCAACTGTACTTGAGATATGAGAAAGTACCCCTTTTTTTGCAGTGAATCATTTCTAGAATATTTTGGAACCTAGTTACTATCCAAATCATGCTTAAGTATAGATGTTATTAAGGCCTGATGTACAGAAATATGTGTGTACACCCACCGGTATTCCAAATTTTTCTAAAAATGGCATATTACGAATATGTATCGTCTCCGTATCCCAATCCGTGTCCATACAACCTAGCCTTTATACCTAAAACTTGCACTCAGCTTATAATAACCCACCTTGCTTATTTACATACGAATATGATTATGATGATAATAACAATAGTTGTAATAATAATCCATAACTTGTAATGTGATAAAATGAATTATTCATGCAGCTCTGCAAGTGCAATGAAGACTACTCCCCTTAAACTTTCTTATGTTTATCAATGTGTTGGTTGTGATTCATTTCACCTGCAAAGTCTTGGGAGGCCTGTCACTAAGGTACATTGCTGTAGGTTCTGTTTCTTCTGTACGATTGATATAGTTTTGAAATTTGTAAGAAAATTTTCGCTCTCCAACTTATGTATTTAATTGCATTTCACTGTATAATACAAGAATAACAGCGTGAGATACCTTCCTGGTTTTGGTCCTGTGGTCCCTCAAGAATGCAGCGACTGCGGCAAAAAATTTAATATGGGCGGACCAATATGGACTGCCCCCATGCATGATCAAGATTGGGTTATTTCTGCCCTAGCCAATGTTAAAGCTAATAACGAAAGGTATCCTGCATATGAGAAGATTTCTGCTGTTCTAACAACAATATCAGAGGTACTTTATTGTCACCAACTATGAGATCTTAAAACCATACATTTTTTATGTATTGTTTTCTGTATCATTTAGATATTCATGTCGTCTCACTGCGGTAAGATCATTTCAAATCTTTTTTCGATCTCATCTCAAGATGACTGCTGGTAAATTTGAAGCAAATTCGAGTTATATCTTTGTCAATAACTCTATTTATCAACCATTATCAAAAGGATGCCTTTTGTCAACAACTCTATTTATCAACCATTATGAAAGGGTGCCTTTTCTGAAACAAACTTGGTCACAAATTAACCTTTTAGATCAATATCTATCTTTAGTTATTATTATTGCTTTTATCCTATTTTACTTATTTCTGCTGTTATTCTAACCACAAAGATTGAAATCTTAATTTAGTGTTTAGGCAAGATAAAAATAAGTAGATGAGAATAATCTGACTGTTCAAATCAGGTTAACATGGACAACTGATATGCAGGAATTGCACGACGTCCCTCTGTTTCTTAGTCTTCACAGCTTATGCGCAACTCTGAAATGTACCTCCCCGTCTGCTGTTATATTTCGATCTGCAGTTCTCAATGCTGGCTATCGCATTTCGGGCTGCCATGTGGATCCTCTTGGCCTCAAAACTGATGCCCCGATGGATGTCATTTGGGACATCATGCGATGCTGGGTACTCCTCCTTTCATTTTGTATCGTTTTTTATTTACCTCTTTGATATTCTCTTTAATCTTCATATATAAATTACTATGATCACTCCTAGGGTTTTTATAATTCATGGTTAGTCATGCAATAGGTCAAGAATCATCCAGTGAAAGTACAGCCACCAGATCAATCTGGACCTGCAATTCTTTCTAGAGAGCCAACTCTTCAGGTTAGCTTATCCTTTTCTGCTTCTAGGTTTTTTGGTTATTTTCTCGCCAAGGTTTGTCAAAACCTGATGACTGTGATAGCCTACAATGGTATGATCTGTGTGACCAAAAGCTTTCATCTATTGAAGGATTCAAAAATATTTTGTAAGTTATTCAGATATTTGGTTCTGGGAATCAGGATAATGTCTCAATCTTTGATAACTGCATTTTATTCATAATACATCAATTTTGAAGTTTGATATTTGTGCTAATCCTATCTACTGAGAACTTTATATGATTGGCCATTCAACTAAATGTCATGATGCCACTACGCTTGATCCTTGTGCATGAAGGTGTATGATTTTTTTTTTAAAGGACTGCACTTATTGATTCATGACGAGGAAGATCACAACTGCCTATATACGAGCCACATCATCAAGTTTGACATGATAGGCATATATTGAACAAAATGGAAAATGTTGCTTAATACAGTTTTTTTTTATTTGTCAGAGGTATAAGATGTACACCTTTGATATCACTGTTTCCTTTTTCTATATAATCTACATGTACTGCATCTTGAATCCTTGATATATCTTATTCTGAACGATTAGAACAAGTAGAAGCATGGCCATGTTAGAACTTAAAAGTTGGTACCAATAACTTGTGATTGGCAGCATCTACAATGCACAAAAAGATAAATCAGATATTTGCTGCTTTCCATTTTTGCTGAATATGTTACATCTCTTAACAAGATTTTTTTTTTCATTGAGAAATGTGGAGATGTAGAGAGAAGATAATATTGTGAGAGAAATTTTAAGAGGGAAAAAAGAGAGGGAAAAAAACTAATCTCTCGGGTTCATTGTAAGTTTTTATGTGAGCCCTTTTTGCTTCTCATTCCTATCTGGATTCTGGATGTCAATTAGTCATGTTCTAATTTTTGTTTTATTTTCTAGTTTTCTCATTTCATTCTTTAGCTTAGTATAAATTACATATGTGAACAATAATAAAATATAAAAGATCAAACATTGAACACATGGTACTTATTTTTCGCTCTCCAAAACATTGAATACATGGTACTTCTTTTATGCTCTCTCTTTATGCACAACTTACTAAATTTAATTAAAATTGCTTAGATAAATGAAACATTTGTTGCATAGACATGAATAAGCCACTATATTGAGACATGGAAAAGATACCTATTTCCTATGTATATATCTTAATTTATCTTGGAGTTTTATGTGACATGACCGATATATGTATGACATGGCCTGATACAGACAGGACACCCAATTTGAAATATTTTATTTTGCCCCCTCCCTTCAAATTTTTGGGTCAGCCCATGGGTACATAATGTTTATTTTCATTTTGAATGTCAGAGAGGAGAACAGAGCTGCCGTGAAACGTTGGAGGAGACAACGATGGAAGAACCATTATTATTATTTTCCTTTGTTCCCACCAATCTGACATAACTTCATATAAAAGATTGATTGAGAATCTTTTACAAAGATTTCTCTTATTAATATTCATAATAAATCTTTTCCATTGGATTATATCCAACGGTTAAAATCTGTTCATCATCTTCTCATATATATATATATATATATATATATATATATTGAGAGAGGGAGAGAGAGGAAATGGTTACTACTATGACAGTAGTAGCTATTATGTCGCTTAGGTGGCTATCTCTGATTGGTTTTTGGAGATTTTCAATTTAATTTTTGCAACTAGCACCCTATTCGTCTTTTTATTCTAAATTTTCTATAAGGGTTACAGCTGTATACTAAATTACTTTCCTCTTTTAATGTCCCTACGAGTCCTTCCTCTCCTGCTACATAAGATGATCACACCCACAGCCTTGGAAACTAGAACTTGTTCCAACATCGCCACCGTTCCCTCCTCCGAGGAGATCCCAGCCAAATTTCATTCATAGCATATCGAAAGTTCAGCAGTACAAATAGAAAATATGGACCATATACATATATATATTAATATATATATATATATATATATATATATATATATATATATATATATATATATATATTGGGGTGCGCCAGGCCCTTGCAATAGTGCAACGCATGGGCGACACTCGAGGGCCCGCAGTAGCAAGCTACCGCTGATGGACTCTCCCCCTAAAAAATAATAATTTAATATCGTTGTGAGCACAATGGCCCACATATCAGATATTAAATTAATAATAACAGAAACTACACTTATATATATATATATATATATATAGTGGCTAGCAGGTGGAAACATAACACATCGTGGCTAGGTGGGTTCGAGCCTAAGGGGAACCGAATTATTCTTTCCAATTATTGTGGTATATATATATGTATATACCTCCTAGGTCTAGTGGCTAGCAGGTGGAAATAGGGATGAGCATTCAGTTAGTTCGGTTCAAACCGAACCGAATAACCCAAAAATCGAATTGGACCGAAAACCGAATAAACAAAACCGAACCGAATTGTGTTGACCCAAACTGGATTATAGTCAACCAAATATTGACAAATTGACAATATAATACTTGTCATAATTCAATATGACACATCAAGACATAACTCAGTACAAGACGGACGTCGTCTCTCTCCTGCAGCGTACTCGTTTTCAGAGTCTGTACTATTTTACATTTATTGAGTCTAGCAAAATGTAAACTGAGTAGCACTGGGTATTCTTGACTTAAACCTTATTACCAAACAAACTCACAGCTCCACTCAACCAAAGCCAAACTTAGCCCACAAAGTCCATCTGAACATTCTGTCCTATGGAGACAGAGTTCGGGCCGAACTCTGCCTCTACACAGAGTTCGGACCGAACTCTGCCCCCTGATTTCCAGGACCCTAATTTTTAGGACTTGCTGTATGCTAGTTGTCCAACGGCCAAAAATTTGAATTCATGACACAGAATTCTGGCCGAATTCTGCCTATCCCAACTAGTATAAATAGGCCTTGAATTCTATCATTCTAAATCATCCAATTATCTTTTCTTCTCTATAAGCCTCATACAAGCCTTAACCTTCTCATCTACTAGCCACAAGCTTCCTAAGCCTAAAAGTGTCAGTTAGAAGTTTGTGCAAGAGTCAAGAAAGTCGCTTGGAAAATTCCAAGCTTCGCCACAGCGATCTTTGTAAGAAATTGACGTGCTCTTCTGAAGAAAAGGTACGTGGTGTGACTACTATTTCACAAATAGTGGATTTAATCCTGGGCTAGAGTTCTCAGGCCTGGACTAGTCCTCCACGAAGGAAACCAGGTTAAAAATCTGCTGTGTTTGCGTATGCTCTCTTGATCTTTTTATTTTCGCATTTACTACTCTGATTATTTACTGTTGGTGAAAAGAGTTAATTTTATTTGATCATTATTGTTATAAACTCTATTCACCCCCTTCTAGAGTTGCCTATATGTTCTTCAATTGGTATCAAAGCTCTGTTCTCTTACAAGGACTAACATCCTAGAGCTGATCCATGGCAACCACACAACCTATGTTTTCTAACCATGGTGAGGGACAGTCCACTCATAGGCCACCCCTATTTGATGGAACCAACTACACCTATTGGAAAACTAGGATGAGTTTCTATCTCAAGTCTCTAGACTTTGACCTGTGGACCATTGTCACCGATGGTTACAAAAAGCCCGCCAGAATAGTTGTCGAGAGAGATCTCATCGAAAAACCCAACGACAAGTATTCTGACGAGGAAAAGAAACATGCGAGTCTAGATGCTAGAGCTATTAATGCTCTTTTCTGTGCAATAGACAGGAATGAATTTAACAGGGTCTCAACATGTACCACCTCGTACGAAGTATAGAAGCTTCTGGAAGTGACGCATGAAGGAACCACTCAAGTCAAGAAATCTAAGATCAGTCGTCTGACTCAAGAATACGAGGCATTCAAGATAAAGCCGAATGAGACGATCACTCAAATATTCACAAGGTTCCTTGACGTCATCAATCCTCTGTCATCTCTTGGCAAACAATACTCCAATCATGAGAAGACCTGCAAGTTACTTAGGGGGCTACCGAAGATCTGGAACCCTAAGGTAACAGCAATTATAGAAGGCAACGATCTCACCAAAATGTCTATGAAAACTTTGATGGGAAAGCTGATGACCCACAAGCTCGACCTCAAAGACTTCGACGAACCTGCTCCAAAGGCAAAAGAGATTGCCCTAAAAGCTCATCGTCGAAGGACTGATCCTGAAGAGACTGACGACGACAATTCAGAAGGTGATGATCAAGCTCTTCTAGTCAGTAACTTCAAGAAGTTCTTTCGTTTCAATCGAAAGAAGAAGGAACAACAAGAAGACGAGGGGGAGGAACCAACGTGCTACGGCTGCAAAAAGACTGGACATGTTCGAAAGGACTGTCCCTTTGCAAAGAAAGGTAACAGATATGAGAAGCCCTACAAGAAGCCCTCTTCGTGAAAGTACGCCTACACTAGTATTTGGCTCAAAAGCGAAGCCAGTGATTCTGAGGAAGAAGATGACTCTCCTCGAGACACTGCTAATGTCTGCCTAATGGTAACATCCGATAAGGTAACTGACGAAACTCTTGATGACTACATTTGATGAACTTGGCGATGCTTTTAACGACTTACTAAATGATCACAAGAAAGTCATTAGTAAATATAAGCATGCCAAGGAGAAAATCAAAGGCTATGAAATAGAGATTCATAATCTTTTCTCTTTACTTGATAATGTTAGAGACACTCCACCCACGGAAGTCACTGATGAGGTATCCAAGCTTAAAATAAGCTTACATGATGCCGAAACACTTATTGAGAAGCAGACACGTGAAATCTCAGCACTCAACAAAGAGCTTACTGAAGAAAAGAACAAACACAAGATCTCTATTGCTAAGATTGATGGTCTGAATGCAAAGTGCAATGAACTGAATGCTGTCTCTAAGAAATTAGAGATCAGATTGGGAAAACAGGTTGCTCAACCTCAAACCCAATCTCATAGTCACAAAACACACACAAAACACCAGACCACTCATATTAGTAAAATACGTCACCCACATGCAGCACGTAACCATGCTTATATGTACACGTACTCCCATGCAGCACATAAACCACATGCACGTAGACATCATTCTCAACCTACTCATAACTATTATCCTGCTACTGCACATAGTCATAACTATTATCATGCTGCTACACATAGTCACTATCCTGCTGGTTCACATAACTATCACCATACTGCATATAGACATCACTATCAACCTGCTCCTAACACAAATAGGCATGCTACTTGCACATACTGTGGATTACATGGTCATATCTCACCACAGTGTAGAATTAGGAAATTAGTTGATATTAATCTATATGCATGGGTACCGAAGACTAACATTTCAGGACCCACAAGAACTTGGGTACCAAATGTCACATCTACTCGTGATGTAGGTGGACCTTCTTCAACTAAAAGTAAGTGGATTCTCGATAGTGGGTGCTCGCGACATATGACTGGAGACGCAAATCTTTTTGCATCACTATCGATGAAGAGGGAAGGATATGTATCCTTCGGTAACAATTTAAAGGGCTACATCATAGGTAATAGTAATATTGGTTATCCTCCTTCTGTAATAAAGGATGTCTGCTTAGTAACCGAGTTAAAGCATAACCTGCTCAGCATAAGTCATCTTGCTGATCATGGATATGATATTAACTTCGAAAAGAATAAATGCTACATTTATGATAGGTCAACTGGAGACATTGCTTTTGAAGGGATAAGAGAAGATAACATTTATATTTTCTATCTAAAAATACTAACAGTGCAGGAAGATGCTTCTACGCCCACAAGGATGAAAGACTTTTATGGTACCAGCGTCTTGGTCATGCCAATATGGATACTATATCCAGGCTATCGACAAAGAAGCTAGTAAGAGGTCTGCCCGACATCACATTCAAGAAGGACACGGTATGTGCCGAATGTGAACTGAATAAGGCAACCAAATCTTCATTTAAATCTATAAACACTGTAAGTACTACTAGACCCTTGCAGACTATAACCTATCTTTTATGCACATTCCTATTTTCTGCGATAACACTAGTGCTATTAATCTGACTAAGAACCCAGTATGTCACTCACGCACGAAACATATTGAGATTCTTCACCATTTTCTGCGTGATCATCAACAACACGGCACCATTAACTTAGAATTTATCGACACAGATCATCAGCTAGCAGATTTTTCACCAAACCACTAGCCGAAGAGCGATTCAACTTTCTTTGTCGAGAATTAGAAATTTTGGATGAAACGGTTATTAATTAAATTGGCCTGCGTAAATAACGATTATGACATATATCCTTATGGTGCCTTTGCTATGGGTACAAGCCGAAAGGGTCCTTCTGACAACAAGGCGTAAAAGCCTAAGCGACACGGTGCACTAGTCTTCGGACTACCGCTAGCTGGGATCCGGCCCCTACAGCTACCCCATGGCAGTTTCATCATAATGATCGTTGTCATAAATCCTTGTTTATTATATGGTTTAATTTCATTTGTAACTTAGTTAATTCAAAATTTTCTAAATTCAGTTCCATTTATTCCATTCATAGTTTCTTTCACAATCACACTTTTGATTTTCATCAAACATTTGCACATTTTCAATCTTTAACACTCAATTTATTTTTCTCCAACACTTGGCCATGTTTTTAACTGTTTTGAGTTCTGGATGCAGCACCCAGAACTCGGGCCGAACTCTGCCTCACACAGAGTTCGGGCCGAGTTCGGTCCGCTGATTCCAGAACCCAAGTTCGCTCTCAGCCTTCCATTTCTTTTGATCCAATGGTCCATATTTCACCCGACCAACCGGCCCTACATTCATATTTCGGGATTTCCTTCTCTTTCTTCTTCATTGCCACCTCTAAACTCTCTCCAAGTTCATCCTCTCCAAACCCTAACCCTAGAATTCTCATTTTAGTGAGGTTTTCTTCCCCAAACTCAAGGAGCATAGCATTTGGATCATTCTCTTCCATATTCTACTACTCTTTTGAGGTATACTCTCTTATTTTCTCCTTCTCAAATTTCAAATTCTTCTCATTATCAATAGCACCTAGATTGTTCAATAGGGGAAAGAGGGCTAGAACCGAGGGTGCTTCCTCATCGAACCCTCCTCCTCAAGATGTTCAACCCATTCATCCACTTTTTAATCCACCACCACCTCATGACCCCAACACATTTAATGACCAAATTTTTGTTTCATTGAAGGCTTCCAATGAATGGTTCAATGACTTTCGTTCACGGAGTGTGTATGCGGGTCACCCTATCAATTTCACAATATTTTTTCGATATGACTCATTGTTTCATGACCTTTGTTTAGATGAGTTAGTATCTACATCATCTCTTATATATTTGAATGCTATCCAAATGTTTTACTGTAATCTCACTTTTGACGACACACGAATCTATTCTCGTGTCGTCGGAATCGACATCACTTTTGATGATTTTGAACTTACGGAATATCTCGAGATCCCGGAACCCAATTTCTGGGAGAAACTTGTCGATGCACGCAAGTTTCAATTTCACGATGGATCGTCCCTTGAGAGTTTCAAGGATGATTTGTGTACTCCCAACACTCGTCTACGCAAGTTACTTGCTAAATTTCTTAACCCATATTTCTATGAACTTCATCGTACCATTTTCTCTACGATCTTGTCCAAAGCGGGATCGACTGATGAAGTTTCTTATTTTGACTGCACTTTATCATCTCCACTTCCATGTACCTTTTAACCTTCCGCGCACTATGATGGACTGGATGATTAGTGCACGGAAGAGACCTCGATCATTGGTCTATGCTCTATATTTGCCAATGGTCTTTCGTGCGTTCAACGTTCCTCTTGATGAGTGCCAGTTCCTTCCAGCCCCTGCTTATTTGTCTAAGGCAAGACGGCTTCTAGCAGCTGTTGAGTCTCCTGCTGAGTCCGGGCATTCCGGGTCTGATGCTCAGGCTGATCCACCTGCTCTTGGGCAACCTGTGCCCGAGCCACCTGCTACTCTCGAGTCTATTCAGACCATGCTGCACGATCGCTTCATATTGGAAGACGACCGCTGGACCCAGCTCGATTATCGTACCACTTTGCAGATGAGTGCCATCAGTAACTCATTACATGACATCCGGTACACCATGTCTCGGCATTCCACTATGCCCCTTCCTATGGAGCGGGATCCATCTCGCGCCGGTTACCGTATCGATGACCCTTGGGTCATGCGATATCTGGATCCGGATGCAGCTTTTGTGGATCATCGTCGTTCTGATACTGATCCATCTGACACCGTCGGACCATCTCGTGCTCCATGATGGATGTGGTTCCGTACCTGCTGCTGCTACTGCTGATGATCTTCTTTAGTTTTATGCTTTATGGACTTATGCTTATGTAGTTTCATTTTATTGTATGAGTACATTTTCAGTTTATGTGGATCTTTAGATTTTATCTGCAGTTATTATATTATTATTATTGTGTGCTTGCCAGTTAATCCTTTATACAGTCTTCTGCCTGTCTGTATTGTGTTCATTTTGATAAATGCCAAAAAGGGGGAGATCTATTTGATATTTATATCCCTATCATATTGTGTGATATCTGTGTTTTGGAGAAGATAATATATATCAGGATAATGCACATTGGTTTACGGAAAAGTTATGTTTATGGAGGAGCTACTATTACGGGGGAGCTACTGCATTCTATGCTTGTCTACCCCTTTCAACTTGTGTCCATGTATGAACATTGAATATACAAATGTCATTTTTGTCAGTTATCAATATGGGGGAGATTGTTGACCCAAACTGGATCATAGTCAACCAAATATTGACAAATTAACAATATGATACTTGTCATAATTCAATATGACACATCAAGACAGAACTCAGTACAAGACGGACGTCGTCTCTCTCCTGCAGCGTACTCGTTTTCAGAGTCTGTACTATTTTACATTTATTGAGTCTAGCAAAATGTAAACTGAGTAGCACTGGGTATTCTTGGTTTAAAGCTTATTACCAAACAAACTCACAGCTCCACTCAACCAAAACCAAACATAGCCCACAAAGTCCATCTGAACATTCTGTCCTATGGAGACAGAGTTCGGACCGAACTCTGCCTCCACACAGAGTTCGGGCCGAACTCTGTCCCCTGATTTTCAGGACCCTAATTTTTAGGGCTTGCTGTATGCTAGTTTTCCAATGGCCAAAAATTTGAATTCATGACACAGAATTCTGGCCGAATTCTGCCTTATCCCAAGTAGTATAAATAGGCCTTGAATTCTTTCATTCTAAATCATCCAATTATCTTTTTTCTCTTCTCTATAAGCCTCATACAAGCCTTAACCTTCTCATCTACTAGCCACAAGCTTCCTAAGTCTAAAAGTGCTCAGTGCTTTTCAGTTATAAGTTTGTGCAAGAGTCAAGAAAGTCGCTTGGAAATTTTCAAGCTTCGCCACAACGATCTTTGTAAGAAGTTGACGTGCTCTTCTGAAGAAAAGGCACGGGGTGTAACTACTATTTCACAAATAGTATATTTAATCCTGAGCTAGCGTTCTTAGGCCTGGACTAGTCCTCCACGAGGAAAACCAGGTTAAAAATCTGCTGTGTTTGCGTATGCTCTCTTGATCTTTTTATTTCCGCATTTACTACTCTGATTATTTACTGTTGGTGAAAAGAGTTAATTTTATTTGATCATTATTGTTATAAACTCTATTCACCCCCTCTAGAGTTGCCTATCTGTTCTTCAAATTGGTCCATAACCGAATCAAACCGAACTGAACTAAATCGGTTCAGTTTTCGGTTTATTCAATTTTTTGGTTTATTTGCACTTTTTTTGTTAATATATATAGTAACTAAATATACCTAAATTTATTTAGTATATCCATATATATATTTAGTATATACCTATATATACTAAATATATAGGTATATTTAGTATATATAGGTATATACTAAATATATATATGGATATACTAAATAAACCAGGTTATATTTAGTCCTCCACGAGGAAAACCAGGTTAAAAATCTGCTGTGTTTGCGTATGCTCTCTTGATCTTTTTATTTCCGCATTTACTATGATTATTTACTGTTGGTGAAAAGAGTTAATTTTATTTGATCATTATTGTTATAAACTCTATTCACCCCCTCTAGAGTTGCCTATCTGTTCTTCAAATTGGTCCATAACCGAATCAAACCGAACTGAACTAAATCGGTTCAGTTTTCGGTTTATTCAATTTTTTGGTTTATTTGCACTTTTTTTGTTAATATATATAGTAACTAAATATACCTAAATTTATTTAGTATATCCATATATATATATATATATATATATATATATATATATATAAATATAGTAACTAAATTTTCTTATTCGGTTTTCGGTTTTGGACCGAAACCGAAACCCAAAACCGAAACCGAATAAAAAAAATTCGTATTTTCAAAACCGAAACCGAACCGAATTTTTTAAAACCGAACCGAACCCCTTATTCGGTTCGGTTCGGTTTTCGGACCAAAACCGAATAATGCTCACCCCTAGGTGGAAACATAACACATCGTGGCTAGGTGGGTTCGAGCCTAAGGGGAACCGGATTATTCTTTCCAATTATTGTGGTATATATATATATATATATATATATATATATATATATATATATATATATATATATTTTTTTTTTTTTTTTGGAAAAAGGGTAAATTTTATTCCACAATCATCGCAATAAGGTTACAACATAGAGATACAATCCCAACTCAGGGGGACATTACTAGTACATCCGACTCAATGTTATGAAGGATGCCCACCAGTGGGGTGGACAGTCCCTCATAAATGCGCCGGTTCCTCTCCTTCCAGACATGCCAAACTGATGCAGCAAGCCTCAATCTAGCACGTCTGGCCCAGCTCTGCCCCCGGCCCCTGCCATCTCCAATCCACTGAAGGATTTCTCTGAAGTCACGCTCCCTTCCAACCCCTCCCAAGTATCTCCGGCTCTGCTCTGTCCAGATGCTCCACGCCACTTGGCACTGAAAGAGCAGGTGCCCAATGGATTCATTCTCTGCCTCACACAAAACACACGTAGGGTCAGGGACAGGGACCCCGAACCGAAGCAGTCTGTCCCTAGTAAGCAACCGGCCTAGCACCAGTTTATATGCAGACAATTGCATCTTTCTGGCAAGGCCCTTCCCCCATATAAAGTCATACTCCTCGATCTTGTCGAAGTGGGAACGAACAAGATCGTAGCAGCTGCTAAATCTGAACTCCCCAGCACCCTCCGTGTAGCCGGGAGGGGCCCAAACCCAGACGTCAGACAGTACATCAGGAGTGATCTGTACCTGCCTGATCTCCCCTCCTAACTGAGCAGTGAAACGATACTCCTCTGGTCTCCAGATCCCACCCCTGATGATGCGCCTACAAGTCAGACCTCTGTACTCCACACCATCCGTCTGGGGACCCAGAATCTCCAGGAGAGACTGACCAGCAATCCACGGATCAAGCCATAGGTTCGTCTCCCCTCCCTCCCTCATCTGCCGCCGAATCGCCTTCCGAAGTACAGGTCGGTTCCTCAGGATATGCTTGAAGGACACAGAGAAGTTGTTGTCAATGTCACATACCCAGAAGTTCCTACCCCGGAGGTACCGGCTAGACATCCAAGCCGACCAAAGAGAGCCGCCCTGAAGGAACCTCCACGCCAGCTTGATCCCCGCCGCCTCCCTGACAGAAACCAGAGAACGCAGACCCATACCTCCCTCCTTCCTAGGACGACAGAGCTGCTCCCAAGAGATGGCATGAATCCCCCCATGCCAAATGAACTTGGCACATATGCCCTCAATCTTTCTGATAGTAGCCAAAGGGACCATAATAGATTGAAGCCAAAATAGAGCAATAGCAGATATAACCGATCGAACCAGCTCAATACGCCCTCCAAAAGATAGGCCAGCCGCCTGCCAGCCCTCTACCCTCCTCTGCGCAAAGTCCACCAGACTCTGACATTCTCGGTCCTTCGCGTAATTGACAGATAGTGGCACCCCCAGATATTTCACCGGAAGGTCACCCTTTTCCACCCCAAGTTCCAGGGCCCGTTCCTCCTTCAAGGTGCAAGAGCTGTTGAAGTAAACTTTGCTCTTGTCCCTATTCAACCGAAGACCCGATAACTGTCCGAACTCCTCCATCACCACCGCAAGCTCCCTCATCCCTCGCATGGAAGGCCTCATCAATACCAATAGATCATCCGCATAAATGAGGTGTGAGACCACCGGAGACACCCTACTGTATATCGGTACAATCCTCTCCCGATGCACCGCGATGTCCATCAAACAGGTAAAATACTCCATCACGAGGGTGAAAAGGTAGGGGGAAAGCGGGTCCCCCTGCCGAAGCCCCCTGCTGCTGCCGAAGAACCCGTAAGGGATACCCTGGATGAGAACCGAGAATGTAGGGGAGGTGATGCACGCTCGGACTCTGTCCACCCATGTCTCGGAGAAGCCCATCGCACCCATCAAATGACAGAGGAAGTCCCTGTTGACGGTGTCGTAGGCTTTCCTATATATATATATATATATAAACTAGATAAAAAAAATGTCAAAGTAAGAAATAGAACCCGAAAAGGCAATTGAACACCATTACAAGCATCTGTAGACATATTTGTCTCCATAGTCTCAGTTCAACATGACTTTTGGTCAAGATTTCTGAATTTGGAGTCCAACTTCTACCCAAAATGATTGCATCTTGTCAAAGGGTGTTAGAAAATAGTTAGGATCCACGGACTTTGAATTGAAGATTCTTTAATATCCGCCATGACAACACACCAAAGAATAGCCATAATAGTGCAGTCACCAATGGCTAAACGAATCACTCGGAATAGAGTTTCTCCTTGAAGTCAAATAGTTCACCAGATTTGCAGGCCTATTTGTGATATTAATGGCCTTATTAAACTTCTCCCCTTACAAACATAGTATGCAAATATTAGGGAAAACAAATCCCTTCTTTTTCAAGCTATGCTGCTATGGTAAGAAGTTTGTTTTTAGTTGCCAGCCGCAATTTGGGTTCTGATAAAACTAAACAAATTGAAGCCTCAGTTACAAAGGTTGAACATATTTTACTTGTGCAATATAAATGAATGTCCTAGTTAAGATATAAGCATGAAGTAGTAGTTAAATTTGAAAAAAAAAATTGAAAAAAGGAAGAGTTGAACATAATCAGCTAGCATCGTTCATAGTGCTCCAAATATTCACCTCCAACTTGTATCTCAGGAAGAGAAATGTTCATTCTAGATTCTCCTATTCTTAAGTTCTGTTTTCTAATCCTTCAGTCTCTGGTAATGTTGGCCTTCAAGTGTCATTGATTATGACATTTTCATACTTCCCATCATAAACATGAAAAATAGTAATTTCTTAACCATGTGTACAGTAACGTTGTTTTGGGAGAGGATGGTGGACTTAGGCGGGGAAGGGCAAAGCCGTAGACATCGATGGGTTAGCAAGTCTAGTCCATGACGGCGTGGTTGTACTTGTGAGGTGGAGTGGTATTGAAGGAATGGACCCTTAAAAATCTTTGAGAGAGACGGGCACCTTTGGCAGTTAGGCAACCGGTGAGGAAGAGGGTGGTTGAGATGGAGAAACGGAAAAAGGGAAGTAGCTTGTTCAGAGAAAAGAACTACTACAATAGATTTTCTAGGAGGAAAAGTTATATAACCTTAGAGCTGGATACAAATTAATATAAGAACAAAAACGAAAGGTGTTAATTGCATAAATTAAATTGTAGATACCAAAACCAGTCAGAGATGGGCACCTATACGACATAGTAGTCGATCTACAATCTACTACTATGTCATTGTAGTAACCATTTCATCATCATCATCATCATCATATATATATATATATATATATATATATTTTTTTTTTTTTTTTTTTTTCATCATATATATATATATATATATATATATATATATATATATATATATATGTTACGTCCAGTATCTGACTTGAACCTGATATCCATTTTCAATTCCTTGCCTAGGCTTGTGGATCTTGATATATCCCTACTGTTTATACAAAACCATCACCTAAAACCAAATTGCCTGCTGGAAGAAGAATGTCCTTTAGCTGCAGTGAAATCTGGGAAACTTCTTTTGTATCTTTGAAAGGATTTTGGCCTTGAACCCTTATAAAAGCATAATACTGAAGAGTTTTCTTTTCCATATGCAGGCAAATTTTGCTCGAGCTGGTGCTTCCCTCAGCAATGCGCAAGTGAAAAAGGTGCCAAGATTTCTTCCAAATCCCGAGAGGCACTGGGGCCCGAAGGTCAGAGCAGGGAGGAAAATTACAAGCAAGCATGTTTCATTATTGGGACCTCAGGATCGCAGCGAGCCCAGTGACCATGAAGGAACTGGTGCTTCTGATGTTGCTGCTGAGGAAGCAGAGGGGCAAGTCAGCCATGAAGAAGGTGAACATGACTCGAAGCGCCAAAAAAACCGTAGTGATGAGCCATCTACCCAGTCATGACAACAAAGATCGATCTAGAATTAGAATGTATTATTACACTAATCAGTGGATTAATTTTGTTCTTACTGTTGTGTGGGTGGTGTTTGTGCGCACACATATGCACAATGCCTAATGTTGCTATGGATCCAGTTTCTCACTGTTAGTGTTCCACTATTTTGAAATGTTTATACAATATTTTGAATTGAGGCTGAAGTATGTGCACAGATATTAAGGAATTGTAGATAGTTATATTTTCAAGCTAGAATGGGTCAATTACTTTTGAAAAACAAATAAGTTGCGAGAAAATGAACCAAGTAATATTTGTTACTCTCGTTCAAATTTGTCCCGTCTATTCGGTGAGTTTTATTTCACTAGCTACCTTGGTATATTGTGGATTCTGAATAATTGCATCAGTTTATCTATACGCATTTCATTAGGGCTGACCTAATCACTGGTAATGATGATATCAGCATCCTTGGGGGACCAGAATTCTGTAGATACCATTCCTCTTGTAGAGTTTTCTATCGAACTCTTTGGGGACCTTGATCATCTTCAAAGGAGCACCGTACTGGACTATGATCAGATGGTAGTGCTCCAAGAAGGGTCGCCTCCAAAGCTACTCCAAATGAAACATAACTACAACGCAAATACAAATCATTGTTCTAAAAATCGGTCTAGGTGACGTTAAATGTTTGTCCAATGTCCGTCTAGTACCTCACAATGCTCGACTATGCATGTTTTTGAATTTTATATACTTTTTTCATAATTTCTATCAGTTTTTTTCCTTTAAATTTTGAACTGCGTGGACAGATTAGGCACTAGACGTCGGGTGCCTTGTTACAGAAGCCATTACAGATGGAAAACAGTGCCTTGATTCAGAAGCCATTACAGATGGAAAACATTAATTATAAGAGCATCTCCAACCCTATTGTGAGTTTAGAAAAAATGGTTGCCACATGTGGAAACTAATCCTTTTTCTTGCTTATTCTTTGTTTGTACCTAGTCTATAGCTAGGATCCTAATATTTAGAGCTGGCTATGTGGTGCAGCAACTTTGTAGGAGATATTGGCTCCACCTCTAATGTTATTCTCTTTGGTTTTGTAAGCCTATAAAAGGCCTCTCAAATAAACATTCAGTAACTTGCATTTTTCAATCTCTCCACGTTAAAAGCTTCCCTACCCACATTTGTGTGCGTCAAGTGCTCTCTTCCCGTCCCGGTTTCAACATGTCGTATCAGAGCCATCACGATCCGCAGCAGTTGATGTCAAGACGGCGGTGCACATCCTCAACCGGTCACCGACACGCAGCCTTCAGGGCATGACTCCGTATCAGGCATGGAAGAAGCGCAACCGAACTTGCATTACCTGCGCACATTCGGTTGTGTTGCGCACGTGAAGAAGATCGGCCCTGGCGTGACTAAGCTCTCTGACAGAGCTACACCAATGGTGTTTGTAGGCTACGAGGAAGGATCGAAGGCGTATCGTGTGTACAATCCAGTCACACGGAGGTTACACATTTCCCGAGATGTCATCTTTGAGGAAGGCCGGTGCTGGAACTGGACGGATACAGCTGACGGAGGTGAGCGACATGATTTTACGGTGACTTACACTGCCGAATCTGTCGTCACTCCGGCCGCCGAACCTGTCGCCGCTCCAGAGCCGGTCACGACAAACCCGGAGGTTATCGAGCCCGCCTCTCCAGTCACTCCGGCACCAGCATCACCGAAAGGCGCCGGGTGGGTCACACCGCCGACGGGCGCATCGCACGACACCGAGGGTGTGCCGCTTCGATACAAATCCGTCGCCGAAGTGTACGAAGCGGCGCCACCATGCGACATCGAGTACAGTGGGTTGTGCCTGCTCGCAGCAGAGGAGCCCGCGTCAGTTGAGGAGGCGCTCGGCGAGGCACCTTGGAGGCATGCAATGGAGGACGAGATGAACTCGATCCGCAACAACGATACTTGGAAGCTCGCCGCACTTCCGGCCGGACACAGGGCCATCGGGCTCAAGTGGGTTTTCAAGGTGAAGAAGGACCCGGAGGGCAACATCATCAAGCACAAGGCGCGTTTGGTAGCCAAGGGCTACGCACAACGGCAGGGCATCAACTTCGATGAGGTATTTGTGCCGGTGGCTAGGATGGACACAGTGCACCTGTTACTCGCTCTTACCGCGCACAAGGGCTGGCCTGTCCACCCGGACGTGAAGTCCGCATTCCTCAATGGAGAGCTCACGGAAGAGGTGTACGTGCAGCAGCCGACAGGTTTCGTCGACACCAACAATGGGCACAAAGTGCTCAAACTGCGGAAGGCCTTATACGGTCTACGACAGGCTCCGCGCGCCTAGAACGCGAAGCTGGACGCGTCGCTCACGTCGCTCGGTTTCGAAAAATGTCAGATGGAGCATGCACTGTACCGGAAGGGCGGCGCGGATTCTTACTTGCTGGTTGGTGTCTACGTCGACGATCTTGTGATCACCGGAACTAGCAACGACGACATTGATCAATTCAAAGCGCATATGCATGAGCTCTTTCAAATGAGCGACCTTGGTCTCCTAAGTTACTACTTAGGGATCGAGGTGAAGCAGGCCGGTGGTCAGATCACGCTCTGCCAAGCTAGCTACGCGGCAAAGATACTGGACATTGCTGGTATGGGTATGTGCAACCCGTGCCACACTCCGATGGAAAGACGGCTCAAGCTCGGAAAGCAGAACGGCGACGAGGCTGTGGACACGACCCGATACCGCAGCATCATCGGCAGTCTGTGATACCTGGTCAACACACGACCAGACATTGCATATGCAGTGGGGATAGCATGCCGATTCATGGAGGCTCCAGGAACACAGCATTGGGTTGCGGTGAAGCAAATACTTCGCTATGTGCGAGGCACTCTTAGCTACGGGTGCATCTACAAGAATGACACGGCAGTGCCTACGCTGGTCGGCTACATCGACAGCGACCTTGCGAAAGATGTTGATGACCGCAAGAGTACATCCGGCATGGTCTTCTTCCTAGGAGGCAGTTTCATCACCTGGACATCACAAAAACAAAAGATTGTTGCACTTTCGTCCTGTGAGGCGGAGTACATTGCTGCGTCTATCGCGGCATGCCAAGCTGTGTGGCTGAGCGAGCTGCTCGGTGAAGTCCAGGGAACAGCTCCATTGAAGGTTAAGCTTCTGGTGGACAACAAGTCATCTATTGCCCTCAGCAAGAACCCGGTGCATCACGAGCGCAGTAAGCATATTGACACTCGTTTTCACTTAATTTATCCGTGAATGCATTGAGAATGGCAAAGTGGGTGTCGATCACATCGGCACTGACGGACAGCTTGCTGACATACTCACCAAGGCATTAGGACGCATCAAATTCATTGAGCTGAGAAGCAGACTTGGTGTCATGGAGGTGAAGACAATGCAACAAGGATTAAGGGGGTGATATGTAGGAACTAATCCTTTTTTCTTGCTTATTCTTTGTTTGTACCTAGTCTATAGCTAGGATCCTAATATTTAGAGCTGGCTATGTGGTGCAGCAACTTTGTAGGAGATATTGGCTCCACCTCTTATGTTATTCTCTTTGGTTTTATAAGTCTATAAAAGGCCTCTCAAATAAACATTCAGTAACTTGCATTTTCCAATCTCTCCACGTTAAAATCTTCCCTACCCACATTTGTGTGCGTCAAGTGCTCTCTTCCCGTCCCGGTTTCAACACCACATAGGAATGACAAACTTTCATTCCAAAAATTCTTCTCCAATGCAAATGTAGAATAAAACATGAAGTTGACATGGCAATGACATGGCAAGGAGAATGTGAAGTTGGTTGTCTAGATCTAGACAATGCACTTCACAATGACATTGTCTCCACATCATCAATTATGAATAGAAATATTTATAAAAAAGTTGAAGTGGAGGAGTTGCCTTGGAAGTTGGAAAAAATACTTTTTATTGTCTCCTCAATACTTTTGCATTGGAGAGAGTTTTTCTATCTCATTGTCTTTTGAGATATAATTTGCCACATAAACAAGACATTGTCTTGTGGCTCATGCCACATAGGAGCCACCTAAGACTCACAACACTTAACAAGACAATAGGGTTGGAGATACTCTAAGCCCCAAGCTACCGATATAATCATATAAGAAGCTAGCTATGGTGAACAACAATGTAGGTTCAAATGGAAAGAAGGGACGGCCAAGTAAAAGAACTGTGGTTTGCATGATCACTTCACTTGGCTGTGCCATTGGGCGCCTTGGCAGCACCGGGCGCGGGGTTGAGCTCGTTCCACGCCTCAATCCAGGTCACCATCGCGTCCGCCAGCCTGTCGAAGTAAGGGTCGACCTTGGAGAGCTTGTCCTTGACCTGCTTCGACAGCTCGACGTAGCACTGCTGGACGGTCGCGCTCTCCCCGGACAGCATCGCGGACTGGAAGAAGGGGATGATCTCCTCCTGCCAGAAGATGCCCTTGTACTCCTTCCTCAGGTTCACGAACGGATTGCTAGCCTGGCTGTGCCAGATGTATGGCAAGCCGGTCTTCAACCCCAGCCCCAAGTGGTCACATATCACCTATCAAACACTTGATAATTAATGAACTTGGTCACATAGATTTGATGATCTCTTTTTTTTACAGCACATGCGGGCTCAGTTAAATCGTATGCTACCCGCACACGATTTTTAGCCGGTCGTCATGTCATTTCGGACTCTTCGCGCGGATCTTGATACACCAGCCAGCCCACATGTTGTCGTAGCGTCCGATCGGCTAGCCATCGCCCATGAGCCCAAAGTACATTGCGGGGCCGATGAGACTGCGGTCGAACGCGAGATTCATCCCGCACATCGGGAACAAGGTACCCTTGGGTATGGTAAGAACAAGATCCACATATCTATATATCAAAAGAAAGACGAGCATATATTAGCCTCCTCCAAAATGCAACCACACTGTGTGTATATCTCCAAACAGGACGGTCCAGGGTCAGGTTGTCCTATCCGGAGTTAGTTTTGTTTGTTCCTTGGTCCTTATTGTAGGTCGATCCTGGAGGGTGACCATGACCCCGATCTCTATTGGGATCACGCTGAAACTGTGAGTTGTCCTAAGCGAAGGGTGTTACCCAAACCAGAAGTCTTGGCCGGCTTACCCTAGGCCGGCCCTATCTCCAAAGCAAAAAAATTCTAGAGGAACTCATGAGTTCTTAATTTTTAAAAACTCGGCCATCAGACAAAGTTGTTTTTTTTTTTCGAGGGGCTAAAGAAAAAAAAAATAGTGTACTCTTAATGTTAAAGAAATTACCGGCACATCTATATTGTAAGTTCATGTATATTGTAAGTTCTTCTTTTGAGTTCTTAAGAGTTTTTTTGTAGCATGTTACCTGGTATTCGTTTAACCAGCTGCGTCGGTGCATCGTAGTCCGGAATGTTGACCCAGAGGCCGTGGCTGACGGCAGTCGGGACGCCTCCACGCAAGATGAACGGATAGCCTCGAACGAAATCCGTGCCTTCGCGGTAGGGATCGTAGAGGGTGTTGAAGAAGCAAGGGGTGGATGGGAAGAGGACATTCTTGATATGCTGCTCAAGTGCATTGATATCTTTCCCTGTTGGATCTTTGGCAACCTATAAGAATTAAAACATTAGATACATAAACATGGATGTACATATTGGATTATTTTGTACAATAATACTATGTTTAGAACCTAATTAGACTTTGGATACTGAATTTGGCAGTTGATGGATTTGGGTACTCGAAATTTTCATTCGTCATTAAAGACTCAAAGTCCAATTTCGTCACTAATGTGTCATAAAAATATTCGAGTACCCAAAATCATAAACAGACAAACCCTGTCAGTACCCAAGACTACTCACGAAGCAGTCGTCATCGATCGATGGTGAAGAGGCACTTCTTCTTGGAGACCATGTAGCCGAAGCAGCGGCAGGTGGAGTCCTTGAAGGAGATGCAGGAGGCCTTGGGACCCAGGATCTTGTTGATGTCGTTGCGGTTGTAGAGCCATAGTCGATTCGGGGACCTTGATGGTCTTGGCCGGTCCCCGTCCTGGACTATGATCAGATGGTACGGCTCGAAGAAGGGCCTCCACATCTCGAGGAAGTCGAGGTATCACGATGTCGAGCTCATCCTTCAGTGGCACTTCTTTAGCCATTGCCAAAGACAGTTCAACAGAGAGAGAGAGAGAGAGTTTTTCTCTTTCTGGAGAGAGTGAGAGTTTTTCTTTTTATATATTTATTGGAAAATGAGGTGGTCGGGCGTTAACAGTAATAAAAAAAAGAAGGAATGTGGCGGGAAGAACGCTGGAGGCGGGTTCGGATCTGGATGTTCGACGGGTTCTTATTTGATGACTGGGTGACCCGATCCGATATATGTGGGAGGTGACCAGATCCGGAATTTGTTGTAGAAGAGTTTTGGGTGGTTCTTAACCAGGTTGGGTCTATAATAGAGAATTATATATATATATATATATATTTTTTTTTTTTGGGTCTATAATAGAGAATTATATATATATATATATATATATATATATATATATATATATATATATATATATATATGAAGGTTAAACTTTTTGGCACATACTGAATTTTGAAATATTGTACAATCCCACAATTTGTACATACTCAGAAACGATTTAGTTTTAGGTTGGGTAAAAAAATTCAAACTACACAGGCAATAGTCGATATCAGGTATCGGCTACCTTTGACAGCCCCTATCATCATAACGTTCAGGTCGGATTCATATCATATTTAGGTATTTCACTACAAACTATATAATACTATTTAAAAATTTATAATCGGCAGACATAACATTTTCTTCTTCTTCTTATAATGTTATAAACTTGAGAATCCAAGATTCAGTAAGTTTTTGGAGCCAGTTTTTATTTTGCAATTCCTTCTTCAGAAGGCTTTGGAACATGATGAACCCTTTTGAGTCAGTATTTCACTAAACAAGAAGCCTTAGCTTCAAATATATATATATGAATAATGCTATTTGTCCCTTCAAATTGTCCCTCCAAACCATCCCTCCTTACGTGGCAGCTGATGTGACATATTGATGTGATAGCTGACGTGACAAATTTTAAAATTAAAATTAACATTAAAATTAATATCAACATTAACATTAATATTAACATTAAAATTAATATTAACATTAACATTAAAATTAACATTAACAATAATATTAACATTTATATTAACATTAATATTAATATTAATTTTAACATTAATATTAACATTAATATTAATATTAGTATTAACATTAACATTAATATTAAGATAAATTTTTTTCGATAATTAACTTTTTGGGTTTAAATTTGCCATGTCATCTGTCATGTCAGGTGACACATAATATTATTTAATATGTCACGTCAACTGCCACATAAGGAGGGATGATTTGGAGGGACAATTTGGAGGTACGAATATCATTACTCTATATATATATATATATATATATATATATATATATAAACATGGGAGTTTGGTGGAGAGGTGGGGTGTACGCACTGTCAAGAGCGCGGGTAGGAGTCCAGGTTAGTAGTATACCATGCAATGGAGTGTGGAGGCCGGATAGACATGGTGTGGCACGACAGTTCGCGGAGGCAATCCGAAAGACTAGAGTTGATCCCGAATGCGAAGAAGATCATTGGCAATGGGTCGGGTCGCGAGCGGAGGGTTCGAACACAGGAGAGTGTGAGTTATTGCGAGAGGTTCATCCTAAGACCGAGAATATGGAGTTTATATGGGTTAAGAATGTGGCCAAGAAAATGCAATATTGTATGTATAAACTAGTGTCTAGAAGACTTCTAACCTTGAATAGTTACAGAGATTGGGGGTGACGGTAAGCAGCATACAATGTGTACTCTGCCAACAACACAATGAGAGTAGCCAACACTTATTTCTACAATGCCCTCTATCGAGTAATATATGGGATCATCAAAGGGAGAAATTGGGACTCGAGATAGTGGACAAGCGGAAAATTATAAGTATTATTGGAGATCACGCAAGGAAGACAACGAGGCCGAGAATGGTATTTGGAAGTCAAATCAGGATTGCAGCTACGGTTTGGCATCTATAGAAAGAACGAAACATCGCATTTTCGAGGGTCGAAGTATTACTATATTGGTATTATACACAATATAGAGAGTGATGTTACAATGATAATGTAAGATGACTCTAAACATGAGCATCGGCTGCATCTTCTCCATTTTAATCTAAATAATTACATTCTTCCAAGGGTAAAGTGCAAAAACTCCTATTAGATTTTCGCTTTTTGCACTAAAAGATTCCATGCTCTTAAAATTCCTAACAGTATGAAATATGCTCATTTTGCCACCAAATAATAATTTATCCCTCCCCCCCCTCCTTCCTCGGCTGTTTGGGCTGCGTTCGCCGGCGATGAAGGAGAGGGGGTGGTTGGGGCCGGCGAGGGAGGAGGGGGGGTGGGGGGTCGGGCAGGGGTCGGGGGGGGGGGGGGGGGGGGGGGGGGGGGGGGGGGGGGGGGGGGGGGGCGCTCGCTGACGAGAGGGCGGGGGTGCGCTCTCCGACGAGGGAGG